>VYXD01015583.1:341221-377573 GCA_013397195.1 Hylia prasina
AAAAAGGAAAAAAAACCCACCACCATTACATTACCCACACCACACCTGTGGTTTGTGTGGGTAACTTAAAAACCATTTTTTAGACATTTCCTTCTTACACTACTATAAAAATCATGCCAGGAATTGTCAGCATACCACACATGACTGCTGTGCCTTATTACAATGGGTTTCCTGGATAGCTGCTGGTAGTAGTTATCACCTAGGCAAATTGCTCCAGGTCTCTACCGCTCTCCTGTCCTTTCCCAACCTTTACCCCAGTCTCACTAGAAATTCTTCCCTGCCAGGATGGTGAAGCACTGGCACTGAGAAACTGTGGCTGCCCCATCCCTGGAAGTGTTCAAGGCCAGGTTAAATGGGGCCCTGAGCAACCTGCTCTAGTGGAAGGCAAACCTACCCATGGCAGAGAGGATGGAATGAGATGACCTTCCAGGCTCCTTTCAACCCAAACATAGAATCTGTGATTCTATGTCTCTCCTTTAGACAAACCAGCTTCCTGACTAATTACAGTCCACACTATCATCTAGAATTAGGACCTTCTGCTTTGAAATGTTCTCCTTAGATCTACAAAGCCTAAGCAGGGTCTTTTAGCTTTTTTTTTTTTTGCTCAAACTCTTCCTAACCGCATCAGCCAGCATTGGACTTCTTTCCAGAATGTCATAACTCATAATTCCCAACACTTCTTTCATTTCTTGGACTCTTTCTGGATCTTTCTCCAGCAGTTTGGTTCTCCCCAGAAAGCTCACTCCTCTACAGCTCTCTCGTCATCCTTCATTTCCAGTGTCCCTCCACTGGTTCTTCTCTCAATTCTCCCTGCCAAAACCACACAGTTTTTCTGTCCTAAATTTTGAACACAACTTTAACCAGTGGGTGCCTACTCTTCCCTTGTCACCAGCTTCTTGTCCCAGTTTGTTAGCCCCTGCCTGCCTGCCTTCAGTCAACAATTTTTTCAGCCACTCATCAAGTTCCCACTCAGTTTCCCTCCTTCCTGATTCAGTCCCACTCCTGTCACTGACACATCACCTGGCTTTTGTTCCTTCTACCTTGTCACAGCTCCTGCCTCCACATATCTTAAATGACAGGAGATCACCGGCAGCACACACAACTGAGTTCTCAGCTGTCAATACAGTGCTGGCTTCATTCCTGCCTTGAGCAACCCATTTCAAGGAATATCTGCTCCCACCAGGGTTGGCACGTATTTAACTATTCACTGTAGAGGGAGTTTAAACAGCTCATTAACACACAGGAGGTGCTAGCTTATGTAAAATAGACAAAGCCATCAGACTTTTTATCTACTCAAAGAAAATTTAAACACTCTTCTCTAGTCATGATCAAGCTCTATTGTTTCAGGAGAGTTTCTTTATTAATTTAACCAGGGACAGGCTTGCTGCCTTTTTTTATTCATTTTCTTGGGTTTTTTTGGTTTGGTTTGTTGTTTTGTTTCTTTGTTTTGTTTTTTGTTTGGTTTTTTATAAGTTACCAAGAAGTACACAATGACATCAATCTTCTTAATTATATGGCTTTTTTTTCTTCCCTATCTTCGTGCTCCATAACATCTGATCTCCTCCAGATGAAATTAAAAAACCTCAGACTGTTAAAAAAAAAGGAAAAAAACCAGAAACAGATGCTACTAATTCTAGTAAGTGATTCTTAACATCACAATCACTTGATTATAAGGACTTGAAACTTGGAAGCAGGACTCCATAAGGCAGAGCAGCTTGACAACCTTAATTATTGGAAAGTCCTACCAATCTCCACAATAACATTTCAAATCATTGTATAAAGACTCCATGGGAACTGCATTATGATCAGTGTAACAGAGCAGTTCAATGCTACCTTGGTTCTACTAATTTCAGGTTTGTTTACGCAGATTAAAATTATTCTTTACCAAAACCCTTTTCATAATTTTTCAACAAAAAGCAACAATGGAATTGTGAATTTACACAGAAGAAAGTAAAGTCCAATACTGAGTCATACTTTCAGTAAAAAATGTGAAAGGGAAGGATAATTTTTAAAAATACCTTCCACACTGTTGTGTTCCCTGATACTACTGCACCAAGAAGTGATACAGATATTTACAAGCTGTTCCCAGCATATGACAATAAGAGAAATAAAACTAGGAGCTGAAAATAAAAAATGTATTTGATGCAAAAGGATACAGAGGCAGTGCCTTTGCAATACTGAGGAACCTGTCCCCCCTTCCAGGAGTCATGGCGTGTATCAGCTCCACCTTTAAAATAGTTAAATCTAATTTGGATGCTATTATTTTTGAAAAGGAACTCTGCCATCAGTTCCCAATTAGTTTTTTGTTAGTTTTCAGTATCAAAGGGAAAAGAAAAAAAAAAAAGGCAGCTCATTTCAATCAAATAAATATCAAGGCTTGTTCACAGATCTGGACAATGCAGCTGCAGGTCAGCATTGCAGTCACTGAGGCAGTAACTCAATAACTACATATAAACCACAGGGTATATACAACTGTTTAATTATACTGAAATCTGTGCAGTGTAGATTCAAAGCTGGGGGGGGTTTTCCTCCTTTCCTGACAACTCAGTCAGAATAACATTGACCTGATATATAACAATTTTCAGTTTTTTCTTCATTTATGTATTTGTATTTCAACTTAACATCTACGGATTTTTTTTTTTCTTGAATTATGCTTAAAAGCTATTTAGAGACCTCATGAATTTGGAAGAAATTGAACTTCTAAGTTAGTGAAAATTGGCAATATTGAAAGCAATCAGGATATGTAGTTAACAAGAGGCATAGGCAAACCTCAGTGCTGAGGGAGATACTACTATGTGCAGCTTGGGGAAACATGCTGGAAATCATACATCTGTTCTTTATCAGGCTATTCTGCCTCAAGAAAGGAAACATAGTAACTCTAGGTTGAACTTAAATGGTGGCAATATTTACAGCAGAACATCTTTTTGCTCTGTGCTAACAGGGTTCAGCAGAGCCAAGTTCCCTCTCTGAAGTGTTTGGCAACAGCTCACACATTATATAATGCCACAAGCACTTACGTAAGTGCTTTTCCTCAGAAATGCAACACCAGATAATAAGGAACCAAAATCTCATCATCTAGATAGATGAGAGTCAGAGCAAGTGAATGACTTGCCCTGGGACATTGTTCTGAGTCAAAAGTTAAAATCCACCCTTCTGGACCTTTAGCTTATGATTTTAACACTGATCTTCCTATCAATTTAGTACTAGTTCAGTGTAAGTAAAATGACAACTCTTTGGGGAAAAAAATAGAGCCAAATGTCCCAAAAATATTTTATTTTGTGGAAAGAGGAGAAGGGGAAGGCTTTGATTACAGCAAAGTCCTGATATTTTCCTAACACTTAAGAGTGTTGTCAAACAAATGAGATCGAAACAAAAATCTACTGATTACAATGAAATCATAAAGTGTCAATGTTAAATTAATTAAGCTAAAGCCAGACAACTTGACGATCAACTTAAGAAGCTGACATAGTTCTTCTCTCCTCTTGCATTATACAGATTCAACTAACAGTTGACTACATTTTGAAAAAGCCATGCCCTATGAATGAACTCTATTCATCTGTTATTTTTACACGCACATATTTGCCCCAGGATGGTTAGCCTATTTTTCTTCATTCAGAAAGAATTAGCAAATTGCTTGAAAACATAGAGCAATACTGCAATATACAAAGGTGACATCCCAGTCTTATTCCCAACAGCATATTTACATAAAACATTTGATGGAGAACTTACATTTTCCTAAGATTTTAATTGTAGAGTATGCAACATACATAAACCCAACCTTCAGCATCCTGATGAATGTTATTTTCTGTCAAGGAATCCACATGAGGAATTCCACTCCCTTAGAAAAAGCATTCCTCAGCTGGATTCAATGAAGCTTATTTAATCTCACTATCGGAGCAGATTCACAAAAACTTCATCCCTCCACAGCGCTAACTTTTGTAAGAGGTATCAGTTACATTCTTTTAAGAGTGGTGCAAAATAGCAGCTACAACATGACACTGCACTCAACATATAAACAGTGAACACTTACAAACTTTGAAGTTATTTTTGTAAACAGTCAAATGGATTAAGACAGAGAGACAGCTTTCACGAAAAATATTCACTTATTGGTAACTCATTGATCATCTGTTATCAACTCTTTCAATTTTCATATAAGCTTCATTGTTTTATTGATAGTGCTAATATAATTACTGAATAGGTAGCAAAACCACAAATATTTTTATGATTGTGAAGCTACATAGTTTACCAGCTCTTAATCTAGTCTTGAAAAACATCTGTTCATAAAAATGTGTGAGTGCATGTTAGAGCAAAATTAATTAGCTGAATCCTTGCTCCATCTTACTGTCAAACCAGAGCTGTATAACTGAAATCGGCTTAATAACTATTCATTACAATCTAGCTGTAAAACACTTTAAGACTGTAATACAGTGTTATTTCTCTGTGCTGAACATATAATTTATTTTTAGTATATTGGTATTTTGCATGGAACGCACAGTACAAGCATTAACACCATATCTTAAGGAAAATAAGTCTCTGCAGACAGAATTGTGCCTCTTGCTGTATAAAAGTACATGTGAGAGCCTTGAGAATCAACAGCTGAGGCACAAACCCTAAACAATAGGCTGAGCTGATTATTACTAATTATAGGCTAGGACATGCCTACACAGACACACAATCTGTACCAAAATTCAACTTCAGCAACTCAATTCAGCCATTCAAAGAAATACAATGTCTTTAAATTAAATTAAATCCAATGTCTTTAAATTAAATTTGCATTAGATTTCTAATAAATTCAGCCCACAACAGGTTGTTTTTTTCACTATGTGTAATTACAATTCTCATAAAAGTAATTATTTAAAATAATTTTAAAATGCAAAGATGATCAGAAAGTTTTCAGAATATCTAATTACAAAAAACTCATTGAATGAGCTATTGAGCTTCTAATTAGAAGTCACAGTAATATTCTAACAATTATATTCTCATTTTCCTATGTGTTTCCAATAGGAGAGAATATTTTCAATTTTATAATTGATGTCTTATTAAACTATTCATTTTTTCTTAAATACTTTAAAAAATAAAAAGTCTCATAAAAAATTAAAAAGTAAATAATATAGAATAAACTTTAATGTTACATGCACATCTCACAGAATCAAAGAATACTCAGAGTTGAAAGGGAGCCCCCACAAGGATAATTGAGTCCAACTTCCTGCCCTGCACAGCACCTTCCCCAAGAGTCACACCCTGTGCCCAAGAGTATTGTCCAAACTCTCTCAGGCTCAGTGTTGTGACCACTTCTCTGGGGAGCCTGTTCCCACGTCCAACCACCCTCTGGATAAAGCACCCTTCTCCAATATCTCACCTACACCTCCCCTGACTCAGCTTCAGGCCATTCCCTCGGGTCCTGTCCCTGGTAACCAGACAGAAGAGATCAGTGCCTGCCCTTCCACTTCCCCTCACAAGGAAGTTGTAACTGCACTGAGATCTTCCCTCAGCCTCCTCTTCTCCAGGCTGAACAGACCAAGTGCCTTCAGCTGCCCCTGAGATGGCTTCCCCTCAAGGTCCTTCACCATCTTCATTGCCCTCCTAGATCTGAGACAGATTTTTGACAAACTCAAAACACTTTCTTGTTAATGAATCTTTTTCAAAGTTGTTGGGTCAAATCACTGGGGCTGATTTTTCAGAAGCTTCCAGCAAAATTATTTTCTTCTTATAGTCACCTCCTTTTTGCCATAAAGAGTGGTTCAGGTGTTTGCAACATGGAAAATAAAAAATACATTCATCTTCAGATGCTGACCTGGCTCATCACAGAAAAAATGGGAGATCCTTTCATGAAAAAAGTTGCGTAAACCAGTGGTAAGAAGCAGCTAGCACAATTACTTGTAAAATATTTCAATTATATTTATTCACTGAGTATTTTAATTATATTTAATTGAGATGTCAGTAGCTCTACATATTACACCGTAAATAATGTCAATAAAATATGGATACTTCAAGCTCACAAATCCTATGTACCTATGTTAGACATCCCAAAATTTTATACAAAGTTTTAATATATATGATAGTGTTGTTAACCTATGAACACTCACATGGATTCCAAACATCTCAATCATGCAATTTGGAAATTATTTCTTTTTCTGTATTTGCTTATTTTCATCTAAGGAAATTTTTAAACTCCTATTCCACTGCTACAATGAACAAAAACTAGATTAGCCATATATCAAAGTCACTCTTTCCAGACCTTCAGTGTGTTGTTTTGCAAAATATTATTAAAAAAAAACAGTTTAAGTACCTCAAGTTTTACTTTTAGGAGGTATAAATGTAAGCCAGATTTTACTGTAAAACTTTCATTAACTATATCTGTAGAAGAACCACTGCACAGCTAATTTTATACAACTTACCAAATATCTTTCTGAAGAGACACTGACTAAAATCAGATCATCTCCAACGCGCACTTTTTCTCCTTCTGATCGTTGTTTGGAAGCAGGATGTATGGTCCACCAGCAAGCCTCACCTAATATCAACATTGATTAACAGCAAAGAATGAAACAAGAAAGGCCCAACGTTACTGATGTTACTGTTACACTTGCTTCAGTCTTAAAAGTTCTGATCCAGTTTTCACTGCGCTAAACCAAGTGTCCATGTGTTTCCTATAACTAGTACCATTCCTGCATCAACTTGTCGGAAACTCAGCTCTAAATAATACACATGAACAAAAGACTAAGACCTCTGGAAGAGTGATTCCAGAGTTGAATAAGATGATTGCCCTCTGTGTTCTCCAGGCAACCTGGTCCAGGCTGATTTTGCTAAAGCTATTCCGTCACCTTCATTACAGATGCTGGAAAAGACATTGAAGAATATTCTGATGAGAATTTGGACAAAGAAATAGAGCAACCCATAACTAAGGGCAATGAAACTAAGCATTTACATACCATTTAAAATAATATTTGAAAGATCACGTAAATCCAGATTCAAATAAGTTCTTCCACTTTTACTGACTGTTAGTTAGTGCCTCTAATCCTCCAGTATATGTGTAAGCATTAAAGTCACAAATTCTGTTACCATGATAAATCTTGTTTTCAGATGGGCTTCTTTAACTAAAACCATGTTAATTCAAAAAAGAACTCAGATCTTTGAAGTGTTCAATTGGTGCAGCTATTACTCTTACTACTCCTATATAAAGCAAAGCTTTAAAAACCAAGCAAACTTAATCTAACTATGTAATTTTTAGACTTTTATTTTTAGACTGACAGTATTCATTATATGGCCTTTTAAAGTGGTGGTTACCTGTTGTGTCCTCTTGCAATCCTACATCAAATGCCAATTTATCCATTGATGATCGAGATGTAGAGAGACAGCATAGGTACTACCAAAAGAAAACAACATACATTACTTGTTCTGCTCACTTTAATATATAAAAAGCCATCAACCTAATAACACAGGATTAAACATTCTTAGATTATTACCAAGAACATGTATGTTCGATAAGCTGAAATGCTCTCAAGGAGTCTTGACAAAAATTTGTGTTCTAAAATAACCTCTCAGTCTACCCAGGTTATTTTCCATTGAGACAGGAATACTAAGACTGGAAATAAAAGAGTTAATTGGATCAGATTTCAGCTCCATGAAGCCTCACCTTTAAGTAAGGAGTTTGGAACCTGTATAATTCATCAGAGAATTTCCAACAAAGACTTCTGTCCAAAATACATGTAAGAAGGAATCTCCTTTTCCACTCAGTCTGTAAGAGACGCTGAGGTTGACAGCAAGGTGCCAGCTGTCAATTCAATCACAGCTTACACAATATGGAAAATCCAAGGGGAAAGAAATGAAAATTCACCAATTCAGACTGACCAACAGGGGATTCAGCAGTAGGGGAGCCAGACACAGTTTTGGCATTTACCCAGATACAATCAGCTTGGTTTTGTATTTCTAAGCAACTACCCTTCATGAAGGTTTCTGAAACCAGAGAGAAATGCCTCTGATGTAATTCCCGACATATCAGTAAACAATAATATTCTGGGCAGCTTCAAACATAGCTTTCATGCAAAAAAGATATGGCTGCTGCTCCCACCTCATGTAACATGGTTACATACCATGCCACTGTAGGAATGGCGCAGCAAGATTGCATGTCCGTAGAGCAGTGTTCGATGTCCACCACCTTGTGCAGACTGAAAGGTAAAGAGAAATGATATACTGGTATGTTTTAATAAAATGCAGCCTTTTGAGAAAGAAGGAAAGAAAGAAAGAAGAGAGAACAGTGTGTACTTTGAGCCATCACTTATTTGGTAAAAAATATGTGCTAGAATCTCAAATCCTTCTTCCTTGTGCTGAAAGCAGGTAACCTCTAAGAGCAGCTTTGATGTGTCATGCTACCCTCTACAAACTTACCTATTGTTGTCTTCATATTCACCCATTTTCCCTACAAATTATATCCTTTTATAGACAGATGGTAGCAGAGGGAGAGTTCTGAATATTCTCCTCATTTTACCAGAGAGTAATGTGGTCTTCAACCACATTGAAGACCATCAACCTGCAAATTGCTTTGTCCCATATGGCTTTAATACTATCAGACAGAATTCTTTATCTGCTAGGACAGGTAAATGTCCAAAGACATCAAAGCTAACTCAACACTAATTGGGGGTTCTGAAAACTCAGAAATCACAAGTAACTGTTCCTCTTGAGAAACACAGCATAAACCCTGAGTAAAAGAAAATTAAAGTGATAAAATTCATTTTTATTCCAAGAAACTACAACCATTTCCCCCCAATATTTTCACTACCGTTTCTATTTATCAATAATCAGTTTAACCACTCATGAAAGAATAAATAAATCTTGCTAAGACATGAACAAACCTGCTTCTGAAGATTTATGTATTCCTTATGCTGAAATGCATATAACTAGCACTGGACAGGAGCAGACTGTCTGACAAGACACTGTCAAGAGCATAAGTTCACACTTCTCTGACAGAACAACTCATGTGACATTATGCACAGCACACTCTCCAAGAAGCAGTGATAAGTAAATATTTTATGAGTCTATAAATGTGACAACTCCATAAGCAGCATTATTCTTTTATATACAAACCCAATATTTAATTTTAAGGAATTTCTTATATATGTTATTTATACCCTTTCTTTTACCATAGAAGACTGACCTGTTTGACTAGAACACCAGATTCATTACCAAAGAAATTTCAAAAACCTTACTATCTTACATCTCTGGCAGCATTTCAATGCTGAAGATCAGTTTAACTGAGTGGTTCTGATGGCAACACGCAATTATTTCCCTTCCATGTTTATTTGTTGTCCTTCTTTATATTTTATGCGTTAGCATTTATTGAACTTTGAACTACTTGGTCGAGGAAAACAACAAGAGGGATACGTGGTGAAGCACCAAGCACTTCAAAAATAATAATTTTAGCATTTTTAAGAAAATGCCAAGAGTTTCTGGGTTTTATGTTTATTGAGAAAAGAGCAGCTTGATGGACACAAGTTATATTTTGACTGTCAAGAAACTGCATAGCAGTCAAAATGCAGGAAGGTACGTTGAAAAATCTCTTTGGAAGACTCAATGACATTAATTTTTATTAAGAACTAGTCAAAGTCATGACGTTTGTCACGGGCACAGTCTTGACAGTAAGATATGAAGACCTGAACTACCATTAGCACCACTACTTTTTCCAAAGGCACAAGGAAAGAACAAGGTATTTGATAATGTCACACCCACTGTGCCGAAGATGAAAACTGAATGCCTGCTACTCACCACACTGGGGAAGAGAGAAAAAAACTGCTGTGAACATAATGCCCTACGGGCATTTCAGGGGCAAACTTGATCAACAGCAGACACAGGTACCCAACTAACAAAGTCGGTAATTTGACCAAAATTTCAAAATTTCACCAGTATTTTTATCAAAAGTATTCTATTTTATTATCCATAAATATGATAGCTAACAAAGACTTGATTGCCTGTTACACAAAAGCTGAGAATAGCATAACCAAAAAAAAAAAAATCACAGCAGTATTAGCTTGCTCTCACTTTAGCCATATTGATTTGTCTGTCTAGCACCTATTTTGTTAAATTCCCACCTGTAGCTGAACAGGAGAAAGGTTGGTTCTAAAGAAATTCAATCACTTCTGTGAAAAATAGAGGAGCAGGTTTTTAGATTTTTTTTTTCCAAGAGGATTAAAGCAATTCTTTTAAATTAGTATTACTTTGTCCATTAGAAGAATGCAAGCAAGTCTGTGGTTTGTTTCTTAAATGTAAAAAACATTTTAAGCATTTTCCACTTAAAGGTTTCTGAGAGGCAATCATAATCAGACTGTTCTTTTGGAGACAAAGTGAAAAGATGAAATAGAAAATAAGAAAAAGATAGAAAACAAGGGTAGCTCAATGAAACTGCCTTCGATTTTGGAGCTTGTCTTCCAGAACATGTACATACCCGTAAGTTCATTTCCTATTTTAAAGGCTCATTTCATAACTACATACTCAGTATTTATCTTTATATCAGAAAATACATAACAAGTAGATGTTGGACCATGATTGTCTACTGAAATAATCTTTGATTTTTAAAATGATCCATTCCATTTCCAGCAGAAAAGTTTAAATTTTCCATATTAAAAAAAAATTAAATTCAACAATTGGACTTCTGTGGCAAAGGTGCTACATCCAAGATGAGATCTAACACTGAATTTTTACCAAATTTCTTGTCATATTGCAATAATAGTATTTCAGAAGACTCTGGAAGTAAGACTACTTGGAAGCCACAATACTGACTAATTCAATCCATAAAGCCCACAGATTTTGCACAAATGTATGAATGGCATTATAATGCAAGGCAGTTGCTAAAAACCACATTATTTATCATGGGTCTTATTTTCTTTGTGTTTCTGATTTCCAATTTTCAGGGTAATTTCCAAGTTGAACAATACATTCCTCAAATAAAACCAGACTGAACAAAAATACATTTGTTTTCAAAGAATAACTTATCCATTGAAGTTCTACAAGCTATGCTATTCAAGAGTATCAATCACATTAACACAAAACTCTTGACATTTTATTCCCCAAGAATGTGGGGTATAGAAAAATACTTAAAAGCCTTCAGAACTGGCAAACACTAAAGACAATAATTTGAGATTGAAAGCATATGAGACTGACAAATTCACATTGCTTGTGAAAATTTCATGTAAACTGCCCATCTCTAATCCAATATTTCTGCAGCTGGAATACAAGATTAATTTGGAGTCATCTCATTACTCAAAAGTCATTTCTAAAGGAAAGGCAATTTAGAATAGAACAACAAGAATTAGAGCTGAATAAATTAGCATTCAGAAAAATATAAACAGCTTTCAAGTTCAATACAGTGGAAGACCAGGCAATGACAATAGATTATTAAGATCTGAGCTGTTTAACTTGATGTAAAGAGTGTCATCGTAAACCAAAATCAAGAAAAATAAGATAAAATTGGGAAATATATTTTCCATGTTTTCTCAATAGAAAGAGGATTAAAATGCCCAAAAAACACTCAAAACTACAACCTAAAAGCTGTGTAGTAAAATGTGCAAAGATAGAACAAAAAAATTATCCATTTTACCATGAATACCAACCCAATGTGGAGTAAGATACATTATACCTGATTCAACCATCCCTTTGTATCAGAACTAATTTGCACATATATGACTGTCACAATGTAATCAATCAGGCCAAAAGACTCACACAACAGCACCTGCACTGCTGTGCCTATGGCTGCACTGCTGCACTCCTGAAACCACACAAGAAGCTGCTGGAAATTAATCATGATCACATGAATACATGTGTGTTTCTGGGAATCTCACAATGAGACCTTTTAGAGGCTGGTGAATAACCTTGTGGGACTTTGAGTCAGCCATTATCCTTCCACTCTTTTTATACTGACAGCCTTATTTCTACTAGACAAAAACATCCCTTAGACCATTGAGAACTCTACTGCAAGCAAATGATGATTTTTTTGCTGACTTTTCTTCCCAAGTCTACACAATCTTTAAATGTGTGAGAAAAGAGAAAAAGCTTTGAGCTTCAGGGAGGTATCAGAGAGAACCATGTGAAAGCATTTAAAAGTATTTAAACAGGACAGTTATTTCAATGCTTTGCATATGTAAAGAAAAAGCTTCTGTAATGTCATTATTAAGAAATGTAATGCTTAAGAAAGCGTGACAACAATTGCATTTAGCACATGGCTATTCGAACAAGTCTAGTCACCCACAAAAGCAATTTAAAAATACTGAATGTGTCACACGGGAACTGATTCACACTCTAGAAACACTCATACAGAATAACATAGCAAGTTTTTAAGAAGAATGTAATGGCTTTTCATGCTTTAGTCCATGAGAGGTCCGTATTAGCAGAATGCAATTATTGATATGTGCAATAGGGCAAATGACAGTACAAAGACTAAAATGCAAGGAAAAATAGCTTTGATTGACTTCAAAAAATAAATTTAAAAAATCAAATGGAACAATAAACAACATCAGTAAATCCTTCAAAAATGCAGTCCATGTAACTTGGAGTTATAGTATAGCAAGCAGCTTCTCAGGCTTGTATTTCCTCTGTGTCCCAGATCCAGCCCTAACAGTCTAGATGGAACTTATGGCCAATCAATTGCTTTTAATGGGTTTCTAAAAAAACACCACACAACTGCTTTCATGGCACTGAATATAGAAAAGTGGCTGTACAATAAAAGGAGCAAGATGCTCCCCATTTTTCTTTGCAAGTGTTTTTCAAGGCAACTACTGTAAGACACCATTACAAGTTTCAAATATGACTATTAGTGGTTGTTTCATATGTACACTGGAGTAAAACAATGTCCTTTAAAACACTGACTACTCACACTTCATTAAAATGGAACACATTGACAATGGCCATCTTGAACTTCAATCAGATGCTGGAGACAGCAGCATGATAACAAACGACACCAATACTTCCATAAAAACACTTGCAAATAGGAATACAAAAGGCATCATGTTCTCTATCACAAGGATGTCCCAAGTTTCATGAAGTTCAGGAGTTTATATTGTTAGAAAAGTATGAAGTTATTTAAAAAATACTTCTATTTCTAAATCTAGACACTTTGACTAAATGCATAAGCAGTATAGAATTAAATAGAAAATAGCCTACAGTTACCTGTTTTGAACCCTTTAAAATGTAAATCTACCACCACTACAGAAATAAACCAAGCAAGATATTGCACCCACCACTGATGGAAATGCTAAAGAATTATATTTACATAAAAAAGGAAATGTGCTTCCAGTGATGGAATCTTTTCCAAGTCCCTTCCCTGGGACCCACGGTGCAGCTGTCATTTTTTTCATTCAGGAGAATTCATTACATTCTGAAATTCTGGGTTTGATCCATTAGAAAGAAATCAAATATGAAACCCTGGGTCTGACCACATGTACTGGCATGAAAAAAAAATCAACTACATGTATTCTGAATAAAAGTGTATTTAGGCCCTGGTGTTCCCAGTCTGAAACAACCTGTGTCAAGATCAGAGATGTAAGGCTGCTGGTATCAATGCCTCTATCAAGATGCTGAGGAAAGCTTTTAAACCAGCAGGCTAATGTAAGTATATATTCTGAGCTAGTTACTAAGAAAGAAAAAAAAAAAATTACTGCACAAGAAACAAGGGCTTTGTTTATATAAAATTCTTTGTGACTTCCTTTATTTAAGCAAATTAAAGCTTTCTATTTTAGCAACCCACAAGACAAAATGAAAATCATTGAAAGAATATGGAATAAATGCAAATCTTGAAAATTTTAAATGCTTATTTAGAAGGAAAACCCCATGATGGCAGCATTAGTCATGAAGTGAAAGAAACCAGGAAAAGAATAAAGGGGCCTGGGAAGAATAGGAGGGAAGGATGTCCCGTGATCAAAACCATCTCACCATGATTCTACATATAAATATTTGTACAAAACTACAACCATTTCTGTAGAGGAGATGATTCTCAAAATATTTCCATAGCAATGTGATATCTACTCACCTACTGATTATTAACGTGCAATTTCTTAATCTGTTGCAGACCAACGTTGATAGAGGCCAGTATTTATCTAAAATCAGCAATGATGCAGTCCTACAAGCTGCTTAGAATACAAGGCCACAACAGGTAAGGGTTCAACAAGACCTCTTGCTCCCCACAAGTACATCCTGTGTAAACTTTTTCACAGGGAACACAACTTCAGATGAGTAATGAGAGCTTCCTTCTGATACCGGGCAATAGTCAGCTGGAAAATACAGGAAAGCTTGTTCTCTTAATACTACTATGATCAATTACATGAAAAGCTGGAAATCAAAAGCTAAAAAAAAAAAAAAAATAAAATAAAATAAAAAATCTTGATATGGTGGGCTGACCTTGGCTAGATGCCAGGTGCCCCCCAAGCTGCTCTACCCCTTCCTCATCTCAGGTGGACAGGGGAGAGAAAGTAAGATGTAAAACAAGTAGAGCTAAGGCAGTTTACTAAAGCAGAAGTGAGAGGTCATACATGCACACAAGTAAAGGAGAGAACCAAAAGATTTTATTTGCTACTCCCCATCATCAGGAAATGCCTGGCCACTTCCCCAGAAGCAGGGCTTCAGCACACATCATGGTTGCTCCAGAAGGCAAATGCTGTAAATAACAAATGCCATCACTTTCTCCTTTTTGTAGCTTTTATGTACGAGCTGACATCATATGGTATGGAATGTTGCTTTGGTAAATGTGGGTCTAGTGTCCTAGGTGTGTCCTATCCCAAGATCTTTCCCACATCAGCCCACAGATGAGAGGTGGAATGTTGGAGAGGCAGTGCTGATGCTGTGCCAGTGCTGCTCAGCAATAGCCAAAACACTGGTGTGTTATCAACACCAATGCAAAGCACAGCACTGCGAGGGCTGCTGTGGGCAAAACAAACTCCATCTCAGCCAGACCTAATACACTTGATGACAAAACACTCAGATTAATGTAGCTTAAGGCAACTAAGTATCCAGCAGACAGAAAAAAGGCACTTTTGGTCAGTTATTGACACCACCTAAAATCTGAGCATTCTGCTTGTGCTTACACAGAGAGCTTAGGATATCCATAGCTCCAAGTCTGGCATTTCAGTTTTGTGAGATGAATGCCAACCAGAGTCCAGAAAACCCAAGCAGCGGTGAAAACAGAGTGTGGAAACAGGCTGAATCACTGCAGAACTTGTGAAGTAACCCTGGAACAGAGCTAGAAGACTTGCAAAACAAGATAAGTCAGGCAAAACTAAACAACTGATGCTTGGAATACTAACACTGGGAAATTAAATCTTCAGCAACATCAGAAAACTTGAAAATGCTGCAAGCAATAAAGACTACAAAGCTACAGAGAACAAGCCAAGAAGTTTTACATCTTCTTGCGCATAGAAGTGTATATTTATTTTAAAATCTTGATACAAAACAGACAATTTTCTTTCTAAAGTTGAAGTATCCAGGCCCAGAACCCTTGAATTATTCTACCAAAGAAAACAAAAATGCTAACCCCTCTGCAATTACTGTGCTCCTGGGTTGATGTTTCCAGTGACTGGCACCAAACAACTAGCATTTAGTTGCTTAAGATTTAAAGATGCAAAGTCAATCAATTCACTGACATGAGGCATTGAGCTAATATTCCCTCACTCTGCTCCTATGACATAAGAGACATCTTTGTCTCACTGTAGCCTACAGATCACGTTACACTGAACAACAAACAAGAAGATGAATCCCTCAAGACATTATATATGGTATACATATTCACGTCTTTATACTTTACTTTTAAATCACTATTGACTTTCTGTGAAATTCACTACCAAGCAGCAAATGCTGCAAAAGTTCAGTCATGGAGATTAGCATGATTGATGACTGCTGGTACCTACTTCCAAATAATGATGGCCACTGTGACCAAAAAAAAAAAAAAAACCCCAAAAAAAAAAAAAGTAACAAAACAAACTTCTTTTATTTCCTCGCTCACCAGTTACCTCCTATTTTGTGCCAGATCAAAAAAAAAAACGACTTCAGCTAAACTATAGGTTTCCTAAAGATGGCTTTCATTAAAAGCTGCATCGCAATGTGTAATTATGCTTTATATAAATATCACATAAAAATCTGAATTTGAATAAATCAGTTGGCCAAAAAAAACCCCATAAGCATGTCTTATTCAGTTGACAACACAGAACTATTTTACTATCCGCATTAAAAAGATTGGAATAATTAGTCATGATGACAAATATTTGTGCCAGCACCATGCTAAATGATCCCAATTTTGCTAATATTGACCTGTTGGAAGGCAGAATTAGAAACATTTCAAAACTTCAAGTATACTTCATCATTAATATTTCTGACACTAAATTTATGTTATCACTTTCTTAGCAATGGGAAACTTCACAACAATGAAAAGCAGACACAGCAGTAAAAATTAATCAAAAGTAAATAATATTGATTGTCTATTTCCAGATTTACATGTAAAGCAAACATTTATATTTATGGCTGAGGCAATACTTCCATTACAAATGCCTATTTTCAAGTACTTCCAGTGTTTTGGAAAAGAAATTGCCCAGGAAGACAAAATTGATTGATTTCTCCTTTAGCCTAGTGAGGATTTCTCTGCTCCCATTCTCCTCCTCCTTTTCTGCATAGAATATAGAAGAAATAATAAAAATCTTCCTGGTTATTTTAGAGCTAAATAAGTGGAGGAGGGAGGCATTTTTCACAGGTTAAGGATCGTGACTAAGCTTTTTCTCTTGTTGTATGGTACAAGGAATGTGAATCATCGTTGTCATTTGAGAAAGAAGCTCACAGATAAAGAATAAAACAGACAGCCAAGTGGGAAGAAAAGATGGATCAGCAGAGGAATCATGCTAAGAAAATTCCTCTGACATCATTAAACCCAGCCCTTAAAATAGAACTGCTTATCTAGCTGAGAATTGCTCACTTTCCGAGAGTGACAGTGAAGCAAGATCATACCATAGAAAAGTGAACTCTTAGGGGATGAAAATCAGTAAAAAATCACTTTATAAGTTGAACTGGGAATAGACTGATAATTAAAATAGAAAATGGATAAGCAACACATTTTGGAGAAAACTACAGCTAACTGTTTAATATCAATTATTCAAAATGCTTGGAGGTTTACCAAGTGCTTTGTCATAGTCTCTGTTAATGAGACAATAAAAATGTAAAAACAACACAAAGCAGACCCAAGAAACAGCTCCAGTGAATGCCAGTGACAGCCCCATCCCAAAGGCTGCCCAACCACCCCACAGGTGAGACACCAAACCATCAGAACACCATTCTTGTTGCAGCAGAAACAGCGTGCTGTCCCTGCTTTCCACAATGTTTTACTGTAATTTCTGTTAGTCATTCATTGTCTCAGGATTTTGTATTTACCATATAATGCTACACTCTTACTGAAAGGATTAGGATGAAGTGAAAATTAGAGAAGCCAGAAAACGTCCTTTCTCCATGGCCTGCCTTTGGTCCTTCATGATCATAACCCCTTCATTCAGAGTCACTGTGGTTTCAAATTCGATTTTTTAAAAAAATTCAGTACGTTTTATGCTCAAGAAGGTGAGTTTGATGCTGATGTTCAAAATTAATAAACAGAATTAATTAAATTAAATTGTAGAAATCCACGGGAAGTATAATACCAAATGTTTACTTTCCTTACCTTCATCATAAATTTCTGTAGATCCAAGAGAAGGGGAAAAAAAAGAGAAAATGTGAAACGAACATTTGCTTTCAGGTGCATAAAAATGGGTTTTGTTTCCCCTGAAAAGTGAGTGGGATACACTCACTAGAAACTACATTTAAAAGGAACATTTATCATTGTAATTAACATAATTATAGCTCGTGCTAGAAAGCAAAACAGCTACTCTGAACAAGGCTTTATCCTTTTTTTGTTGTTGTTGCAATAGTTTTCTCAGATTTTTCTTCACTTGAAATAATATAGCACATGAAATACCTATTGCTTAAAGATGAAACACAGTACAGGTAAAACAGGAACCATGCCCGATCATCTTAAAAAACTGGTTCTGATGAGTTTCTAACAAGTACAGTGAGTTGTTAAATCCTGCACTCAAAATGCAGTGCTGAAGAGCAACACCACTATTACAGTAACATATTGTGCGCAAACGCAAAATAAATTAAGAAAATTTAAATATTAGTAAGACTTCATGCACTGGTTTAAAAAAATCAAGTGCCACACGGCTGATGCTGGAAGATAATGGAAATTTCTAGGTTAATTTTCATGAAGGTTGCTCAAGAATAATATGTTATGAAGAGTAATATGTTATGAAGAGTAATATAATATGAAGAGTAATATGTTACATGCAATGATTTGCTTTTCTTTGTCAAAAAGAGATTTATGGCCACCTTCCCTCTTTTGACCTCATCATGTTTTGATATCACAAAGGTTGAAATTGAGGACTGCAGTTTGTCTCTATCCCAAAAGAAAAGATATTCTAACTGGAGAGCTTCCAAAAAAGGCTGGCTGCTTTCATTTCATACATGCTTGTTTAAAGAGAAGTATCTGTTCTCAAAGATGAACAAGATGTTCCAGCTAAAAGAAAAAAAAACAAAACCACATAATCTAGCCATCTTAAAATGTTCAAAGACTTCTCTTCTTCTTTTAGGTCTATTTGGTTGTTATCAGAATAGCTTTGTAGTTGTGACTCTGAAATTTTGCTGCTTTTCCTGGGTGGCTCCAGAAACTAACCAAGAGTCTTTGCTGAGCTTTCTACAGAGGGATGTGTGTAAATTCATTACTACATAAACAATTGATGTACATGATTAGTTCAAATTAATCCTTTCTTATATTTGTCAACACAGACTTTCACTTGCCAACATGCTGTCACTTTATCAAGGACATTATATCTATCAAAAAACCTCAGTCTCTTCCAGCTGTCATTCATATATAAAATTTTATTCTGAGAATTACATAATGCCATTGCTTTTTCCATATTACAAGTACATTAAACAACAGTCCTGTAAAACCTTCTGGTTCTCTTCTTGATAATTTATTTAAATGCTTGACTGTAATCTTTTAACTACCTTCCAATTGAAGTGAATAATTGATATCTTCCATTGATTACTAAAATGATACAGCAGCTTCTTGTGCTGGATTCTTTGAAAGACCAGATTTACCAATTAATTCTCTTCAGCTGATGTATTAACTGAACTATAGCAAATGAGAGAAACTTGTCATCTACTTGGGTCAGTCATATCATCTGCTTTAGAGCTACTTGGTTCCTTAATAATTTTTAAGATAATGGTCACGTCATTCTTAGTGCTAGAATGTGCCATGAAGACACCCCCTCAAGAAAAACTGAAAGACAACAGTGGGTGAGGGAAGTTTGAACCATCCATCTATCATCTATCTAGCTATCTCTTTAAAAAAACCACCATACTCTGAAATGTAATCACTGCAAAAATGTTTTCATGGCAAATACTTAAACCTATGTTATGCCCACTGTGAAAGTTCGGGTCACGCCTGAGAAGTTACATATCATGACCTGTGATGGCCACAGCTGCAAGCAAATGGCCAGCACAGAGGGGTCTGGACACTCCTGTCATGCTGTTCTCCAAGAACATTCTCCAAGGTTTTTAAACCAAATCTCTTCTTAGCTAAAGGAGAATGCTTACTTTGAAAAACATTAATGGTCAGCTTGGGGGGAAGAAAAAAAAAAGGAAAGAAAGAAAGCCAGAAATTATGTACTTCACATATGTAATAGGCTGTTACACAAGAAATTTCAACTCATTCTCTGCAGAGGCAAGAACTTCCTGCTCCTTAACACTTGCTCTCTGTGTCTCAGGACAATTGTGCACAGAAGTTTCTGAACTAACATTAGCAATTCAGAATGCATATATGAAAATTAAACAGATAGAACACACATATAATTTCAAACTTCTTAAAGTCATTCTACCTTCCTGTCCTGGTTTGTCTGGGACAGAGTTAACTTTCTTCATAGTGGCTGGCACAGTGCTGTGTTTTGAATTTAGGACAGTGAGAACAGTGTCAGTAACACATAAATTCCAGTTGTTGCTAAGCAGTGTTTATACTAAGGCTCATAATCTTTTCAGGTTCTCTTACTACCCTGCCAGGGAGTAGGCTGGAAGGCAGAAGAAGCTGGGAGGGGACATAGCCAGAACAGCCAACCCAAACTGGCCAAAGGGATATTCCACACCATACAGAGTAACTCTGTACAAGCTGGGGAGAAAGCTGGCCTGGGGCTGCTGCTCAGGAACTGGCTGGGCATCAGTTGGTGAGTGGACCAAATGCACTGTGCATCACTTGCTTTGAATATTGTAATTCTTTTTTCATTATGATTATTATTTTGTTTTCTATCCTATTAAGCTGTCCTTATCTCAACCCACAAATTTTACCCTTTTTTTCTCTCAATTCTTGCCCTCACCCTATTGGTGGTTGGGGAGGCAACAACCTAGAAGTGTGGTGTTCAAATACCTGCAGATTTAAACACCATCAATCCTTTCTGGAGCCCAAAATGGGGCACAAAGGGTTGAGATAATAGATCTTACCAGAGTATGTTATAAAAATTATTTATAAGCATCCATTTTATTCATTTATTAGTCTCTGGTCACAACTGAATTATTTGCTCTCAGAGTCATGGAAATGTAGAATCATAGAATGTTTTGGGTTGTAGGAGACCTTTAAAGATCATCTAGTCCAAAACCCCACAATGAGCAGGGACATCAACTAGAACAGGTTGGTCAGAGCTTCATCCAACTTCACCTTGAATGCTTCCAAGGATGGGGCATCCACCACCTCTTTGGGCAACCTGTTCGAGTGTCTCACCACTCTCATCATAAAAAACTTCTTTATATCCAATATGGAATGAACCTTTTTCAGATTAAAACCACCACTTCTGTTCTATCACAACAGGCCTTGATAACATCTTTCTTACAGCTGCTATACATGTTCTCAAAGTTGAATTATGTAACATCTTGCTTGTGGTATATCTTGCTTGCATGTTCCCTGCCGTGCTGTTTATCACCTCTGGGGGCTGGATTAAGGCCTTTATTTGGTCTTAAGGTTGCATTTTGTAACACTGCATTAGGATAGGATAAAATTGAGGGTCATAAGACTAACCTGGCGTTTGTACTCAGCATTGCTACCACCTCTGTATTCCAGGAACCATCTATTGGAAACTATTATTAATTACACCTTTTATCTTTACTTCAAGGAGAGTCAATCTATAGGGGAGGTACCCTCCTCCATCTTCCCCTTCTCCAGGCTAATTACAACAGTGCTTGAGAATATCCTCAGGATGTTCAAACCAGCATGTTCCTATTGCTAGGGCTCCTGAACATGTTTCAGGTCTTGTTTATGGTTAAACAACTATTTAAGAATGCCACTCACAGATCCGCACTGAGGCTGCATAGTGATGAGTGGCAGGGTGTGTGGGATAGAATAGGCAAGTGCTTAGGACAGTGGTCACCTCCAACATTTTGGAATTACACCTCTGAAGAAGTCCAGAATCCTGAGAAACTGGTAAAATATCTGGAAAAAGTATTCTGTCATCCTGGCAATTCCAGAAAGACACAAATCACATGCTTGGGCCTGACTCAGGCCTACTGAGCCCTGTTCAGCCTTACTCAGTACTTTCAAGAGGCAGAGAAGGTCCCTGGATCTAATGGCAAAATGACAGACTGTGCACCTGCCCCAACCCTGGAACCAGCACTGCAGCTGAACCAAAGAACATGCCAGTATCAATCTTCTCAGTATAAAAAAAGAAATATTGGAAGCAAAAGTGAGGTCATTTAGTAAGGGATGAAAGAGTGTCTTCTAAGAGGGAGCAGGAGGAAAAAGTAGACAAGGCAGACTACTCCAAAGCAGGGCCATCACAAGAACAGGAGAAGGAAGAAAGGCAGACACTGAAGGAGAGGAAAGAGCAAAAACGCACAAATGAGGTGCCAACCACTGGATCTCTTTCCCTGAGTGAACTGTGAGGTGTGTGAAAAGATTTCAGCTGCTGTCTAGTGTCTAGGTAAGCCCATAGTCACCTTGCTGTTCCCATGTTGGGAAAATGGGAGCAGGAGCCTGGAATTAGAGGGTAAGGAAGAAAAACAGCTGAGATTCCTTTCTAGATAATGAACCATTGACAAAATGGTTGGAAAAGGGGTACAAATCTTTAGGTTCTGAAGGCAACTTCTGTCAGATGTGAAAGAAAGGTATCCCTTCAAGAAAGACATTGTTATTTCCCCTAGGCAAGTGGACCACCATGAAAAAGGTATCTAGTACCTGAGGAAATTAGCCACACTGGAGGTGGATGACTCAGCTGGCCAATCCAGCTACATGAAGAAAATCTTTTTTCGTTCATCATCTTAGCCATGGAAAAAATGGTCCAGCAGCACAGAGATCCAATTCCCCACCTGTATGGACCAGTACCTCAAGTATTAGGAGTAAGCTTTCCTCTGCTCAAAAGAGAGGACACAGTGAGTACACAGCCCCCTGTGGTTTGACCAGAGTGACCACAGAGAGGAGATGAGGAACTAAGCTGGAAAATCTTCCTCAGTCCTAGAGGCACAAATATGAGAGTTTCAAGGAAAAACAACCACAAATGGGGTTCTTGCAGGAAAATTTCTGGCCCAGTTTCCTGTGGGCAGTTCCCCACAGAGCAAAAGGGCTGCTCATACTCTTGATTGAAGAGACTTCTGATCCGTATTTACAAGAACTGAGTAGTCAAAACTATTGCTAGGACTACAAGGGCCTTACCCACGAAAAGATGAATGAAAGGGAAAATTGGACTTTACTGGACTGTGTGGATCCAACGGTCTGGCTCGTCTGACCCACAGCAGCAAGAGGCTCTAGCAGACACCAATGCACAGTTGTAATACCTTCAATTCCCATCTATTTCTGGAGTGACAGGGGGATCCCAACAACTGACTGCACTGGAGGTCAAAGTCAGCCTGACTAGCAGTGAGTGGCAAAAGCACTACATTGTGACTGCAGCGAGGAGAGTAAGCAGTGAGTACAGTAAATCCTGTACAAGTCAGACCAATGCAAATTTTATGACTAAATGCATTGAAAATACCACTTTCTCCTTCACTTGTTAAAGAAATCAGCATCCTTTAATTTTTAATGCTTTTTCTCCAGTGTCCAAATTTTTCAGAAGTTGTCCTAAGAGGTAGGACTGGTAATAGAACGTAACCAACAACAGGATAATCATATTCCTCTGATTAAGTCTTCAGCTGCATATGCTATCTGACCTTTTGGGGACAAATACTTATCTGAGTGCTTAGTATCAAGCAAATATCCTCATGGAGGAACTAAACTGCACACTCAGCAGCTGGAATACCTGACTGGCTTGGAACAGGACTTGAAAAAGGAAAAGTAAAAAAAACCTTTGTAGAATTTCAAATCATTAAATTAGAGGAACATAACACCCATCATTCTATTCATCTTCCTAATTATTTCCTCCTTCTCAAAAATAAAGCAAATAATTGACATTTAAAACCTACTGAAAGTTTATCTGAGGACACTAAGGATGTGTTTTTAATGTAAATTTTACAGCTGTTTGAGGCCATTATATTCCTCAGCTCCTTGGACAGCTGTCAGGTAGCTTATCACTTACTATTCTAATTTATCACAATTTCACCTTAATTCTTGGGCTTTCTGGCCCAATTCTGGCTAGATGCAAACGGAAAAAAATATTATTTCATTTTATTTGGAATTTTTTAATAGGAAAGTTGCCAAAAATCCTTTAATTTAGAGATCATCTCCTGACTACATCTTTTGTACAACTGTTATAGCACTCCATTTGCTTACAGAGAAATATTAGCTCTTCACACTAACCTATCCAACAAGTATTGAAAACAAGTGAACTGAGACAGTTTGTTGTAATTCACAGAAATTACTATTGCTACAGAGAATGCAGCTTGAAATTCTCAGATCTATAATAGGAACCGAAGGAGAAACACCAAAAAAATGCTAGCATACATTCAGAAATGCCACTTGAGGTAAGTTTAAATCAATTTGCACACAGATTTCTTTTGAAATTAGAAAGTGTACTTGTAAATGTTTCTACTAGTTTCTTTGCTGATGTGAATTAGACTTGGGCTGCAATTAGGATCCATTAAAATACACAATACACTAAGGATGGACTCTCAGACGTGGTTGAAACTATCACTGTAGATGTGGAATTTTAAGCAGCATTTCCATAGTCACTCCATTTTGATATGCCCATTCATACAGTATTATCTCACATTTTCCTTCAAGACGTGTATTAGAACTGAGTTCTCAGTATATAAAACTGAGTTAACACTGCTCATATTACTCCCTACATTGAGCCACATCTGCAGTACATATTACATCTAAAATTTGACTGCAAATTCTTTATATTGGGGATTAAATATTTGTGCACAAATAACATTTTCCCACAGTAATATGAAAAATCAATCCATATTCAGGCAAATTAACTGTGAGCAAGAAATTATAAGAAAAAATTGTCCTTATATAATTCATTTAATGCTTGAAAATCATACTGATTATGAAGTACTGATGTGCAATTAATTAATACTGAAGACATGTTACTTGAATAATTTCCCTTGATGAAGCTTTGTTTTGTGGTTCACTACAACCTCTACAAGAACCCTCGGTTGTTTCCTCTAGTCAAATTCCATTTGTTATGTTTATCCAGTCCACACTATCAAAGCGAGAATCTATTCACTATTTCTCAGCTCAGAGGTCTCTGTAATGAAAGCAATTCTTTTGAAAAATGTCTAAAGTGCATTTCCTTACTCTGCAAGTTTCTTTTCTCCAGAGAAAAAGAAAATTAGCTTTACTAGAGGCATAAAACTGAGCTAACATAGAAACCACTTGAGGGGAGGAGAAAAAAAATTACCATTACCCTCAGCAGAAGAGGATTCTCTGTCTCAAAAACTGAAGACAATCCTGCAATGTTATAATTAGCAAAGCTTTGCCATCAGCCAGGGTAAACATGAAAATTCTTGTACCTTGCATTCTGAATTTAAGAAACAATTCACTTCATTTCCTTTCAGGTAAAAAGCTCTTCAGAGTAATCCCTCCTGAAAACAATAATTCTGGATGGCTCTTAATGCCAAATTTTCAAAATAATTTACCAACTAGATGTAGTCAAATGTGTAAAAAAGGCCAAATTATCACATCACCAGAGATACCCAAGAAAATTTATTATCCTTACACTGAAACCTGTTGCAGAGCTAAGCAGTTGTCCTGAAAGTCAAGGGAGACACTCAGGTGCTTTTATTAGTACATTAGTCCTGCTGTATGCAAGTATACAACACCTCCCTTGAGATCAAAAATTTGCAAGCACATTGCTACTTCGCAGAACCTGACACTTGTAGATTATTTTCTTTACATCATAAATGCATTAAAAGAGAAAAAAAATGTCAGGGAGATTAAAGCGATTCCTTTCACTATGTGTTACTCAATTTCATCTTACTTCATTACTGTCATTTTCTCTGTAAAGAAAATACATTCAGGGTCTTCTAAATTTTGGTTTAAATTAAGTAAATCCCTTTGATCAAACACTGGGGGTTCCCCACCTTGGTACTTTTATAAAAAGCAGAAAAGCTATTTTCAGATATGAAATGATAACCAGGATGCCTGACTTCCACTAGGTTTTACATCAGGCAAGATGTCTTTAATCTGCTTGATTCTGCACTGAAGCAGACCTACAAACCTTGATATTCACACCTGCTCAGAGACAAAAGGATAAATCCAAGAGTTCAACAAGTATCCTAAAGCCATTTAATTTGCACCCAGCTTCAACTGCCAGCACATGCGTTCAGCAGAATAAAGTTTTTCGAACAAAATCACAAGAAAAATTACAGTCATTTGACAGTAGTACACAGGAACTGGAGTAATTTCTTCTAATACTTAGAAGTATTAGTACACTTTATAGGCTAGAACAGCTCAGAAGTGAATGACTTCAGCTTATCCTTTGAACAGCATGAAACTCTTTACAGCAAGGTTCAGCTACTAATTTGCTCATTAATTTGATAGGAAGCTTCTCTCTGGGCTTGGGCTTCAAGGTTTCCAGAGACATATATAACCAAACACACTTGCATTAACCTTGTGTGTTCTATACTGGAAAATGGCTTATCAAGAAATACATGTGTTAGAATGAGGCGTCTGCCTCAGTGACCATGCGGCTTTACAACATCCAGCTTTCTACTGCTTTAATTCACTACACCTCCAGTCCACCAAAACACCTCTAGTAATGCTCTCGAATTACAGAGAGAGTGAAAAGCTGCTTTGCAGGCCAGACTGGAGCTTCATCTGAGAGAGAATAATTTTATATATGAAGTAAAGCAAATAAGCACTTGATCCTCATCAGAGAGGTTGTCTGGATTCTAGAATCAGTCTGTTAGGATAAGTCTTTACCCAATGTAACATGGAATGACACATTTAGTTTTGCTCTCATGGGAACCAGTTCTTTTCAAAATGGTTTAAGAACACGTTTTGATGAATCAGCCTTTCCAAAGCAAGATTTTGATGTCACTAAGTTCTAAATATATATTTAAAAAAAAANATTTGATTTCTAGTAATACTACATTTTCCATGAACAGATTATGAATGCTTCCATCAAAAATAAGCCACATCAGTGTCACCAATAAACTTCTGGCATACCACATTTCATGTGTTGTGGAGTTATGAGGAGAGATACCTGTATAATACTGAACATGCTTTTTGTTGCTGTTTTTCCTCTTTATAGCAAAATTCTTCATAGGAATAAAACAACAGAATCTAAAGATGTATATCCAAGCTTTCTCAATTGAAATTAAAAATTAGACAAAATGAAAAGATAACCTGACCATCAGTGTGTCTTAAAAACACTTAAAAGTTGTATAACAACTGGTGCTTCTCATAAATACCAGATCCAAAGAATATGGATAATGGTGTCATACTGATACAATTAGCAAAAATTAACACTTATATTTATTGTTTAATGAATATTTTAGACATCCACCTATGTGACATTACACAGATATTTTTGAGTACAGTAGAAACTGTGTTGAAAAGCCTAAGCCACTATTTAAACAATGTACTTACCTACAGGAGTCTCAGGTAAGCTCTAACTTGAATCACTACTTACTATAAAGATGCAATAACCACAGATTAAACTCTGTAATTTCTGGCTGAAATAAAATGAGACCACTGCTATAGTTATGTTATTGGCCACATTTCAGAGGACACCTGAGGTTGTCTCTGGTCATCTGCAGCCCACACTATGTATTAGGAAACCAAGGAGACCTATTACAGTCCAAACTTTCAGAGAGGCCTCTAATATTTTCAAGGTGAACAAACAATTCTACACACATTTTACGACCACTAACTCATACATAACACTGGTGTTAGAGATTACACTGAAGAAAAACATACATAAATATGTCCCACAGAGGGGAGTTTTATCAGATGCCCAAACAAATATGTATGGTATACACAGACACATTAGGAAAGGCCTTAACAACACATTTAGCAGAGAATTGTGCTTTATTTGCTAAGATCTAGGAAATACTGTTTTTATTCTGTAGCAGCTGTTCTCCATCACTAAATATATTTTCTATGTTTGCAGCTACACACAGCATCACACAATTTATCAGTATTAACTATCTTACTGTCATGCAGTTAAGATTACAGTGTCTATACTGGAAAAGACAGGGTGGGTTACAAAATGGAGTTATAACGTTAGACAGCAGGGCTCAAAACTCAAAGGCAATAATCACACATTTGTATTACATGATTCTGTGATCAAATTTAGAGAGATAAAAGTAATTTTGGCAACATGAAATTTGGTAGGACAACTCAGGAGTCACCAGATTTTACATGACCATGTAGTCACATCTTTTTTTTGGGTTTTTTGAGCCATGCAAATTGAAGGGTCATGAACACACAGGGTATCAAAACAGACAGGTTAGACTCAGTGGCAATATGAGACATTTGGGATCAAGTGAATAAAAGACAGAATCACATACCCATTTTTCCACATCAACTAGCTGTAGAAAGAAAAAGCAAGAAATCAGTAAATCTCTTTCCTTAAATACAGCATATCAAAGTCTATTTTGAAGTTAACATTTCATATTTTCAGAAGTGTATGTAGTATCAAAGAAAATGTATTCTATTCTATAGCTTCTAGTAATGAAGATATTCTCCTGGCATCTTCTCTTTAAAATGTCAATACCTCACTTTCTGTCTTTATTTTCTGGAAAGCTCTTCAAATTCTAGAAGTCAAAAATGTCCATCTAAAATCAGATAACAGGCAGCAAAGGAAGACTGATACTGAAATATTTCCACACTCTATTCAGTACCAACCAGTCAAAAATGCAGAATACAGTATCCTACAAATCGTATCCCCCTTTCCTCTTGAATAAAGCTCTGCCATTAGTGAACATCATTCACTTGAAAGGTTTCATTGCTGCTATTCATGGTTTGCCATTTTAAAGAATGCCACCAGTATTAAAGTTAAAATTAGGGGTACCTGTCAAACCGTGACCTTACAACCCGCAGCATATGAGAATATCTTTTGCAAGAACACAGAACAGCACATAAAAATGTCATCCATTTCTTATATGGGGAAAATGAGAATGACTCCAGAAGCTTAAGGCTTTACATTAACAAAACTCTTTCAGGACTCAATAAGGAAAGAGATTTTAAATTAGTCCAAAGACTTTTTAGAGAGAGTATCTTATAGTCTCAGAAAAGATTGAGAATATTTACTAGAACACATTTCAGCTATTAGAACAGTTAGTATGCCACTACCTATTAAATACTTAGTTGGCACTAAGAGCAGTATGTCTGAAGTAGATTGGTCTCCGGACTTTGCACAGAAAACACTGCAGAATATCATGCCTTCAGTGGTTTTACTGCAGGCACATAACTGACCTTTTGTTAGCAGATTCCACATAAAAGTTTAATAATTTAAGATAGCTTAGTATAAAGCAAGAGCAATTTTCAAAACCAGCAGTATCTGGATGTCAACTTGCTTGTGAAATTACTGTAATAAAAGGCAATGTATTTAGTTCTCATCTGTTAAAATAGCTCTATTCAAAGTAAACTTTCTCACTTTCAATATACATTTCAATTAAAAAGCAACTTTATGTTTTTGTTCAGTGCTGCTAGTACACAAAATTCTGATTTGCCCCTATTTATTTTTTTAGCAATCTTTACTGTGACTTTTGTTATCAACCACAGCTGCAGAAACACCTCCTCAAAAACAGGTAAATGTTTTAAAACAGATAAAAGGTAAGAAATTATTTGATAAAATATTGGCAAGTTATAAAAGTAAGCAATGATTTAAACCTGAATTCAATTACACTTAAAAAAAAGGAGTAAGAAATAGCCAAGTCAGATTTATGTACAAGTATTTCTTTTATTACCTTGCCTTTGATACACCTTTTGCTTTGTTAAAATTGTGTACACTCTGAAAACAGCACTGCAAGCAATTTGCCTGTGTGACAAAGCTAGAAAGAGGTGATGCATGCTTTATTGCCTTGCTACAAGAAGAAATTGCTATCCCAAAGCATAAGTGAGCAAGGCAGCCTCAAATGTTATCTGAGAACCCACTCAAAGCTCAACAGCCATTATCAGTTGTACAATTAATTGTCTTATAATTGCTGAATTGTCCATTTACTTTATTTTAATGGACAGCAGTTAGCTTCATGAGTTGTGCAATATTTTCCAAGAATTTATCCACTGCACACACTAATTCTGCACTGGTACACTTGTTTAAATAGCATGTCTGTCAGGACAGCCATTTGATTGGTGCATGTATACTTGTCAAACCATACAGTTTGACACCCACATGGTGACTACGAACTCATCCAAAGAGATCTGATTCTCAAAGTGTGGTACAGTGCACAGCACCATAAGATCTTCCATTTGCAATCACAGCTGTATTTTCTTCTGCTGTGAGCTTCGTCAGAGCCCTCCCGGGTCCTGCTGTGCTCCCGTTTCATCTGTGGGGGAATTCTTTGAGTGACTCAAGTCACAAGGAGACATTTCTTTCTTACAGACCACTTTGTTACAAATTCTAAAACTTGTTTGTACAACATATGGAGATAAAATTTGGTCTGCATTTGGGACTTATTCTGGAAGACTTATGATCTGGACATTTAGAAATCCCATTTGGAGGAGGAAAAAGGCATAAGCATGACAGAATATTATATTTACTCATCTGGAAGTTTTTAGGAATGGAGATCAGGTAAAGCTAAAAATAAGTAAGATTACTCATATCCAAGAGTGATTGTCCTAATGCAGACAAAATAAATGTAAAGCTCACATAAACAGAAATGAAACAAATACCTCCGTCTAGTGCATGTATCTAAGATCTAAGCTATGATTCAGAAAACAGGCAAGCAAATGCTTCATAGCACATCTAAATACAGATTCTGTTTCACAATGACAGCTCCATCTTTTGTCTGCCTTCAGGACTAGAAGCCACAGGATCCCCTTTCCCATGGATTTCCCAGCACCATTCAAATTCAGGAAACACTAAGATTCAAAATTTCTGTTGCTATATATGCATTAGTCATTAATCCAAGGGAAGAATTGAAAAAAAAATTTAAAACCTAACAAAACAAACAAAAAATCCACATACACACCAGAAACTGAACAAACAAACAGAGAAAACCACAAACAAGCAAACAAATTCTAACATTCTCTTCTACCAGACCACATTTTGTTACCTCTCTTTTTTGGAGTGCCTTATGTTCCTTGGACTTGAAATTACCTGTTTTTATCATTAATTACTCAACTCAGGTTTTGCTGACTTGTTCACCTGTTAGGAGGTGTAGATCTTTCAACTGGTCTAGGAAGGTTTAAAGTTCAGGAAGGGTTGGGGACATGGTAGGCAGGGACTGGCAGTCACTTCTTGAGTTCCCTCACTGTGGCATCTCACAGTAACTGCTTCATTTCAATCATACTTTACATTAAATGCAGTCCAAAAGAACAGTACAATCATTTCTTTTATAAAGCACAGGAATTTTTTTCCTTGTCATAAGAAAAAAGAAAAAATAAATAAATATATCCAGATCCCTGGAATTCAATAATTTTTCTTCATCCAGTTCATTTTCTCTCCTGACCATTAAGTCACATTTTTTAAAAAATAAAAAGTTGAGGTAGGTATGTACTGATTTTTCTCTTTTTGTTTACCCAAGGACTATCTGGATTTACAATATTTCCTCCAGCAGAAGATGCAGGATCCATATTAAACCATATATACCTCAAAGGCAGTGTGCTACTTAGAAATATTCTTCCCTCATGTACCTGGGTATTCAAAGATTTTCTGAAAAAAAAAATAAAGACCATGACCTTGTTTAACACTGGATATCAAACTTTAGTGAGTACATTGCCATATGACAATTCTGAGTACAGGAATTATTATCTTGCCATGAGAATATCAGAGTTAGCAAAATACTTTGGAATTTATTTAGTGTGGACTACTTATCCAAAAATTATTTTACAGAAAGCTACTAATCTGAACTCAAAAGAATTATTTCACTGCCTACTGCTAGTAAGTAGCTATCAACATACGTTCATGAGTAAAATTCATGACACTTGAAACTAGAGAGTAGTGGATAATAAAATGGTACAGCACCCATATATCTGGGAGTCTAAAATATATAAGTAGTGCTATAAAAATAAACCCAAAGATTCCAAGTTTTGTTATAAGAATCAAGCAAAAGATCAAAGGCAGCATTTAGAATGATGGAATAATCTCCCTTCTTGAGCTAGAAGAAAGCACTATATTACAGAGCCTTAATACTTCCCTTAAAATTTCATGTAGCTCCAGTAAGAACTCTCAGTGAAGAACATACAACCACAACCTAATAATTTACTGCTAATCCAGAAACTTCAGAGTGATCTGCACTTGCTGACTTCTCTTCAGGGGCACATCAGAGCTCCAATCTTTTCAGTCGAGCTTTCATTTTGAATGCATTAAAGTTTAGCTTTTAATTAGCTTTTAATACAAACTGGGAAGCTGGTTTTTTCATCATTTTTTCCCAAGCACTGCAGATACCCAGAACTACACCAACCAGACATAAAAGCTAGTTAAAAGTGGAGGAATGTTATTCTGCTACCCCTACTTTCACTTGCCATAAGGAGCCATGAACCAACTGAAGAGAAATAAAGAAAGCTCTTGTCAACACTATGAGGAGTCATTCACAAACTCATTTTTAAATGACAAAAAGAAAGCTCACAGAACATGTGCTGAATATCCACTAATATAGAGGCATTAATTCTGAGTGCAAAAGCTGCAAAGTAAGCTACTTTAAGCTATGAAAACAACCTCCCATTCTTAATTCTGCCTTCTGTATTCTGTTTTCTTTCATCTTCTTGAGCAGCACACAAAAACACTAAGGAATTTGATTTTGTAGTGTATAGGAGAACCTCAGCTGACTCTGGCTAATCACATTCTCTACAACTATTTATGAGAACTGCCATGATACTCATAATATATTGCCATGATCCACAGATGGGATTGTGACTGAAATCTCAATGAAGAAATGTGTAACATCCACTAGTAGATGTTATATCTTCCCTCGCACTTAAAGTCATTTTTCTGAGCCAAACTCTTATTTTAAAAATTGTCTATTTTTTTCATTTCTCTGTTGTGGAAAATGAGAAGATATAGCAAAATCTTTGTCTAAAACTTTAATAAAGATAAGCAAGGTGAGAATAAGTAGAATTGAACTAGATTCCAAATTGAATTGTATTCTTTATTTCTATTACAAAACTTGATTAGCTTCACAGACACCTTGGCTTCCTGAATTTAATACTCAACAAGCTAATTGATGATATGCCTTCTCTTCCAGCCCAGGATTGTCTTCCAGTGTAGATTTTTGTCTTCAAGACACTTCAAGAGCTGTGCTTTCATGCCTATTTGGTCTAACTCCTCCAGGTGCACTTAGATCAGAAAATGTTACTGAACAGAAACAAAGTAACTTTTCTTCCCCCAGCATCATTTTTTACTGTCCATCACCCCAGAAAGAAAATTTTGAGCACATCAACACTCCAAAGATCATGGTGAGGCCAGAAAAAGACTTGCTGCTATCCACCTACAAAATAGGGAACTTGCCTAGGATAATAAAAATGTTTACTTTCCTGCCCTACATCCTCATCCCAAACACGGCGTACACACTAAAGAAGAGCCCATGTGCCAGGCCAGAAGGATTTGCGTGTCACAATTCTGTGATTTGAAATAGACAATGATTTTATTCCTGTCCTTGCTTGACCCTGAGGATCAGCAGAGCGCAAAAACACTGTGCCTGCCATTCTTGATCTTTTCCAGTACTTGCAGTTGATCAAAGTGTAGTTGATCAAAGCCAAGTCATATTCTTTTTGTGCCTTATTTGAAATGGTCCGCTAACAATCATTTCTGATGCTAAATAAGGTGCACTGAGGAGAAAATGACAGTACATGGTTCTCTGTAAAAGCTCCATGCTTTTTTTCCCACTGTTTTACTTTCTGTTCCTATTTGCAGTACAACATCTCTAAAATAGCCGTTGAGTAGTCAGTTTTTTTAAGTAGAATAAGACTCTCAACTATCTCATCTTTTCACAAAGTTTTCCACTGGTAGCAAATGTCTATGTCCATCTACATGATACAGAAGCATTAAACACTGCATTAAACATTGAGATCCTCTTCTCCTTCCTCTTCTTTCTGTCAATTTCTTTCTTTGAAAGAAGCACTTTGGTCATGCAAACTCAAAAGTTTGGGACTGCAGACCTTGCAGTAAGTACAAGCTAACATGGTTGGACATCGCAACTCTGTCTCTCTCTATGACACACCACCATCTGATAAAGACATACTCAAAGAATTTTTTAATAAAATTACTGCATTTTGTTATTTCAGTGATTTATGACTGGTACCTGTAGATAATCCTTAGACTAAAGAAAAAACTCAAAGTATAGAAATAAAAAGCTATATCTTGGCCTTTTTGCTCAGGAGTTCGATTAAGAAAACTTTCTGGTCAGAACTAGGAAACTAAAACAGCTCTGGCTTGTTCTATCAGGGAACCTCTGGTTCATTTCTGACCCTTCCTTCCTACACAGGGAGGGTCCTTCTGGCAACCCTGAAAACATTTTCAGCCTGTCATATTCACAGCTGCTGTTAGCTTTCAAATAGGTTATTAACTAGACTACTGGAGTGAATCAGAGAGCTTAAATTGTCAAGAGTGCATTTAACTGCCAATCTTCATACTTTTTTTTTAAGGAAGTACCTTGGTAACTTGGCTTATTCATTAACATACAGAACACTTATTAAAAGAAATGGGAGGTGTTACCTCTCTCCACTGGCATGAGATGAAATTACTTTCGCCCTCCTCCCATGCTGAGAAAATGACAAAGCTGCCAGCTCTCTGTGTTATCTTGCTGCTTACTAATACCAAGTAATTAATGAATTCAGAGTTCCACAGTTGGAGATAGGTGATTTAAATACTCAAAAATCCACCAGCTACTGTTGCATTCCTATGCCAAAATGGCTCCATTTCTCTTAGAAGCACAGAAAAGCTTTTCAGTTCTGTGAGAAAACACACATTTTCCCCATCCCTTAAACACAGGAAGATAATTGTACATACAAGACACTTCCATGTGATGATTCCTTCACACAGCCCTTCAGATCAGAGGATAAGGGCTTCACTTTAATCCACAGCAAAGACTATCCCACACAGGAAATTAGGCAGCAGTTTGCTGGTCAGTGGCACAGAAAACACATTTTAATAAAATAAAGCACCAGGAGGAGTGATTAATCAGCCGTGACTGGATGATTAGATGGGAGTTAATAAGCTCATGATGCAATTTAGCTAGAACGTTGCCTAACTGATGGGTATCTTGCAGACAGCATTTTCCTGAAAAATGAAGTTGTCAACTATTGGAGTAGAGGTTGTGAAATTAAATTTTTTCATATTACAGAAACATTTCAGCTTTGAATTCATACACGTGTGCAACCAAATGCTTTCATTCTCCTAATAAGGTCTGACATAGATTTATGAGTGCACAAGTCTGAAAAACTCCTAGCCTTAATTACAATGCTTTACCACAATATTACTGAGACTTTTAAATAAAAAATATTGGTTTGATGGCTGTTTTCTCACATTGTCCATGAGTTATTACTGTATCCATTTCAGTGCTTCTCTAATGTAATTGGATTGGGAGGGTGGGAGGAGAGAAAGAGAGAGCAAGGCAAAGATGTGATGTTTGGGAGAAAATACAGACATTCTAGAATGTCACGAAGGAAGGAAAGAAAAGACTGATATTAGTGTCAATAAGCAGGCAGCATCCAAGTCAATCAGTTCTGCTCCAAAGTTAAGATCTCCCCTTAGTAACAGGAATGAAACAAAAATGTATAGAAACAATCAGTCTCACAAGATCTGCAAAAATATGAGGCAGACCCAAAAATAACAGCATAAATAAAGGAAATAAAAGTAATCAAAAGAAATTAATAAAAAAATTATATCAATGCTAAAGAAAGATACCTGTTTTTAATTTTTAAGCAGTGCAAAAATCAGTATCATGTTTATATTAGAAAGATAATTAACTCAAGAGCAGTCTATTTATTTGGCTATGCCAAGCTGCAGAACAAATGAAATTTTTAGCTAAGCACTTCCTCACACATTGAAGTCTTCACTTAAGACATGAGCAAATGCTATATATTTGCACCTCTCCCTTTAATAATCACTTTCACAATCCCATTTTCAAGAAGGTCTTTCCAAATTCCAACTACAGTACAGTTCCCTCATATTTGGCACTCTGAATCTGACTTCTTGATTACTCCAGTCTTGCTCTCAGTTTGACGTGATCCAATAAGCCAAAAAAAACCCAACAACTGATGGAAATGAAAAATCCACCCAGAATGGAAGCAAAAGAAGGGACATTTCCCTTTATGAAATACAGTTAGACTATAAAAAGGAGATGGCTGTGAACTAAAATTTCCTAACTGCTTTAAATACAAGCAAAATAAGTATGTAAGAAAGAATTTAGAAAATGCTTCCTACTCTACTGTATTTAAACCAGCAGCTACACTTGTAACCTTCAAATCCTCAAGATATTTCCATGTCAAGTTACATGGAAAGCCCCTAAACACTATCCTATCCTATTCACAAAAGGGATTACAAAGAGTGGCCTTGGCAAAAGACTGTGAATAAGATGCCAAGGTGAAAAAAAGAAAGAGGAAGAATAAGATGAGAGAAAAATATTTTAACATGTAACAAAATAGTTTTTGTACTTCACTGATATATCAACTAGAAATTATCAATTTTAACCATGAAGATACACAAATCAGTTTCATTATTCTCTTGCTTAAGCTTTTAGATCTTTGTGTTAAGGCGTTATTTTTCTTTACTTTTTTTTTTTT
>VYXD01015583.1:377595-422002 GCA_013397195.1 Hylia prasina
TTTTTTTTTTTTTTTTTTTTTTTTACATCAAACCGATAAAATCTTCAAGTCATGAAAAGATTAGAATTTCACTAGGAAAAGTTGAAACAGTTACTGGAATTTTAGAAGAAATCTCAGTAGAAAGCTTATTTTATTGCTATTTTTCTCTCAGCCCATGCCATGACATACATGAGTTGAGAAAGGACTCAGCAAACTGGGGAGGGTCAGACATCTGAACCACAAAAAGGCTGTGCAGTCTCAAAACTCAGCAAGTCTGTGTTTTTTCCACACAAAGGTCTCAGTTCCCTATTTTATTTAATACTTTGTAGCATTTTGGAATACTCAGAGAGTCATACTGATGCAGTAATACCAAGAAAGCATACAGAAAGAGAACTGTGGTGTTCTCAGCAGAGGCAAATGCTGGCTGCCTAACATGTTCCTCTGAAGATCTCCAAACCCACCAAGCCATTTCCTTGGGACAAAGGTTTTGTATTTCCCTAAGTAATGTACCTAAAAAATAGTGACATATGGCTGAAGAGAGAGAATAAGAAACCCCACATGAAATTTCTTGGAACAGACCAAGTATTTAATCAGTTACTGACATTATTAAAATTTGGGCAAATGCACAAGTTCTTTAGAAGAAGCCAAGCTATATCCAGTAAATCACTTATATTCTAAAAAACAAACACCACCTGGAAATGGAATTTTACAGGAAGAACAAAATGCATGAATTCTCAGGTAACTAAAATAGTTTGTTGCCAAATGACCTACATATACACTAGACTATGTCAATTTACCACATGAAATCATCACCACTAAGAAAAGACAGGATTTCCAGATTTGTCACTTTCCTTCTGCTATTTGCGTACCGTTATCTTCTGACTCATCCCAATACTTTTTAAAATAGAAACATCTTGCAAAAAAAGTGAGTGTTCTGCATATTTGTCAACAGACTGTCAGCTATCAAAGGCTGCTTCAGAGTGCAAGCTGCATGTACCACCACGATTATAAGCACATTCCACTCCATCAGCAGTATCTGCAGAAAGTGAACAAGCATTAACTACAAAAATCATATACAAGAATACAGGACTTCCCAGACTGAAGCAGATGACAACAGCCAACATAATTAGAACACAGGTTTACTAGCAGAAGCCTGAATACCCTTTGTTCAAGTTCCTTTTTTTTTGCTCTGCTTACTTAGAAGTTATTTCCATAAAGAAAAATAAGGCTTGAGCTTTCACCCCTATCACATAAAAAAGGAAATCAATGCCTCATCTATTTCTACACAGAGGGAATGACTATTTTTTAAAAGACTAAAGGGCAACTAACTGCTGAACTAGCAAATGCTAAAAAGACTGTAGCCTAGGCAGAAAGCGGAGACTGCAGGGGAAAGGGATGACAATCTTCAGAGCTCAGCAACTACCACTTTTGTCAAAAAAATATTTATAGATCGAGAGCAAAAATCTAACAATGTGGGGATAATACCTCCCCTTCTCACTTACCATGTTGACAGTACTGTAAGACACAGATTTCTATTTTCACTTGAAACATGAAGGACAGGTGCATAAGAAGGGGTCAGGAAGAGTCATAGAGAGCATATTCCCTCTTTTTAAACCTAAATGTGTGCATGTGTGAGCCTCTGTGTGTATGCCATGCATATTTACCAGGCATGCTTTTCAAGAGGAAGAAGTCAATCCAGACCTGCCTGCAGGAACACAGCAGGAGCCTTAACTGCTGCTGAGATCCTGCAAACACTCCAAAATGGATCCTGCAGGCGTGGGACCCACTCCCCACCACAGAGACCAGAGGCAGCTCAGCATGTTGGCTGCACAGGATGCTGCAGGCAGGGGAAGCTCCCTTCCCTGTCCCAGAGCCTGCAGTCCTGACTGAACCTTGAGGGAACAAGGCTCTGCTCTCAAGAGTGGCCACTCAAACACTAAAAAACTAAAATTCACATTTAGGAAAAGCTGAGTGATCCTGACACACACTGAAGCAAGCTCATGGTGTATAGGTGGATGATCCTACCACTCAAAAAGGTTAAGCCAGTGTCCCTGCAAAGAGCAGGGGTTCACTGCTCACTCAGGGGTTTCTCTGCTGTGCTCAGATCCCATAGTCAGCTACAAATAAGTCACCTGGGGCCCAGGGACAGAATCTCACCTTTGCCTACAGAGCTGCTCCCCATTCTCATCCTCTCTCTGTTTACCTAACACCCCTGGTCTTAAACCCCTCCATTTCTTTCACTTTCCTCCTCTCCACCCCCACTCAAGAGTTCTCACCATCCTGATAAGTAGTTAAAAAATGGCAATTTTCTATGATGAAAGAGAATCAAAACATAGGTATGTTAACTTTAGACCTGAAATAGTGTAGCTGTAGCTCTCAAACTACAGTAGTGCTTAAATACAAGACTGATACACTCACTTCCTTGGAAGGCTCTTGTTTCATTATAATAATTGAAACAAACCATTTGGTGACTCTCCGGCAAGACATTACAAAACCAGAAACCTTCCTGGTGAATCAACACTACCACAGTCACCAAGGAATAGCTGGGCATCAAAAGAAATAATTTCTCCACAGATGAATGGTTGCTCCAGAGGGAGGTGAAATAACACTTGTTCTCACTAAACCTTTTACTTTTGCTAAGATATCATAGATCTACCCAATGATGCAGCTACCATGAATCCAAAATTCCTACTGCCCTGAGAAGATGCAATTACAGACATGCAGATGAATCCCCAGGCGAAACATCCCGATCCAGACCTGCTCAGCAAGAGAGTTCATTGACAGCCACCAAGAGGTCGTGCATGCTTATCAGCAACTCTGATACACTACAGAAGCAATACAGAGATGAACCCACCCCCCAACTCAATTCCTTCCCATTTCCTGTTCAAGACAGCAATCCAGTCTGTTCAGTCTCATGATACCAGTTCTAACTCTTCTTTTAATGCTACCCTTGCTGGCGTTGTTCAAGTGTTACCCCTGTGGGAAGAACCATTCACATCTAAACTGAAACAACATGGAAGTCTATGATGCATACGGGGCACCATTAGAATCAAAAGCACCCCAAGGTGATAAGGAGAGTTAGGAAGAAACTTGCATTACAAAAATCTGGACTGAATTTGAGGATTAGGGTGGTTTGCTGTTTTCTTTAATTACCACAGAAGGTATTGGTAACTCCTGGAGGTTGAGCACACTGAAAACATTTCAAGAGGGAGAATCCCATGTGTAATCTTCCAGCTTGAGCTGCAGAGATCCTACAGAGCTGCCTGATAGGAGACTAGTCTCTTGCTACACAGTACTGCAGAGACAATTAACATCTTCCACACTGCCAGCCTCTGCAGCATCGCTATGCATTTCCTTCACTGATAACATTTTACACCAATCACCCAAATATTCTTTAAATTTGCTATTGTAAGTCACTGAGTTGGAAAAAAGGATCCTTCCTTTTTAAATTTTGAACCAACCTAGCCAAATATTTCAGGAAGCTATCCCTATAAGAAGCCATTACAAGACAACTAGAGATAAACCTCTGGGTTTTTCATATATATTATGAGGCATTTACTGAGCATAAGTCGTCTGTTTAAAAACATTGAATAATTATTACTTCCAATCTCAATATATTGGACAAAAGTAAAAGTTATGTTTTATTTAATTTAAGGTCTTGGGCTTTACAAATTATTCATCTTACAGCTGTTCACATTGCAAAAGAAGAGAATACAACGTTTGAGTACCACTTTTTCCAGGCCTTGCCTCAGCTGAGAGATTAATGTAAAACTGCACTTTGCACAATCAGTAGTAGTAATATTGTAGCAGACAAGAATCATATATCATCATGAACAATTTAATATCTCAAAACACTTTTGACTAAGCTAAAGTACAAGGTTTTTGTGTTTTCAAAAAATTATGCTAACTTTTACCAAAAAAGTTGGGCAAACAGAAATATGTCACTATTTTATGATGCAGCCTTTCATATGTCCATAACTTTTTCAACATCAAATCTTCCTCATGCGACATGTAGATGAGAGGGTGGTCACTTACTATTTTGTTTCATTCCAGCTTTTTGTGCAACCACTGTACTAAAACTCAATTAAAAACTCTTCTAAAGACAAAACAATTAAACTCTATCCATTTTATGATACTCACTACTGCAAAGCTAACCTAACAAGTATTAATTCCATTTTCACAACACCCCAGATGACATAGCAATAGATTTAAGGAATCCACTAAAATCAATGTACTACACAAAACAGGGAGGTTAGTCTGAGATGCCTAAGACCCGATTTATTTTATGTGTAGCTTTCATCAGCTATGGTCCTCAAAACGTGCATGAATCAGTCCTGAGGTGTGAAGACAAACAAAATCAGAAAAATATGCAAGTAGCTTAGCTTATTGATTCCAATTGCTTATCTACACTGGCCTGGTTTAAAAACTCAGTGTGTTACTAGCTTTGTTGAGACATCTCGTAGCATTAAGAAAATGACTGGTTTAAGAGACTATCACAGCTTTAATAGAATTGAGCAGCAAAATCAAGACTTTTCAACATTCCAGAGCAGCATATGAACATGAGGATTTGGTGGGGTTTATCTTTTCATCATTTTGAATAAGTAGCCTTTAGTACATCAATTCCAATTGCTGATTAAAAAAAAAAAAAGGGGGGGGGGATTTGGTTCTGAAGACTAATTTAACTGTATCATATTCAATTTTGCTGTGCTTCAATTTCATCAAAAAAACACCAAGCTCTTCCAGAACCTAACAGGGAATCTTTACTGAAAAGCATCAGTATGTTGCCATACTTTAACAAGCTATAGCTCATAGATGGCACAGGGATAATACCTATAGAATTTAGAGGTAAAAGGCATAAAAACAACCAAGTCCCTTCTTTTTTCATCCAAGGTAAAAAGCCACACAGTACACCTTGAGTTCCTCATTCTAATCTCTATGCCAGTATTTCTCAGCTGTCCTCATGGCAGCTCATTACATAAAAGTGCCAGTTTCAGTGACTTCCACATGGCTTATATTCCATCAGCAACTTTTTTCCAACCAGTCTGTGTTTCCTAGGACCACATGGAATCTGAATGAATTTTAGTTTTAATCTTAAAAGGAATTTAACTCTACATTTTCATTTTACCTAAAGGTAAATGAATTTCAAGCATACTAAAGCTACTGAGAGCCAATTTTTTCCCCCCTGTATCATGAAGTCTAGAAAGTCAAATAGCAAAGAAAACCACTTCAAATTTTCTCAGAAAGAAATAAACCAAACACATACAGTGTGATTTTCTGAATAAGCACTTAAAATCATTTCAATACAAATTCTAGAGAGTCCTACACTCCTCTGATTTGTTCTAGTTCCTAGTTTATTACATCATTCAAAACAGAAATTGTAGCTATTTATACATTCACCTTCTTGCTACAGTTGAGATGCAAAGAAATCCTTACTTATTTCACTACTACATTTTTTCTAGTAAGCAATCAAAAAGGTGACACTTGAAGTGAAAGGACACAAAAGCAGCTGAGAGAAATCCATTGGGTTCCATTGAGGATAAGTGAGTTTGCTGCATCTGTCCTGCCAGAGTCATTAAAACACAATCCCAAAGGAAACACATTACACATCCAAGTGCAGATGACTTTATTAGTGAGCAGCTCATGTAGCATGACACCTAGCCATTAGCAAAGGAATTGAATGTTCCCAACACTTTGCTGATAAAACTGGAAAAAACAAATACCAACAAACAAAAAAACCTACAAGAGTCTCATACTCGTATATATTCCTGAACAAAAAAAGCCCACACATACACCTCGTGTTGGCAGAACAAAGCATAGATCAAGAAACAGCAGCTCCAGAAGCTCTCACCAAAATAGATGTCTCTTACTCTACACCCTTCCCAATGACAGGAGATTTTCCTCTGGATGTACAGTACAACAGTAGAATTGGAATAGTTTGGCACTCACCAGTCTTCTGGTAGACCAGAGTGAAGAGAATGTTTTACCACCACTGACAGAAACTAATTAAAGCTGCTGTAAAAGACAATTTATTAATAGAGTTCTCAGTCACTCCAATGGGATGGTGCAGTTAAGAACAATTCTCTGCTTGGGGTACAAGGTGTCCCATCTGCACACAGATGTACACCACACTGGCATGTGAAAGCAAGTCACACATAGCTGTATTTATATGTGTTGTACATAAATACACACATATGTATATAGTCTATTCATCAGGTATGGCATGTAAAATATAATGCAGAATCTTCAAATTTCAGGGGTCTCATTTATTACAATTATCATTAAGGACTATAAAAGACATAACAAGGTGGAAAAATAGTACATTATTTATAAAATGAGATTGTTGGATATATTTCAAAAAATGCAGGCAAGTGTAACTCAGGGAATAACAAGCATTTATTTTTTGTTCCAGCCAACACAGATGATAGATGATTTTGTGCTTGTCCACTTACAGGAAAATGTCCTTTAAATGCCAAACTAATTTAATTTCCTTTACCTAGTCACTGTGCCCAAAACTGGTTTTTATCTCTTTGAAGTAACAAAAGCATTAGAAAAAAATGAAAGTTTAAACTATTCCCTTTTTATATAAATACAGAGAGTAGTGGTGTTTGGAATACTCAGATTCTCCCATTATAAAAAAATAATTAATATTGAATCATATGAAAAAATCCTCTGAAATGTAGTTCGAATAACAGTTAGAAGCAATGGGCTTTATGAAGGTTACCTTAAACTTAATTTTAATTTGCACATGCTCTTGGCAAATTTTTATCTTAATACCTATTTTTTCATGCAGCATGTTTGCTTGAGGATTATTTAAAAAGAAAAACCTTTCAGATAAAATCTAAATCATTTTGAACCAACTGAGGCTAAGAAAATACCTAACATTTTTCCACGTCAAATATGTACGGATACCTTTTCTTCTGGATAGATACCCTTTTCTACTGGGTATACAGTAGGACAGAGGGAAATAATATTCCTTGTCATAAAAGGTGAGACTGGTAATAGCATACAATGTACAGGTCTGTTGTTTAACTTTTATGAAAAAGCCATTTAAATCTCAGAACTGAAAGGAGCCACAAAATTATAAATCCCTCCCTAGCACCTGAAACCTGGCAACTTCCTTCCCATGTCCTTCTGACACTTTTCTCACTGAAAGAAAGGTGTGCACAAGGTGCAATAGCACAAGGGCAGTTGATGGTAATGTAAAACAGAAAACTTTGCTTTCCTTTCCTCTTTATATATTCTGTAAGTTAGATTCCCCTTCTTCTAATAAATATCCACCATATCTGGAAGAACTATGTAACCCCATTTCTAATTCTGTTAATATTTTCCAGAAATCAGAGAAGTTGCTGAATTCACTAATGGATAGACAGCCATTTCCTAAGAAAATTAGGGAAAATTTCCAGAAATTGATTTGATTACGGCATTTAATCACTTTCACAAGAAGCAGGTATTAGATAATAGAAGTCTTGAATCTAGGAAAGAAAAAATATGATTTTAACACACTAAAAGATTTTTAAAAAAGAAGAAACATCAAATGAACTACCCAAAAAGATAATCAGAGGGGAAAAGAAACAGAAGAAAATATAGTTCTAACAGGTTGCAATGAATAGTCACTGCAACTATTCCCAAATTACTCCAGAACCTATGGATTTGCCTTCTCAGGATCATTCCAACTAATGAGCTTTAGTGAAATATAAGGCACTTGGGTCCAGAGAAGGTTCACTGGAAATAACAACCAGGCTACGAATAGATGGCCTGAATGCTTTATATGGTCTTAAATGTTTTATAAAAACATAAGGACTTCCATTTTCATCTTACATCTGCTTTTCTAATAACAAAAAGTTACACTTAAACACCGAGCCAAAATGATTACAAAATAATACCTAGGCTGCAGGTCACCCTTGTGTAGGACAGTGCTGCACCTGTAATTCTGCCTGCCTAACACACCACAGCCCAGACTATGTGATGATACTCCTCATTATATAATTACTTACTATTTCCTCTTCACAAGATTTCTCCCTTTTTCCTCATCTATTTCTGGTTTTGGTTTTTGTTTCTTTCCTCCAGAAGAACAGATGAAAGTAGCACATGTTTATAGCACTCCAGACCCCAGCAAAATTAAAAAAAAAAAATTTACCTGTTTAAAATGAAAAGTGAAAATAATGCTACCTAAGCAAATAAACATGGTTGTGGTTTTATTTTTGAAACCAAAACCATTCAATCATGAATGTCAGTGTTTTAATAAATTGTCAGACCTAAGGATAGTATTTTACAAGGAAATAATAAAATCTCAGAAGACAAAATAACTACTCAGTGCCTAGAAGAAACAGAGCGCTACACACATTCTTTCTTAGGAAATTTCAGTCATTTTCCACTACTGCCTTTGATACTAGCATTTATCGGGTTCAGGAGAGCCAAGTAGGTATAGTCAGATAGATGGCTCACTGATCTCAGAAACTATGGAAATTCTCATTTTGGGATTCTTGCACTAAAAAGGTATCTGTTGCAGAGGTAATCTTGCACATTTAATGCATACTAATTGAGAAGGAGCAGTAATTCCAGTAAGTGTACAGAGTTATTCTTTCTTGTGCACAAGAAAGCTGCTTATTGTTCTGACTCAAGTCAGCGTGAGATTTTGTTCATATTACTCAACCATTACATTACTGCTAACTTACCTGTTACATAACAACACCTATTATATAAACACAGCATTCAAGAGATTACACAACACAAAAGGCAAACCAGCTCAAGGAGATCACTTATCAGCAGAGTATCTTCATGATTTCTAATGTAATGAAAAGTTACTGAGGACTGAAAAGTCTTCCATTTGCAGGATTATTTCCACTAGAAAGGTGAGGTTATGCTGAAATCAGTTTATAGCAACAACTTCTCAAAAAATTGCTGTAGTTGCTCCTAAATGAAATGGAACGCTGTATTTTTTTTTTTTAGTTAAAAGAATTTATGCTTCTCCAGGAAGGTAATAGTGCTTCAGGTAAGACAAATTACCTTGTATCTTAAAACTTCTTTTAACAGTTACTTCAAATAAATATTAAGCTGCCTATATAAGTACCTGCCTTATGACACACAAATATAAATGGAAAGGCAAAATTCGTATATTTTTCATAGAAATTACAGATACCAAGTATTAGTTCTATTAATGTATCAGCAACTACATACCAGTCATTTTAGTACCATCATCACTCTTGACTTTCAGAGACTTATTAAAAAGAAAAATATTGATACTGACAACATGACTTTGTGTTCATCTACAAAACATTATTTTCAAGATTATTCTCTTCTAATATCAGTATATTAATACACAAGAGACACAAGCACATTCCTAATGCATTTCTACAGAAGACATCTAAATTTGCAGTAGAAATATATTTATGATTTACTAACACTATCTGTCTGTGTTGGTGTACCTGTAGCTCTGTATCTTCTGCTAGTGCTGGCATTTAATAGGGGCTGAGAGCACAGTAAACAGCCAAGAGCCACATAATGACCACACTCAGAACTTTGCTTTATCTTTCCTGTGCACATCTCAGAAGACCTTTGAGTACAGAGCACTGTAGACCAGTGCAGCTGCCATCAGTGTGATTTAGGCATGGGTGTAAGTGTCCAGAATGCTGACCTTCATGGTTATGCACAGAAAACATCATTAATGGTTGCCAAAAAATCCCAGATTGTCACCAAACATGGTATGTCTCATCGGTCAGTGTGTCCTACAAAAATCTTTTTCCACTCACATCTAGTGCATAAAATAGTCCAGAACTAGTGCAAATATCCCACCTACGACCCCTACAAAGCTCCATTAAGTCTGCTCTGTTCCCAGTGGAATACTCAAGCTCACATTTTCTAATCATTCTGCAGAGAGGTTTGTTCATTCTCCAATGTTCTCTGGGTGTAATCTCTGTATTAAAAGCAAACATTGTCTTAACACATGGCACCAGAACTCTGCTAAAGAGAGTGTAACAGAAAATCTGCAAGCTGATGTTATGATTTAAAGAGAAGTTTCAATACTTCGTATTTGAAAATGGAATGCTTTTTCATTCAGTGCATTCTGCCCTGTGGCATTACTTTATCACATGTTCCCCTATACTTCCTTTAGTTCATGCTACTGCTCACATCTGTTGGGAGTAAACAGAAAGAAAACTGTTGCTCTACTTCACACATGTGGCCATTCACAGTTATCATTGCACATCATGGGGTTTGGACTGTGATTTTTGACATTATGCTTGTATGTGTCCAGTCTTTTGATGTTATTTTTTCCCTATGAACTTGCTTGCTCGTGGTTTCAGTACTGATAAAGTAGGGGAAGAGGGGATTAGAACTACTTATCTGCTCACTTTGGTACCACCTCTTCTCTCAGATATGCTTTTCATTCTCTTGGAACAAATTCCCACTGGCAGAACTGACTACTCTATATTAGTTTGGTTTCTTGAGGCATCCCCATAAATATCAGAGGCATGCTTATCCTCTGCCAGGTTTCTTGAGTGATTGATTTAGGGTTAACACCTACTTCTCTTTTGACTCCTATGCCTACAGTCACTGTCCCTCAAAAATTTATAGCATTTGTGCTAGAGCGTAGTGTTCAAATCAACACTGGAAGGTGTATATGGAACATTCAATTACAGCATAACAAATCAAATTAATTGCACTGCAGGGAACATTAATTACACTACTATGATTTGTTTGTAAATAATTATTTGCTAGCCAAAAAGAATTTATTCCTATTAGGAATAATAATAATTCTTGTAGGATTTAAGTAATTCCTATAGCCTTCATCTTCCTGTCTGCTATTTCTTGTCCACTAAGGCTCAATAATATTTTATCTTCAGCTAAAGGTCTGTTACGGCATATTTTAGCTCAGGGCACACACAACAGTTTCATTATTTCAGACACAACCAGCATGCATCCAAGTCATTTTAAGACCTTTTGACAGTCTCAATATAGTAAGGAATGCTCAGAAAAATTATTTGTTCAGAAAAAGTGATCAAGCTTTATACGATAAATTATGAGATTGTTGAATTAAAACACCCTTGTAAATCTATACTGACTCATAGCACGTTGAAATTGTGAATTTACAATTCTGGCAAGCTTCACTGGACACTGGAATTGCTTATAATTTCCAAAGTAACAGACCATTCCTGTAGCAAAGGAGGAAAATTCAACACAATCATCCTATAAGCATGTGACAGTCCTGAAACCTGTGGTATCACAAGAAAAAGTATTATTTTGGAAGAGGAAGAAAGGTGAATATTTAACAACTTACCCCTTCGGCCTTTTCTTCCGTGTTAGCCAGCATTTCCTGGAGGGCCCGTACTGACAGAGACTGCTCCAGCACAAAGGTGCAGATGGACAAATCAGGTGGAACATTCTAGGTAAAACAGAACCATGAGATCACATTAGTAACACATTTGCTGAGTAGCACTTTCGAGTTACTCTCTTTTCCCTCACTATCCATGGATCTGAAAGGTCTAATACATCTCTGAGGCTGTGAAATCCAGCCACATACTGGGCTGCAATAGTTGAGTTCTAGCCAGTAAAGGGAAGCAATGCTCTGCTCAGCATGTGCAAGCTGATACCTGGGGTATCAGGTCCCCTCTAAAAAATAAAAAACCTCTCAATAAAAGAAGAAACCAACAAATTTCATCAAGTTCAGCAGAGGATCACCATGAATATCAGGGCTAGGGAAATCCCCCTGTGTGTCTGCAGAGAGGAGGAGGAGAGAGATCTTGCAATTATCTTCAAAAATCTAATGGTGATTACAGGGGAATGGAGGCAGACTCTTCTTGGATGTGCTTCTTGAAAGAAATAGGAGCAGCAAGAAAAGTTGTACAGAGAAAATTAGAGAATAAAATTGGGAGTGGAAAGGCTCCTAAGCAAAGCAATGATAGGTCTGCTTGGACATGCAACATGTGTCCCAGCCATGATCCTCAGATTGTGAGGAAAACCAAATTCAGTCTTTAAGCTACTGGTAGCTAGCCAGACCTCATCCTTATCATGAAAGTCAAGATCAATTTTCATAGCAGAAATACTGGACACCAAGTATCAAGGCCAAGTCAGCAGCATCAAAGCCTTGCAGGGCACTATACTTCACCACAGGCTGCTCTAACTGGGATACAACTAAAGAGTCTTACAAAAATTATTATTTAACCTGTCATGCTTGAAAAAAATGTCATTGAACAAAAAGTTAATTTTGAAAGACTTGAAAGAATGAAAAAGCTAATTTTCCAGACTATCATAAAAATTCATACAGAATTGAAAGAGGTTTTGTAATAGCAATGTCTAAGTTACAAAGTAGCAAAGTAAAATTAGATTTTATGTGGGGATCTTTTCTTCTGTTAATAGCATATGCAACTCCTACACACCTTTTCTTGTCTCCAGAAATTCTTTCGTATTCCTTCTCTATTTTCATGCTAGTTGCATATTTTAGCTTAGGAATACTTTTATTGACTGTTGGAATTCAGTTTTTTACACCATGAATGCTTTTGCTGCTACATCTGTAAAACTGCAAACTTACTCAATCCGTGTACAAAGTGAAGAGGTGACTTCCAAGGCCAAACTGTAAAAGGTAATACCAAAATCTTTTTTCCCCCCCAAAAGTTACTTTACTCAGAATACCTCACACTCTTACTAGCTAATTATATTGCTGTTCATCCCTACTAAATCCAGGCCTATTTAATACATAATAGAGCTTTTGTTGTTTTCCAACTTATATTTCAATTAAATTAATGTAAAATTGTATATTAAATTTAAGTTTTAGCCAGATGAAAAAAGTTTTAGTAGCATCTTCGTTTGCTGGGTTTTGACTGACTTACGCAATGATACTTAGGCATGGAATATTTTTCAGCCAACTCCTTCAGAATCACGTCTCTAATTATTTGTCAGTGCTCTTGTTACCATTTTGCCTTTGTAGCTAGTTGGACACTACAACTGCCCTTTTCATGCTAAAACTAGGCCAACAAACAACCTATTAGGTTGTCTTCAAGACATCCCTGGAATGTGAGTACTATCACAAGCCCTTATGTTACAAAGTAGGAAAGGGAGCGCTCAAAAGATCTCAAAGGCTGCAAGGTGCTGCTTCCACTCAGTTAACGTAAGGACAGTTTTCCACTCCAGAAAGTCTCACAGCCTAACAGTGCAGCTCACCCTCCATCCTGCCCTGGGAAGACTGACAAACAAGAGTACGAACAAAAGAGAAAAAATGTTCCATGCAGCGTGCTCAGAAATGAGCTAAGGCTACCTTTTCTGCCTCTATAAGCAAAGCAAGTCTCCTTAACAATATTCCTACTGTTACTACCATTATTTAAAGTAACATTTTTGCTGGCAGAGCATGTCTCACACGTACAATTTTGGACATACCAATTTTTTTACTATTGAACCTAGCCCACATGTTATATACTTTCCAATATCAAAAAATCCTGCATGATTTCAAACACTGATCAAACCAACATAACCAGGACAATGCTCCTTCATCCTTTTCATTCTCCTTTATGTTCAAGACAGCCATGAGCACTTCCTTTCCTACCCATTAAAACTGAGGCATGAAGTTACAATGAACATTTTTCAGCTATTCTCTTTGCAGGTGAGTAAGGCACACATTTTGCTGCTAGGGAGTAAAAAAGGAGAACTGTATGAGATAATTTTTCTTTAATTAAGTGAAGGAAGTACTGTGTTCTTGCAGTCTGGCAAAATGTTAGAGCCTTTTTTTTTTCACGAGGCAAAAGGGAGAGCGCATTATCCCACCTCATCTTTGTTGCATGAATACCTGGGTACTTGGTGGCCCTCAGGGAGAAATGTTTTTCCCTTAAGAGCTGAGGAAAGATGTACCTACTGATGCTTGCAGTAAGCATGTGCATTAGACCTTCCTCTCTGGCAGTTCCTCACCCAGCTCTGCTCTACTGAAGATCCAACAGGCATGACTGCATCAATCCCATCACGTACAACAACCAAAGCATGGAAAAACATGGGACAGATGCAGACTGCCAGTGTAATGAGCTCAGTTACAGCTTTCCTCATCCCTATACACTTTATTTCCATGCTGATGCTTTTAACACTACAGATTTAAAGGATGAGGCTTTGGGCCTCAGACACAGACTGAAGGTTCCTCTCTTGAATAGCCCCCTCCAAAGACAATAATTCCAAGTAATTTTAGAACTCTCATTTAAACATAACAAACATTATTCACAGTGTCTTTTCCATCTCTTCAAAGCATAAAATAAAAATGAGGAAAGAAAAACAGTCTTGGCCAGATCTCTGATTATCTACCTTATTGTCTCTTATCTCATACACAGACAGAGGATGGCATATGAAAAATAAAGGTATTCTATGGTAGCCTAACATTCTCTACTGAGAGATATCTTCATGCAAAGTACATAGTAGAATTTAGTACCCAGCCTGGAGAACAACTGCAAATTCTAGTGGCTGCACGGAAAACCTGTACCAATTAGTTTTCAACATCAGGCTTTTTTGAGGACAGGTGAAATGTATTGGCAGACATTTCAGTGACTGCTTTGCTAGACTATGAACACATTATTAAATAATATATAACTTTAAAGAAAATATTTTGCTACATGTCTAGCAACCCACCAGTGCACTTTTAATAAACACCAAAATTACCAGGTTTAACTACAGTTAAATGATAGTAATACATCTCTATTTTGATAACAGAACACAAACTATAACCCTAAAACTGATCACCTCAAAAGCAGAGGTCTCATCAGGTATAAATAACTATATTGGCAATCTTCAACCTTCTTTTCCACCAGTTTTCATCACATTTATATTTGCTGCAGTAACTTTTTAAATGAAGACACAGAAAATTAATTCTTATTCCAAAGAGGGGAGTTGGTTTGTTTTGTGACAAAGTATACAATGTCCTTGGACAATCCAGGGAATCTGTATCACTACAGTTCATATGATCAGTGGAAAATTCTGATAAGCAATGGCAGTATTCATTACAATTTATTTTCAGTTCATTTCTGACACCTTTGCAAATCAATTGTACTTTAATGGGTTTGAATATAAAATATACTCACTGACTTAAAAGGTAAATAGTAGTAACTCCAGTTTATCTGAGTAGTAATTAAAGCATTACTATTTCGCTGCCAGTTCACACTCTGATTTGCCCTCTTTTGTCAATTTTTCTTTCTAGAAAACCTAGAAAGTCATAATTAGAGCCTAATATGAAAGTAGTTCAACTTTTAAAAAGTTACTCCACAAATAAATAAAAATCGTATATTGCATTTCAAAAGGACATTCAGTACCGCTAGGAGAAAAGCAAGAAATTATTATTACCTTTTTCTATTGTTCCTTCATCATGGCTTGTAATGGCTCACAGCAAAATTAGACAAGTTAAATAAATGTAATAGTCATCTGGAATTTTTAAGGCATATCCATTACTGAGGTAATTACTGGATTATTTAGAATGGTGAACTCCTTGTTCTTCCTGTAATTTTAAACTACATTTATTGTGTACACTAGTTTTCTGTAGTGATATTTGCATATTAAACTATGCTTTTCTCTGTGGGAGGCAGATTTGCAAATTAGATAATCATACCCTTTATTAAAAAGGTGTTCTGAGTAAAGCTTTTGAAATATATTTAAAAATAACCCTAACTGTATTCCAACCCACAGGTGAATCATGGGTACTGGATGTATTCATTATGCTCAATTTCATTTTCTAGAGAATTTCTATTTACACACTCCAATGAAAGCAAGAGGCTGAGATGCAAAACTCAGTGCTGTTGTCATTTCTCTCACAATCATACAGTGCTAACAAGCCACTGTAATGTTATGCTCACATAACATGTTGCATATAATCTTGTGAATGTAAACTGAACTTCTGCCTCTCACAAATATTAGTACAAGACTGAAGGATAATAAATTGCATCAGCAAACAGAATTCTGGTTCTAAGAATAAGCAGCTTCATTTCTCTTCCTAGATATTTGCATGCTTTTTAGTTGTTTTCCTAAGCACACAGTTATTTTTGTTATTCTTCTAACCAAATTCCCAGTTAATGGACTTGCAGGTGTTTAGTTTTTAACCATACACCAAGTAGTCACACAGTAGTGCCTAAACAATCACCTAATTAAGCAGCCTGATGTCAAAAAACGAGATGTGAGTGTTCATAATTTTTTTAACGCTAGCACATTTACTAGATGCCTAACTTTGAGACTCCAAGTAGGAGGACTCAGAAAATTCATTTCAGTACAGAATTTAAGCAAAACATCTGTAGTCCTATTTGTGGGAGTAGCCTGAAAGAAACGGAACCCATCAGCTATTTTCAAGTTACATTTATATTTATACATCTCTATCTTTCTGGCAGCCCTTTCTATTTAAATGAGATTCTGTCTGGTGGCAGTGATAAAACACACTCAATATTACCAAGAAAAAACTTCTGTTTCTAGGACTCTACACAAAAGCCCTAGCTTTCCTTGTTTTCCAGCTTGTCATCAAAACAATGGAGCCAGCACAGAAATATATGGGTCTGACAAGTCCCATCAGCCAAACAGAATGAACCATATTCATCAAATCCCAAAGCAGAAAAGACAGAGAATGAATTATGAGCCTTACAGCTTCAGTTCTGCAGAGAGGAGTGTCAAGTAACACTGTCCTCCCCCTAGAGCCCCTCCAGGATCAGTGTCAAGCTCCCATGTGTTTGCCACGAGCAGACTGTGAAGGTTGCCCGGACGCCTCCTACAGGAAGTTTGCTTCTGATTATTTTAGTCTGAAACCATCACTTTCTGTATGAGGCTTCTATAGGACATTCCATCCCAAGCTGTTGTTTCCCTCAAAAGCAGATAAATTCTCAGCACTCAGAACTTTTTATGCTACTATACCTAAAACTTGTAATGCCCTCACATTTTTGGAAGAGCAATTTGACAAGGGAGTCTTTTTGTCATGAGTACGTGTTTCATTTTTTCTAGGAAAAACTTAAAAAATCTGGGTATACTCTACTTCCTGAAAAATGAAATTTTCACATAGTGAAAAGTTTCTTGTTAACATTTGAAAGCTCAAAAGAGGCCTTTTTCCACTGGAAAACTGTTTCAGGAGATAAAACTTAGAAACTGACCGGAAGATAAGATCAGAACAGGGTCTAAAAAAAAAGGGGAGGGGGGAAGAAGACAAACACAGGGAAAACCAGCTAGTGGTGGAACTGGGATCAGACATAAATACATTGCAATCATTCCATTTTCAAATCTTAAAACACAAGACAGCTCTATGTCCTCAGTGGTTCTCTTGAATGTTTTGGTTGCCTATGCCACATGCTGATCTACTTGGTAATCTGACCTAAACAACTGACTGTTTTGATTTTCTTAAAAATACTCTCTCTGGTCACATATATAAAGTTTCTCCACCTTGTCCAGATCTTTGAGTGCAGAAGTTTCCCATAAGAAAAGCACTACATTTGATAAAACCAGCAGTGGAAAAAATCTTGATACACTGTGCATACTTTCTGTCAATACAAACATTCTTCCACAGTAGTCTTTGCCTGATTACAGCGAGTCACTGTTTTTTTTCCTCTATGAGTCTGCACAGCAGTGAAGACAAAAATCCTTCCTCACTTTCATTTTCATACAGTAAAATGTCATCTGCTGGTCACTGTGTAACAGAGCTCATTGGCAAAGAAAATTGTGTGTGCTTGAAACTTAATCTGTACAAACTTGAAGACATAGCAGGAAACTGCTTCCTGGGGTTCTTCCTCCTCACAATCTTGTTTAGAAATATATAAGAAACCTACTTCTACTTAGATGTGCTTGCTTAAGTGCAGTTACCGTATTATCCTTTATCCTGAAAACAGTTTCAAAGTTTCATATTACAATTTTTCAGTTTTTGCTCTTTGGAAATAGCTTTGATCCTGAGATCTGTCACAGGTCTTGAGGCCATTATTAACAGAGCAGACTATCTTAACCACTTGGAAGCTGTAATTCCTGGTATGGTACTTACTTTCTGTATAGATTAAGGGCTGCATACGTTCCATCTTTAAATGGATAAGAGACTTTTTCCTCTTATCCTCCATCTCTTCCCTCTAGTCTCCTTTCTAACCTAAGGACATAAGTCCCACATATCTGCATTATTGAGAGCTGTTTCCTTTTTATCTCCTTTTTGAAAATTTAAAACTCTTAGCAACAGATAAAAGCGATATTAGGTAAGGAGCCACTTAACTACACCGCAACATTGATGGATAAACTTGGTCAATCAGCTCAACTCCCACCACAACATTTGCTGCTATAGCCAAAAGCTTAGATGAACATTAATTAATAATGTATCACCATAAAGCAGTGAAAATGTGTTGATTTTAAGGTAATTAGGAAAATTTCATGCTGCTTAATAAAATAAAAAAAGCTTATAGGATCAATACAGCTACAGAGGATCTAGGCACACAACCAAATTAACAAAACATGGTTTATCTTCATATTAATTCTGAATATTCTATCTTGTTATGCTAATCTTATGTGTATTATTCAAAACTTTAACGTTCCCGTTTATTCTTAGAGATTATGTTATATTTGTAGCTGTTGCAACAAGTAATGGAAAAATCTAGGATATTATCAGCTGGGAGGGTACTGCTGCTTTAGGATTGGGAAGGAAGCCGTTCCCCTTTGATTCCTGCAGCATCAGAAAGACGACCTTCATAAAATACTATTTTGTGCCTCTCTGAAAAACATAGCAGATAACCAAAAGGAAAATCTTCCTAATCCCTGACCAGATTTAATATAAACCATACACATTACAACAGTCATATTTCTAAGTAGCAACCCTGTAACCTTTCAGGATCAAACAAATAGGGCAGACATGCACAAGTTTTGTGCCCGTAATAAGTGACACAGCCTGACCTGTGTCAGTGGAATTTCTTGCCTCTGCATAATAACCAATAGGCCATTGTCTGAGATTCTCCTACTGTTAAATTTATGCCCTGAAATCTTCACAGTAGAATTTTCACACATGAAAATGACATCCAAATAAACATAAATATTAATCCTTCTAGAATACCAACTCCTATGCACAATTCATCTATGTTGCAGTAAACATAAAATACTATGTCTAAGGAAAGTACAATCTGCTTATTTATCTCATAAATAAACATTTTTAAGGCTCAAATTTTAAGACATCAAATTTTAACTTTCAAAGATTTTGTTGCAAGTTTTCAACTATTATATTTTCTTTCCATTGTATGTTGTTGAAATCAATGGTCAACCTGTGTACCTGAGAAAATCATATATTGTTAAATGGGTCACGGAAAGCTTATGCTCTGAGTCACCGCGACTTGCCTTTAAATGAAGGAAAGGAGATGCATCATGAGCTCTCTCCTGAGACAGACAGTTTAAAATCTGATTTTAAAAAAATACATTACCTTAAAAGATATATACATCCAACTCTGTAATGTAAAGCAAATCAATCAGAACCATATACTGAAAGATTTTCATTTAAAAAAAAAATCTATATTTAATAATGAAGTTCTTGTCGTTCAAGAGAAACTCTAGCAGATAATTTGGGTCAGGGACAGAAGGATTTGAAGAGTCCTAAAAGCAAGGACTGCCTGCCAGGAAACTTTACAGGGATTTAACGACTTATACTGACACGGCTCCACTGCTGATAAAAAGTGCAATAATACTTTCAGGCATGAAAATCTGTTTGGAAAAAAAGCTCACCATGTGTACTTAGAAATTGTGGCTTATCTATCAATGTCTAAGTATATAAAGCCCCTGCTTGTGTGAGCACGGCACTACATTTGAACATCCACTGCATGATGTGAAAAATTAACACTTGTTTTAGTATACACTCCTATTAACTACAAAATCAAAAGGAATAATTGCAAGAGTAATTTGTTCTTAATATTCAAATGTTGTTCTTTTTTTGGTCTAGGGTGCCCAAACATCGCTACTAAGCTGTTAAGATAAAACCAACTGCTGATTTAAATAATTCTTTGCTTATCATTCAGTAACACACAGAATAAAAATCTTCCACAAAGTACTGTCTAGACAGAAATACCCACATGCATTTCCCACCTGCCTTGGAAGTGAATTATGCAAGAGGCAATAAAGCAAGGGGCTTAAAAAGTCAGAGCTGGCAAAGTCTCGATGACCTAAACAACCTGTGAACTTGGTGAACTGCTACCTTTGAATACATGTTCATGGGGGAGTATCATGAGGAGGAAGTACATATAACCCCTACCTGAGACTATGGCATTCATTTAGATCATTGAGCAAGCTGGAGTTTCCTCCTTTACCATAGAGTCAAGATCTTCCTTTTCAAAATTTCACATTCTGACATCAGATAACAAGATGATAACTACAGACCTTTGCAGACGTTATGCACAAGCATATATCATTTTATAGATGCTTCTAATTTTAATTTGCCAATAACAGAACTTTCAACTAACCAGGCAAAGATGTTTCACTCCCTAACTCAGGTGCCTGTCCATGCTAGGGTTTAAAATAACCTTTCCAATGTCTGGTATTGGTTTATTTTCTAAAAAACAGACCAAAAATAAATCCACATACTTGTAAGTTCTTCAAAATAACCAAAATTCTTTTTAATTAATTTTCCTAAGGAATTCTCCTTTTCTATAGATACAAAAAAAATCTAGTAAGAATTACGCAGACAGTTATGTGTATCACCTCACTCATAAATTAGCTAGAAACATGCAAAATGAAAAGGAATTATTTTGTCACTTTGAGCTAACGAAGACTTACATAGTCATTAATCTAAATGCATTTTTCAAATGCATCAGCCCAAAGAGGCCTAATTTATTGTTAGTGTGCCTCGGACCAAATCAAATATCAAACACGGCACTCAAAGCTTATTAAGCTTTATTCTTAAAACAGCTAATCAAACTAGGCATATTTCTTATTTAAAAATAAGACCTTATTGCAATTTGACTTAATTTCTATGGGCCGTTTTATTTGCTAATCAACTTACATACACTAGAAAGTGAAATTCTAATTTATTGAATAACAGGCACTCAAATGCTTTCCTGGAAAGTTGGTTCATATTTCATATTGCACTGAGCAGAACATTTGTTTGCTTTCTGGGACCGCTGTCCAACCTTCTCATGCAAGTCCTGTGCTAGCCCTGCTTCTCTTCTGTCACAGTACTCAAAATGTCATAGCGTTTTGCAGTTTTCCTTCATATAGAAACAGCTTGTCCTTGCTGTTTCTTTTAAAGATCAACATATACCTAGTCTGTTTAAAGCATCTTAAACTGTCAAAACTAATTCATCCTACATTATCTAAAGCCATTTGGACAACTGTTGATTTTGATTCGCATTTCTGTCAATTATTGCCTTATCACCAGCTGTAAACATTGTACTGTGCAAATATAACTGGTCAATACTTGGAGAAACACCAAGAAAACCTGAAATTCATAACTCCCTGTTATCATTAAAAGACAAGTAGATGTGGGATAGAAGTAAAGTTTGCAGTACTGCTAAGCAAAGATGTATCAGACGTTTGAAATCAGCACGGTGACATTGGTTTCCTGTTCTTTTTTAATCGCAGGTAAAAAGTCAAGGCTCATAAAAAGGCAACTTTTTTGTGGATGGTGTCTTCATAAATATGTCAAGACAAGAATACAAATAAACTGATGGAATAAACTTCCCACTCCTAAATATATTCTTTATATCCAACAGGGAAGAAAAAGAGAACTGGGAAAGAGTTAAAGCTCAAAAACACCAATTAGCATTATGCACGTCCATCTCTATTATCTGCAGGTTTTCAAACAAACAGCAAACATTCAGAAATAATTCAAAAATAATTAAACACTCAGGAAAAACAGCCTGAACTGTGATCTTGTGCATTTATGCATCATTTTTAAGACCGTATCTTCTTTTACCATCTGGCCTCTTTTCTTTTTTTTTAATGCAAAATAAAGCAACTGTTTCTTTTCTTTGTGAAACCAGAAAAAGTTATTCTTGTATTTGCACATGGTAACCTAACAGTCAGCACTAGGAAAGTTACTAAAACAACTTCCATTTGGGTTTCAAACACAAAGCATGCATCTTCAAACTCAAAACTACTTCCACTTGCCCAACTTCCCTCGTCCAATTCAGACCATTTATAAACTAACACACTTAATTTAATGTTGAAAATACTCTTGTTATGACAGCAAGTTACTGCATTCCCTCAGTTGCTACAAAAGCACAAATAACTTTCTTCCTTTTTCATGGGGAAGTAACCAGGAGGTAAAGTATAAAATCTTGAAAATCATGACCCAAAAGGTCTAAGTTTCCAGATGTCTGCAGAAATAAACAAAAAAATATTTTACACTTTTTCCCATTTTGTTTCAGATATGATCAACATTAGATACCTCAAATAAACACAGGTTCATTCATTAATAGGCCACATTTCTTGGCCCTAATTTCTGAGAGCCCATTGGGCTAGGATTATTCATAGGAGTCTCTGAACCAGATTTAGCCTAAGAGTTCTTAAAAATACTGAGTACAAAGTAATAATACCATGACTTGAAGCGCTAAAAAAGGGTATGAAGCTAATTTGAAACTGCTGTTTTAGACAAACATTCATCGAAAAGGCTTAAAATAAGCGTTTATACTTTTATGTGTTCTTAGCTTGAAACACAGATTTATGAATGTTTTTTCAGGTTTTCAGATGTGCAGCTACATATCAGTCTAATTAAAATTCAAATGACTGCTTTGTAACTACTCTGTGTGTACTAATGAAGTACATTTCACTCTAAACCCTTCAGAGAAAATATTTAAAATGCTGACTCCAGGGGACTTGGCAGAACATGCCAACTGTGTAACCTTGTGATGTTCGGTTTCCCAGGGTAAGGCAGCAAGCCTGAAGCTTCTGGGGTTGTGCTTGCACTGAAAACCCAGCAGCTTTAACTTGCATCAGATATGAATGCACCCAAATAAGAGCTCCTACCTCAAAATAATTTGGATTTCCTCAATATATCACTTATTTATCTTTCAAGGACTTTCTTAATGTATTTTATTACAGTTAGTGCATTTGGTGAAGGAAGACAAGTTAATCTGTTTGCAGTCCTTAACACACAGTCCCAAGATTACTCAGTTACAAGACTGGTATGCTGAATGGGGAAAAAGACAAACCCAACTACCAAACCCCATCAACTGTGCACGAGGATAAGGGCACTGCTTTGAACAGACTGTTCAAAATACAAATAGGCAAACCCAACATGCAAAGGCAGCAACTTTCCTCTTTACTAGGAACTGTGCTAAAAATGTTACGACTCAGAAGATAAATCACAGCAAACTGTCAGGTTTTTAGAAGCCTCTCAAACTTACCAAAACAATTACAGGACTGTACACTACATCTCTGAGTTTATTCAATCACAGTGTTACAGCCATATCTTAGACAAGATTTTTCAGCATAATATCTGCTTCTTTTTACATTTTAATCTTTAAGTAGTTAGATGCCTAAACAGTTACTGGGATATATAGTTATAAAGAAAAACTGACTTAATGGGATTTTTGAGGTTTTCTTCACTTTAGACCAGAAGTGGAATTCCTACATCTGTTCTACAAAAAAACCCCAAATACACTCACTCAAATGCAAACAAAGAAACACACACACACACAAAAAAAAACCCTAGGTTTTTTAGAACAAGCAAGAAAAAAACACCCAAAACAGCTACATCATAAGTAGGTTTGCAAACATTTAGGGTTTGTTTTTAACATACATTTAAATAATGAAGAAAGTTGCAAACCGTGTATTTGACTGGAGAAATTACAACTCATGTTTTGTTCATTAAATTTCACGAATTATATAACTTTGGGTTAAGTTTCTTGAATGGATGGCCTATGTCATTAATAGTGTGAAACAACTCATTAATACTAATTTTTTTTGCATTATTTAGTTGATAGCAGACGATGCATGTGCAGATATCATATGTATTATTCTTTCATTCAGTGCCATCACTTGGAGTATTATCATCAACTAAACTGACCTAGAAAATTAGTCTGATTCTATTGTTCAGCTTTTCACCATATGTTCAGGTTACATGTCATGAACTCTACCAGCATGTTTAGGAATTCAGCAGTTTCCTTTGGAAGTTTTTTCCCAGGTGCTTTATTGATTGCAGTGTTACATATTTCTAAAATACATTTTGACAAGAAAATCCCACGTATATGATACATTTGAAGTCTTACAATAAAACTCCATGGGTTCTAAATGACTACTATTAAGCATTCAGGGTTATCCCCAAAACCAGAGAACTCGCCTATAATAATGTCTGTCTTTTTAAAAGACCAAGTGAGCGTGACTTAAAAAGAAACTTTCCCATTCATGAATGTACAGCTTGAAGACGTGAAGGGCTTTAAATTCGTATTTCATAGCAAATAATGCTATGAAAGATAAAACCAATGTGTATCTCTGGCAAAACTAGATTTGATATAAAATATTTCTTCAAGATCAGAAATAATCCATTCCTGTGTGAATTTAGAACTTCAAATATCTCCTTCAACGAGAGATACTATGAAAAATGAAAACAGTAAGGTTTCACAGATTGGATCTATTATTTTTACACTATTTAGTCTGTGGTGACCCACTTGATATCATACATTTTGTTTACTACCTGAGTGGCAGGTGACAGTACAAATATGCTAAACTGCATTGTTATGCCTAGTAACAATGCCCACAATTTTCAGCTCATATAAAGGCATATTTCTGTTGCTGCTTTACAGCCATGGAGATGTGACAGTGTTTTTCACAGTCCAAATGTTTCACATTCATTTTAAATTATTCACTTTCCATCTCAAGAAATATTTATGTTGGTTTCTGGGACAAAGTGCAAGGATCACCAACAGGTCTGATCAACGTAACTACCAATCTGCATTTAGGCTCAAAACTTATACAATATTTACAAGAAGTAAAAAACTGAATTGGATATACATAAATAATAAAGAATATTTTAAAATTTGTAAACACTGTGTTGCATAAAACTACATATAAAGTTGCAAAGCAGACTGTTTTAATTTATAATACTCCTATAAAGCATTTTACTGGGAAGGAATAACCCACTGAACAAAATCCTGTCTGATCTACACCTATGAAGTCTTCATCTACCTGTGTCTAATTTATGTATGTCAAGGAGGCCAAGTAATGTGTAAGTATTCATAAATTCTCTTCATTTAAATTATTAAAATCAACAGTTTTAGTCAAAGTCTGCTAAATGGAGTCCTCTGAACATAAGATTACATAAGATTAAGTGCCATCTTTACCATTAAATGGGAATATTCATTTTGGCAACATGACACAAAAGCAATTAAAATGGGCCTGGAGGAGCAGCTACAAAGCTCTGACAAAATTTTTTACTTATTTTAAAAGGATTAAGTGGAAGCACATGTACAGAAATGAACCACAGCAAATTAATTTAAAAAAATCCAACCAACCACCTTACTAAATGGCATATTCACAGAATGACTCAATGTAAACACAAGCAAACAACACTGATCTAATTTCTTAGAGTGAATCAATTTTTAAAAAACTCACTCCTTCATTGTGTCAGTAACTAACTGATCAAAAAAGCATCTAGTTGCATCCATATGTTAATGCACACCACATGATTTTTTATCTATTTGGATTTACACAATCAAAAACAGTGCACAAGGCAGAAACTGTTTCTCAGCTGTCAGAGAGTTTCAGACTCAGTCTCTCTGGAGGCAGATTATTTGTCTTGACCACTGAGAATATGTTTGCTGTAAAAGACAAAAAAAGAACCCTTGCATTCAGATCTTACACTCTGGAAGACAAACAGAGAAAAGAGTTTCTCTCCCAGAGGCAATCAGGGTACAGGAGTTCAGGCCCACGTCCCACCACTCGGACATCCTTCTCCAGACACATCTATACAGAACGTGACTGCTGGCATGGAAACAGCTTGCATAAATACTAAAGAACCACACTTTCATGTAGCCTTGTCTGTGCCAGGTATAATCTTCTCCAGTCCTCTCCCTCCATTCTCCTCTTCCCTTTAAGCATAGCCACCTATCCAGCTCCTGCCAATTCATCTGACCAAAAAAAAAGGGCAAAGATAAAAATCAAATTTTTTGTATTTGTCAGCACAAGAAACAGTATGTCACTCTTACCATCAGGTTTTATTTTCTACCCCTTTACACAGCAGTAGCATCTAAGGGCCAACAAACAATGGAGCATCACTGACATACTCGCGATAATAGAGTCAGATTTCCCAACCAACTGGCCTAGACCAGACCAGCACTAAATCTGAAGAATTTTTCTGCTCGGACACAGAAGAGACTCTCCAAAAGCAAAATGGAAAATAAGTTATCAAAGTCTTACTTCCATGTGAAATATCTCCTTAACTTCACAAATGGAATTATTACCAGTTTCTGGACCCTGTGCTCAGCACTGTAACTTATATGTAAAAAGATCAAACCATAGGATCATACACTGCATTGCCTTCTTCAAGAAGCAGAAGGGGGGAAAAGAAAAAAACCACAACTTGGGAGACCTTTTAGACCTTCAAAAACCCCCATTATGTTATCCTCCCCTCTCTCAAGTCCAAATTACAGAGACTTCAAGAGGGAAAAAAAAAAACCACACACAGTTTTTTCCAGTACTTTTTAATGATGTAAAGCAGGTCCATACCTCGGGGCATAATGAAATTAATATGAGTTTACCACCTGCCATAAAAACAGGAAAAAACCCTAAACCCTTATGCAATTTAGAAAAGCATAACTCAGCTTTCAGTGTTCCGCTGTGCAGTGGTTCACAAGCGATCAACACCATCTTTGTGACTGATCCAGAGCTGAGTATTTTTCATTCTGCACTACAGACAGGAATAGTTTTCAGAAGCTGTTAAAACAGAGCTCCACCCTATTTGCTTTTCAGCAATCCATCCATTGTTTAAGTCTAAAGAAAGATTACTTCACTAGCACATAACAATCCTTTAATGACTGGAATTCCTCATATTATCCATCTGTTTATATATTGAAAGCTACAACTAGCATTCAAATGTAAAGAAACAGATCTCACTAATCTTGAGTTACGTTAATTAATCTTAATTTTGGTTTTAATAAAAGGGATGGTCTTCCACACAAGGAATAAATTTAAAAGTACAGCAAACAATGATGAAACAAAATTACCTACAAATGGTTGCCATAAAGGAAGTTTACAGGTCTGCTGATTTTGGCTGGAGTAGAGTTAATTTTCTTTCTGTGGCTGGTACAGGGCTGTGTTTTGGATTTGTGCTGAACACCGGGTTGATAATATCGAGGTGTTGTTATTGCTGAACAGGACTTGTGTTGTAGCAGCCCTTGTTAGAGGGTAAAAATGAGGCAAGACGTCCTGTTTATCACAGCACAAAAAGGGTCCTGGTTTATTCCTCTTTACACCTCAGCCATCCTGACTTCAACGATACACTGACTCTGGCTGCAGCAAGCTCCTGCTGTAGGTTTCCCTTGCAGCCTCTGACTACTGGTTATTTCCTGCTAAACTATGACTGCAGGTATTGGTTTGCAGACTCTGACTGCAGGCTTTTACCCAGCTAGACTGTGACTGCAGACTCCAACAACAAGCTCTAATTGCAGACCCAGGCTGACCTTGCAGCAGTGATTCTCTTCCCCTAGGATCCTTCTTCTTCATGATCCTCCATGACAATTCCTCTTCACCAGCTGACCCACTCCCTTTTATCACCTTATCTTTATTGGCTATAGCTGTGACTCATCAGGGGTGAGGCTGTGTTGGGTAATTAACACAGCTGTTACTTAGCAGGGGCAAGGTCACCTGTATTCCCTTCTCCTGCAGGCCTGCACAGAGCCAAGGCCTTTTCTGCTTTCTCACTTTTACCCTTCTGATTCTCTCCCTGATCCCACTGGGGGAGTGATCGAGCAGCTGTGTGGGGCTTGGCTGCTGGCTGGGGTTAAACCATGACAATGAGACTTTTGCCTTTTTTTCTGACAGTCATTCCTTATTTTCTTCTTCTTACTTTTGAAATAAAAATTCATGCCATAGATTTGACCAAACTTGCATGAGATAAGGAAAGTAAGCATTTTAAATTTTGTCTTCAGCACATATTCTTTGGGTTTTGTTATTATTGCTGCTGCAAGTTTTTCAATGTTAAAAATTTTTGATGGTTTATAAATCTAATATTTTTATACACTTGACACTTGCAACCGACTCCTAGAACAAGATCTGTTTCAAGACAGATTTGCTTTGAAATTGGTAGAAACTGAAACAGAAATATTAGTCTTGAGCTACTACACCTCTACAGATGTGGTAGTCATGCATTCATCTTGGGCAAGCCTGTGTGTTTTCTATTCAGCACTGTCTCCTATAAATAAAATTAAAAATAATCTAGGTCTAATATCTTGCTTATCTGTTATCTTGCTCTTCAAGATAGGGGGTCAACTTGAGCAATTTGCAGCTTTGCACTAAGTCAAGACCTTTTTTGGTCCTCAAGTCCCTCCGCCAGCGAGCAGGCTGGAGGTGACAAGGAGTTGTGGGGGGACACAGCCAGGACAGCTGACTCCAACGAGCTCAAGGGATATTCCTGACCATGTGACCTCGTGCTCAACGTATAGAGCAGGAGGGATGAAAAAGGAAGCAGGGGTACTCAGCATGACGGCATTTGTCTTTGCAAACCACCACGATGCATGATGAAGCCTTGCTTTCCTCAAGATGAACAGCTGACTGCTCACGGGAACAGGTGAATGAACTTGTTTTACTTTGCCTGCACATGCATCTTTTGCCTAATCTCCCAGTGTTACTGCTGTACAGAGATAAGTATTAATAGCCAGCAGTTATCAAATTATTCCATCAAGATATATCTTCAATTTGACCATTACTTAAGTAGTTTGAATTATTTAGTGATCTAGGGGCAGGAAAGTGCACATGAAGAAGCTGTGCTAATAAAACATCAGCTACACTGTGAGGACCCACATCCTGAAAGATACTGGAGAAAAGCACAGGATAGTAATAAACATTCCCAAAAATGCAAGTCCAGGATGATAGCTGAAGTCTATTACTCATGTTTTGCCTATCACTGGTGCTTGAGTTTGCATCTCATCCTTGATTCCTGTAAATCAGATGCCACACAACTGTTTGCATTAAAGTGCATCAAATCCCACTCTAACTGAAAACAAGCCTCTAAGACATGCATAGAATTTTTTTAACAGGCTGTGTTGGAACTCTTTTCAAATTATCACATACCTCTTTGAATATTTCCTATGTTCCTCCTTGTATATCGCAATAGTAACATGCTATGGATACACATGAGGAATAAATAATTTTTATTTATTCTTATTTATAGTCAACTTTGCTTTAAGGATTTGGTAATTTTAGGGCTCACTCAGTATTTATATCTACAAATTACTTCAGATGAGCTCATCCTAGCAACTGTCAGCCCTTAAAAATTAAAACACAGATGAGCAGCATGGGCTTTCCTTTGTTTGCTTTTTTACCCCCAAGCTCATGAAGAATGAGCAGAATACAGATTATTTCATAAAACAAGGAGAAAAAGCAGCATCAGCAAACAAGCATACAAAACTCTTATGAAATCAACACTGTGTTCCTTAAAGACAGAAATATTCAGGAGTTTTATATGGGGAAAGACTGCAGATTTAATATCCAAACTTACTGAATGATAACAAATTCATTAAATAGATCTTTCAGGCCTCACAGGCAACTAGCACTACAACCACTTCTATCCTAGCACATTTTTATTGTTAAAAAGATTCATTTAAAACAGAGCAGCATGAATTACTTCATCAAGATCACTGCTATTATAATGAATCATTAATATCGTAGTGAAAAATTTATTATTATGAATAATACATTCAAAATGATGAGACAGAAAATGAAACATTACTCTGTGAAGTATCAGAGAAAATCAAAGTGATGTTATGAAAGCTGGCAGGATGACCATCATTTTTTTTTCTAAATCTTTCTAGACATCTTTCCAGATGCTTTACCTTAATTATATTTTCTTATCAAATATTTATATTTTAACTAAAGAAAAAACAAATATGTTTAGCAATGTTCTTCCCTTTCTATTAATAAGATGTCCAAGTGTATCCATTATACTTTGTCCACAGAACCAGTTCTTCCCTCAGGAGGTCCATTTTTGTCATCATAACATTTATTTGAGCATATGTGATTGTGAAACAAAATCCCTTATTTGCAATCAACAGCAAAGTTATTTTTTCAAACTACTCTATCTACTGCATATATACCAGAGTTAGAGGAGGCTTAGGTAGTGTTAGATAAGGTAATTTTGATACTTGTACTATGCTCAGATATGGAATCAGGTCTCAAAGAAACAATCATTACAATATAAATGCCAAAGAATAAAAAGTTACCACAGATATAATAATTGCTCTCTTTTCTGTGGAGTTAGAATCAAACCAATCAACTTGTCTTTTGAGTTGCAGTGTGGCTTACTACAACTGAGTTCACACAAGCAAAACAGCAAGCACATTATTTGGGGTGGACTTCTGCAGCTAACTAGTTTTAAAGCAAACCCAAAACAGAAAACACCACACCAGAATCCAGCCAAAGGACAAGGGAACAATTAAACTTTGGGCATTAAATATTCCTGACATTATTGACAGATTTGATTTGTCCCTTCTCCTTGGCAGATTCGTGTAAATTACATCAAAGCAAGCCATGTTACAATTATCTTTGCTTTGTGACATGAAATGACAATTAAAACTCTCAGTGCTACCTTAGAATTAGATGTGGATTCCAAAAAGCAAAGCCTGTTGCCAAATCCTTCTGCAGCAAGACACAGTTTCTGTTGCTCCTTGTGAACAGTGGCAGTGCACTGCAGAACCACTTCATCATCCTACAAAAAAAAAAAAGCAAAAGGAGAACTAGGGTTATTTCTTTCATAGGTTAGTCATGCAATGCAAAGAAGTAGAAAACCTTAAAATCAATTAATTGATGGGTACCATATATATTTGAATGAACTTGTTTGTGTATACACTGCACATATTCTAGTTAGTGCAACTTGCTTAGAAGGTTTAAAGAAATAAACAAAGGAAAAATGTTTTCCTATCTTGAGAGTAATTTTGTATATATAGTTCGTAACTCAGTGTTTTTGAAGTAAGTTGAAAAGTATAATCTTGTGTAAAAAAAGGATTTTTTTTACAAAAAAGCTAGTGTCCACTCCCTGCTGCTCCTTGTAAAAGCTGTGGAGAGAACTACCCACAGCTTCTTAGCAGAAAGGGGGTGCTGACTTGCTGAGACTTTTGTGAGGAGGACTTTGTGACAGAAGGTAATAAAAGAATGATGACTAAGCAGAGTGCTGAAGCTTATCAGAGAAGTACTACCACTATCTTATACTGAGTTTAATAGACTTTTATGAACTTGCCAATTAAGTGTTCTGTGCTTATCCTAACGTGCAAGCGTATAAAGAGAGGCAGGAAATACTCAGAATTAAAAGAGAAAATGAGTTATTGGGACAGCTGTCCCATAGCTCTGCTCAGTATTTCAGAGAAAGGAGGGTCTAGGAGGAACCAATGATATCTTGCACAGAGCAAAGCAAAATTCCTTAGTACTTAATATGTATTAACTAAAATTTTACAGGAGTAATTCTGTGTAGTAATAGTTAAAGATCTTATCAACAAGCCCCAAAAATCAGAGGCAGACCCTTATTTAAATCAGAGTTCTTCTAAGTAACACAATCAGCAGCTGGAGAATCTCTGTAGAAATATGATTCAAGTTAAGGAAAGAAAATTTTGTTGCAATGAGTCTATTTTTTAGCAAAGATTTTCTGGTTTAGAATAGAAAAAATAGCATCTCCGTATATATTCTGCCAATTCATTTATGAGTTTCCAATAATAAATTTCAAATGAATGATTATGAAAAGACCATATTTAACACTGTAAATATAATTCAATAAATAGAAAAATAAAACTACAGAATGAAGCATGTAACTGGAAGCAGAGCAGGCTGAGACTACAAAAATGTATGCATTAAAGCAGGAATGTTTACCAAAAGTAGTTGTTCTCATAGGCAGCTTGCTCCAGAGGGACATTCAGAAAAGTTCATCAAATTAAATAAACGCCTGAAGTTAAATTGAACTGAATAATTTGAAGCCACCCATAAACACTCATCCTGAATTAAGCTAGTTTTTAATTTGGTTCTATTTACTTCACTCAAATAATTAGACTAAATTAACGCGTATCTCAATCTGAAAAGAACAGGAGCTTATATAGGGTTTAATCAGACACTCAAAAAAATTAATTCCTGTTACCCTAATTGTCCCCATATGGAAAAGGTAAGTGTAGGTAAAGCAACTTTCCTTGTATACCAGCTACAGTGCCCATGCTGCAATCCACAGTCAATTATAGAGGTGAAAAGTAATAACTGCTTCCAGTCAGGCATTAAATCCCAAAAACATAATACATGCATATGTTACTGGCGAAGTTCACACTGTAAAATCGTAGCTAACAAAGAAAAATCCCTGAAGGCCAATATCAAGGATTGAAAAGACCACACATACAGACCTAACAGCTTTGCTGTGTACTCTTTGTAAAAGTAACACCATCTATTAAAACCCAGAGCATTTGTTGGGGAGGGGGAGCAAGTGGTTGGTTGTGTTTATTTTTGAAGCACCACATAACTATTTCCTAATCTTAACTACACTTGATTCAAATAAAGTTTCTTTTCACACTAAAATTAGTGGTGTTAGATTGATGCTATATAAATATATTCTGCTGCTTCTTTCTCTTCCTAGCCCTTCTTCCTGAAGTAACCACCACAGCAGAATGGAAATTGCAGGAACCCTGTCACCATCATGTTAGAGTTGTTTCCAAAAACGGCTGCTAAAGATCCTAACATTGTACCTCCACAGACAGAAGCAAACAACATAATTAGGCTACTTTCAACTGAAATGAACCACCAGTTTTGCTTTGTACTGCCCCATTTTCTATCATTGTATGCTAGGTTTTTAGAGAACATCTGAAAAGTGCTCTATATATCCCACCTACAGAAACTGTTCTATGCTGACAGCAGCAAAAATATAAGTTGGTTTGGGGCAAGTCCCTGACATACTTAATTTTAGTTAATGATCTAATATGTCATACCCTTCCCTGCAAACCAATTAAGCTTAATCACCAAGTGCACATGTATAATGCAGATGCTGACTGTTGGAGGATTAAGAACAGGAATACAACAGCTACTAAATTTCCTGACACATGAACTTACTTTATTCATTTTGCAAACATTTTCCCCTTCTTTTCCTGTGCAGTGTACAGAATACGTGGTTTATTTTGTTACATACTTGGCAAACAAAAAAAGACCTTTTATTAATAAAAGCTTACAAGTTCATGACAATAAATCACCCTCACATACCCTTTTCCAAAGTTTGTTTCCAGGTTGGTAGGACATATTCATTAAAACAAATCAAATTTCAACTCTGTTATATTTTATTTGTTTTCTATATAGATGAGCACAATAAATGACAGATTAATTCAGGCCACAGAGTCACAGTGTTGCGTAACTTACTGTTCTAGCCTAGATGAGGTTGAAACAACTGGCACATAAGGTTAAGAAAGATGTGATGCCATTGTCAGATCACGTGAAAGGGAATTACAGATAATGAGTGTCACACACAGAGAGTTCTAACTTACTTATATTTCTGTGCCCATCATTACAGAATTAACTAATATAGGCTCCACATTAGATTCAGTCTTCCAGCATTTACTATGTGTTCAGAAGATTCTTACAGATATTCAACTTGATTGTGTTGCAGAATTACATCGATACATTATTTCATTACATTTCTTTAAAGCAGACTGCTAAGTGGGTAAGCATCTCAGCAGTGATTTTCTAAACCTGTTTTCAAATCAGCAAATGATAAACAGTTCAAGTATCAGGAGAGCTAAAAATGCATAATTTCCTTACCTGAAGTCACACTACCAAAGAGACCTTCACTGAAGGTCACTTTGCTTTTGCATGAAGAACACCAACATAGGCATCATACTAAATGTCTATTAAAGAAAAATACCTTTCAAATGTTCTTACATCTTGAATTATGAGATGTCTCAAACTGGTTTATTCTTTCCTATTATCTTATGATACTAGATCATCATAGCTTTCCTGCCAGATTAGAACTGATCAATGTAATTTATAGTTCAAACAGCTGTAACTGGAGCCTTCAAAAGTTAAGCAAATACATCAACTCTCTTCATACATGACTGAAAATTCAGAGGGGTAGAGGCAATGCAAAGTTCCTGACAAGAATCTGAGTACCTTTTAAACCTATCCGCAAATTTTGAGTTATTTGATATCACAGTAAACCAAACACAGAAACTTCTGAGAGTTCAAGAAACCAACTTCAAGCACGGGTGTTTAATGCTAAAACATAATCCCTTGTAGAAACTTTTTATCCACATGGAATATCAACTCTTGGACAAACAGTGTTTTCAGGCATGTACAAGTCTGTGAATGTCTGTGAATAGCTGCGCTGACAACATGAAGTGCACAGCCAAAAGAAGAAAACCTAGTATTTTGTAATAGTTATAGGTCTTTGCAATAGATCAAGATAACATGTTTTAATCAACAGCAGTGTTTCTCAATAATTTTCAATTCAGCGAGTTAGCATATACTTGATCTCATTAAAATGCAAATAAAAACCAGTATCTACATTCTGCAGTAAGAAGCAACAGTATTTGATTTAAAGTTCATATTCAAAACAACCACAACAGATAAAGATTACACAAAATTTCTTAGAGTCTTGAAAAAGATTCAGTACAGTTTGGAAGAAAGGGAAGTAGCACAAACTCGAAATCCCTGCAGTCTTTTCCACTGTCACATATTTCTGCTACTCTTGTGTTGCTGATTAATCATCACTTTGGTAAACATCTGTTTCCTCCATGGAAATTTGAGAATTTTACCATTCCCATCCCAACTCCCTATCACTGCAGCAGTTTTCACTAGTAAGTCCAGAGACACTGCTTTGTTTCCTATTTTTCCAGGGTGTGGATACACAAAAAGAGGTAGCTAGAGAGGAAGGGAAAGTAGGTGCCAAAAACCACACAAATTCTGTGCACACAATTATCAAATGTACAAGGAAACTAACTATCAGTCACTATACCAGATATGGAACACAATCTCTGTGTTGTATTGACTGCATCTAAGAATGACCCTAACTTGGGAAGCTGTCCATTTAGTTTAGATACTTCTATCCATTCTCATTCATCCTTCAGTTCACAATCTGAGCTGCTTCACAACAGTAAGGAATTTGGAAGTGCAGTAATCTCCATCCCAAAAATGTGGGTGGTAAGGAGCAAAGGAGCAAAGATGATATATATATGCAGTAACAGAACATGCCTACGGGATGGCAGAACTGGTGCTCACATCGCCCGGCTGACTGATAACCTGAGTCAGAACTATTCTCCTCCCCAGGTTTGAGGACTGAAGCACCATCTCTATGAAGACAAGATTTGAAGGCTGAGCATGTTCAGCCTGAAGAAGAGAGGGTTGTGTGGAGACCTCAGAGCAACCTTCCAATATCTCTGGCCAGGGAAGCCAGAGATGGACCCTTCATCAGGAACTGTAATAATGGGACAAAGAATAAAGGGTATAAACTGAAAGGGGGAATATTTAGGTGAGATAGTAGGAACAAACATTTTACTGTCAGGGTGAGGAGACACTGGAACAAGTCTCAACCCGAGGAGGTTTAAAGCCAGGTTGGATAAGGCCTTGAGCATCCGGGTCAAGTGGAAATTGTCCCTGCACAGGGTGGGGGGGTTAGAACTCTCTCTAGGGTCCCTTCTAACCCCTTAACATTCAATGATTCTATGAAATGAACTTGTGGAAGGTATTGTGCAGCTAAAGCTTCCATAAGCAGCCATATACAGTCCTTTAAGATGATGAGCAAGAACCATCTTGGAGTAACCCATTAATCCTGATATATCCTTCTGTTTCAGCCAGTACACCAGATCCCAGTTTTAAAGATACTGTATCTCCCAGCATGAAGATATTCTGCTTTGTGTCATGTCAGATATCTGCACTGACTCAAAGAGCACAAGCTTTTGATGTGAACACTACAATATTAATTCTGATTTTTCAAGAATATTCTGAAAAATTCAGGTAGATGTTATCTATGTCACAAAGCTCTATTTATTTTTTAAACATCCTGTTTGGAAAAGCAAGGACGGTTATTGATTAAAAAGATTTTTTAATAATATCTATTCTTTAAGGGTACATAATTATTGTCTTGAAATCTTTATACTCACAGAAACTAAATAAATAACTGATTTAGCAGAGGATGCAGTGACTAAAAACAACCAACATTTGTCTTTAACAGCACCACAGCATTTTCTACAGCTACAAATTACACCTAAAGCCAAAATATTGCTAGTAATAGCCAGAAACTGGCAAACTGCATCATTAGAACTGCACTCTGAAAACCAGATTAATGAGGGAAGAGCATGGGTTTGCTCTCAAGGTGTATTATTAAAACAGCAAGTTCTCAAGCTCCTTAATAGCACTTACTTTCTTTTACAGCAATTATATGACTTCTCTATGAAATAAACTCAAATCTGATAAGATTACATGAAATATATACTGCCCAGTCAGGAGGAAAGGTTAATTTCTGATGTCAAGATCTGGGCATGTTATGTTCCAACACAAATGTTTTGACTACGTGTATTTTTCCAAAAACACCAATTTCAAGTTACAACTGGACAAAAACATATGTACATATGCATACATATGGATGTATATGCAGACATGTTTTTGTCATATTGTTCACACATTTATGCATGCATATATTTCCTTGTAATAGTGTTACTGTGTCCTTTTAAACCCTGAAAGTTGTTACCTCCCATGTAAAGTCAGTTTGACTAACACTTAACCTTTCTCAATGTTAATTCTATTACAGAACTACAAGTGCCTGGCAATTCCCACAGGTGGGCCCATCTACAGTGCAATACCTCTTCAACATGGGCAAATCTGGGATTTAGAGGGTGGAGTGTTTGCTGTGACATTATCCTGGAAACCTGACACTTGGTGGTTTGCTCGGCTGGGTTTTTTTAAATATTCATCATGTTTGATTTTATTTTTATTCTGCACATTGTAGTCCTTTAAACTTAATCATTTCACATTTTTCTATAACTTCTGAATTCATTCATATCTGGTAATGGTTTAGTGGGAAGTCAAAAGACTGAATTTTTTTTTTTTCCCCCATTCTCTGAGAATGCAAAATATATTTTCCTACAGTATGTCATTCTCCTGTTTTACAAACTATCCCATTACTACCTCCAAGTGTTTTATTTTAACTATGCAAGAAAAGCACAGTATTGGAAAAGCAAGTATACTCTTGCTACAATCCTCTGTAGGAAAAGGTGAAGATAAATGAAGTAGCAATATACCACAAGTAATACATTTATTTAGAAACACTGTATGTGCTTCAGCTAGAGGTGCTTCAACTCATCACATCACGACTATAACATCTGTATTTCCCTTCCATTTCATGACAAAAACAAGGCAACCTTTTTCAAGTATTTTCCTTGATTTTAGATTTTATACTTTATATTTCATTTCTTTGCAGAGAATGCAACAAATAACACGAGCTAGTTTTTACTAATTTAAATAATTTGCTGTGCTCTTCACAATCTGATTATATATAATTACCTCCCTTAAAGACATAATGCTGACTCTGTGTTACTATTGTGTCCTGACAATACCAATTCTGAAACAGTGCAGAGAACAGTGTCACATTTACAAAATTCAACATTCAAAGATTAAACTTGGTAAGTTATGCATTCAAATTCCTACTGCTGTTTTATATGACAAATAATGCAATCAGTGGAATGTTTCCTCAACTTCCACATGCTATAAATCAGGATCTCATGACAGACTCTAATTTAACATCTCACTTTTTAATAGGTCCCTCGAATGCCACACAGGCAGAGTTCTGCTTCACTGCATCCGATTTACTGTTCAGCTGTGCAACTGAACCATGCAATGGGAATAGGTGCCACGCATACTTGAATCTATTTTGTGGATTTACAAATAGAAGTTTAGCCAGTACAAACTGCTTGCTGCCTAGGGAAACTGTAGAATACCTCTTGACTTATAAACTTCACTTCAACTTCCCTTTGCCTTGTTGAGACAAGCACTAGATTCCAGAGTAGAATAAGGGTTTGAAGGACCTGTGGGTCATCAAGCACAAGACTCATATAATAACAGGCAACCATATGCTAACAGGATAATAGGGTGCACAAATCAATCCCCTAAAATGACCCTAGACATCCGACCAGCCAAAACAATGAAAAATCAAAAATCAGATGGGACTTTTTTTAATTGTAGGCATGTAACATACACAACATGCTTTAAGTCTTGACAGAAGCCCAATTAGTACCACTAGTTGCCCCAGAGCGTTTTTCTTTCTGTGCTTTAGAAGGTAAAAAGCTACAAGAGAGAAGTCAAGTAACAAGATGGTGTTTTTCCTTCTCCAAGCCCCTGCAGACAACAAATGGAAGCCATGACGCACAAGATTTATCAAACACCACCATATATAACATGCAAGAACTGTGTTCTGCAGAGATTAAATTTCAACAACTGTATAGAAAACAGCAACCGAACACTGAAAGAGTAGCATTACTCAACTGTTAATTCCATTCTTGACTGATCACCCAGTGCCTTCAACAAGCTACCAAATTTTAAATACCACTTTAAGACAATAACTCTAGAGTTCTGACATCTGAACACAAAGACTGTGACCGAAGTAAGGCCACAAAATTTTGATTCCTCTATCTGAGCTCAAACCACAACTACATTATCTCCTGTGTTGCAGATCACCATTGCAACAGTGCAGCTCAGCCATTTTGACCCTTCATCTTGAATAAGGGAAGGACAGAGAGCAAAAAGACTGATGATACCTACAGAAAAACAGGAAAGATGCAGGAAAACTGCTGGGATGCAGTCCACTTAGATTATGGAAAACTTGGCAACAGTGGTGTTTTTGTCACTAAAACATGGAATAGAGGACATGTAATACTATTCCTTATTGCATTAAGGAAATAAGTATTAGCTAGTCAGGGGAAAGTTTTCTGAAAATAAAGCATCTTTACAGACCAGTTTAGAAGCTTCATCATCACAAGACTGCAAAAACTGCTAAAGAAAACTTCTTTCAGGATGGTTCATGCATAGCTGAATTTGTCTTAGGCTGAGAAGAAGAGAGATGACTTTTTGGTAACACAATTCTAAATGGTCTGAACACATTTAATTGCACATGTTTTAGTTTTATCCTGTAGGAGGAGTAATTTCCTAAGAATTCAACCTTATTCCAATGGAATTCTCCTTTGAGAAAGAAAACCCCAGGCAGAACAGATGGAATTCCAAAGGACCAGATCAGCTGGTAGTTCTCAATACAGTACTATGAAGCCAGCTGCTAGTACAATAACCATGTTACCTCCTCCTCCCCCAAAAAGTTCTAACTTAGTCATCAAAATACTTTGCAACATTACAGCAATGTCATGGCAATCTGCAGTACTAAAGACATGTGGCAGCAATTAAAAAGGAAAAAAAAAAAGAAAAAGAAAATCAAACCTGAAGAAAACAACTCATGTTGAGTCACACAGATTCCTATTCTGCACTTGTCAGAAAAAGTCTTCACTAAAGAACAATGATACAAAGAGCCTGTCAGAAAGCAAAACCTAAGTAAAAGGGAAAAAAACTTGTTACACACCACATGGATAGTGTGATGCTATATGGGAGAGCAGAGTTTATCTCGGGGCTGTGCTTCAACACTGCAGAGCATCTCAGACACAGCATCCATCCCAGTCTGTGCATTCCACAGCTCCCCAAAGGAAATAAAGAGTGTGATCAGAAGGCAATGAATAAACAGAATGCACAGCCCCAGCACAACCAGGTAACAATGCACCTTCCATGCTCTGAGAAGCACTCCATGCAGAAACAAGCATAGTACTGGCTTTGGTCTGGCTGGGCACTGCTGTGGTATTGCAGGTGACTGTCACCTTCAGCTGCACATGATAGCCACCTCCTCCAGCAAACTACTTACTGGTGATAGCAACTTGCACACAACACTGAAAGCAGATGTACCATATACATAAAATCCAAAGGCTTCCTCTTCCAGCTCTTTATTCCACCGAGTCATCATGAAACCAGGTCAAATTTGGTTTCCACATTCATGTGCATGTGCTAGCATGCTCTTGACTGACTTCTCCTAAAAATGTGTCTGCTAATGATCATATTTCCAAATTAGATGGTTCATTTTATTATTTGCCACCGATTAGCTTCTATGCTCCTATAATCTTTAAAAAATGCAAAGTTCAGCTGTCAGTATCTAATAATAAACTTGTCTGTTACCATAGTTAGCAATGGCTAACTCTGCATCTGACACAGTTGACAGAGGAGGGGTGGAAAACATCTGCAATGAAGTGTAGCTACTAAATTAAACACAAACATCTGGTGAGCTGATTTCAGCTTCTTAACAGCTTCAGTATTTCAAATTTATCTCTGATGTAATTCCACCTATTTTAGGACTCTGATAAAAATCTATTGCATTACACCCTCACTCACTAGAGGCTATGCCTCTTCTGCACTCAAAGGTGGGATTACAGCATGGGAGATTTCTATGTTATATTTGATTTTGCTGGTGTGAATAACAGTAGCAGTAAAGACAGAGGTGAGAGCATGCTAGAAAAGGTGCCTAGAAGGTTCTGCAGGCAAACAGAAAATTATCTCTATTATCTGAGTCAGAAAGGCAGCAAACTGACTCTAACAAATATCAAGGACTTAATAACCCCACAGCATTCAAGAGCTAATAAATCCCGAGCTTCACCAGTACCTGAAAATGCTGTATCTGAAAATAATCACTGAAGCATTTTAGTTTTACATCACTTTTCTGAGAAATACCTCATTAATCTCAGCTGGAAAACAGAGGCACTTGTTAAAGCAAATAATTTGTTCAAGGTCACAAAATACTGAGACTCAAACTGAACAAACAGATTTTTTTTCTGTATATTCCTATTAATGAGTTCCAGAGCAAGAAGGCTCTAGAAACACACCTCTCCCATGAACAAGGTCCTGTCACTCCAGACTGTGAAAACCTCTACATCATCCCTTTCATGCAAGGATATGTGAGAAAAGGTTCATCAGCCCCCAGTCTTGGATCTTGTGAGCGGTCTCAGGCAGCTAAGTTTGTACTACAACCATCTGCTTGAGTCTGCACATTCCATCCTAGTTCACTTTCTCTTCCCTTCATCTTTTCTTCAGCAGTTTTTCTTGAATTGCTCCAATTCAGTGCTCTGACAAACGGATATTTTGCAGCATCCCAATCGATCACGTGACATTCCCCTCTAACTCCCAAAGACTCACCTGTCACTGTGTTTATTTCTGGAGCAAGGAGAAAGATTCATTCCCATCTTCATTTGTTTCAGCCATGTAATCCTCTGTCAATATTTCTCCCTGCTTTCATTCTGAAGCTGCTGTAATTTGAGACTAACCCTTTCACTTCACACATTTACCATAAGACACCTCCTTGTTTCCATGAGAAGTCTGCCACCTTTCTGAATTCTTCTTAGACTAAATCCATTTTCAAAAATTCTCTCCAACTACTGTTCACAAATTGCCCTCTGAGCATCTTTGATTTATGATTTAACTTTTCCTATAGACCATTAATAAAATCATTAAGATGGGATGTAGTATTTTCCCATGAACATGTCAAAAAGAGCTATTGGCAATATTCAATCTCTACCCAGCTTAAAATGCCACAAAAAGGCCATCACACAGCTGGAGCTGAACCGTATTATGAAACCCCAAGCAATCATTACACTGAAAACCCAGTTCCTAGACATCTTCACTATATAATCAAGTGCAAAAGAGATTTTAATTTTTTCATTAAAGATATTGGGTGTAGTTTCAAGAAAGGGACCAATATCCACTGTCTCCAAAGAGACCTGCTGTTCAACTTTTATCTCTTCTTAACCTGCCCCAATGTACCTATTTCACATTGCACAAAATAAAAAATGCAGCAGTCTTAAAACACTACACTATAAACTTTATATCTAACAAACTATAATGCATAGATACCAGGAAATAAATGCCTTTTGTAGAGATAGTGCAACTGACAGGAACACTAAATTGACAGAAGTGGCAGATGAATTTCACTCCCAGCTCTCCCACCAATCTTCTCATTTGTCAAGTTACTCCCCTGTGCTTAAGACCTTTTTCCCCAACTTATTGGCTGTATTTGTTTAGCCTTTAAAAAAAGACTCAGAATAAAAAGCCTCCATAAGTACAGTGACAGGAAAATATATACAATACAATAAAGCAGCTGGAAGTCTGCTTGGTGGCCTTACCTGCAGGGCCCTGGGAACAGGCAACAAGGAATAGGTCAGACGCCTGGTTCCAAGGCTGCCTGTGGCCTGCAGCTGAGATATTCTTCCTCTGTTTAGCACAATTATCATCAGGTTTGAACAGTACTCACATTTTGCAAAATCATAATATCAAAATCTTACTGCTCTTCTCAAGTAAAAGCAAAAAGAGGCAGCAGGATAAATGGGGACTGATATATTGAAAAAGCAGTGATTAGTGATTGTGACTACACCCAGTGATTCAAGTAAGAGCTACATACAGCAGAAGAACACCAGGTATAGACCACCATCCTCCCCTGACTATGGAATTCTTTTTATGGATTTAATTTTTAATTTCTTATCCATCTGTCCCATGGCATTTGCCTCTGGATTTCCAGGTATCTCAAAAAAATTCTTCTCAGGTGTACTCTGTTATTCCCTGATTTTCTTTAAAACTTGTTTCAAAAGCCTCTCTGATATTTCCTCTACCTCAGTTCTAACGATGCACACACAGCTGGCCACACTGAGCAGCAGGAGGGAGGAGACTTTTGTTGGCCTTCCCACATACCCAGGTATGTCACTACAAGAAAGACAAAATGCCAAACAGAAGCAGCCTGATCTTGGTCACATTTAGGAATAAATCACTATGCCTAGCATATTACAATTTACATGTATGTTGTGCGACAAAAATAAAATAATTTCTGTTTTGGAGGGAGAATGTTCTACCCGTAATACCAGCTGCCAGTCAAGGCAGCAGCACTGGGATAGCCAAGGATGTGAAGCCTGCTAGACAAGGTTGAGAGGGTCCTTTTATTATTTTCAGGCATTTTCAGCAATGGAAATACCTAGTAATGGCACTCAGCTTTACAAGGAAAATGTTATCAGGAAAACATTCTTCCAGCCAGGAACCTCAGATCATACTGACAGTTCTTGTTAACTTTACCACAATTTTGAATCACAGTAGTTAAGCTGTATTTATTCTACAACTTTAATCAAGTTGTATGACAAGTCACACCATTGGAGCCCTGTTTTTAGTAAACTCTGCTTCAAGAAAGATGTTCAGGACAATAGTAATTGAGCATTTTACTTAACTTGACAGCTCTACTTGTAGAGCTCTACCTCACTTTTATGATAACAGAAAATTAAAAAAATTATTTTGTTTTTAAAATTACGTTTCAAACCAATGTAATATAATCCATAAAATTGTTCTGATATGTTCTAGGAAGAATATTAAAAACTCTTCATTTTATTTGAGACATCATGACATACCACGATCACAGAGCGTACCTGGCAAGAGCTGTCCCCAGAAGCAGTCTCTTAACTACTTATGTCCCATTTACTCTGTATACTGGAAAAAAACCCCATACGCATAAGGGCTATAAAGTGACAGAAGTCCTTCCTAACAATAGTAGGAAAGATGTTACATGGTAGCAACAAGATGTAATAGGCAAGGTGTGAAAATAATCCCAAAATATTTTGACAGGAAACAAGTGCTCTAGCTGGCCTATGGGCTTGCTGTTTCTGACATTTAATAGGCAACTTCAAAACTCTTGAAATGCTGTGAAATAGGGGATGGGGAGGGGAGGCAGATCTGTGGCATCCTGAAATGATACATCTCCAGCATCAATACCTTGAAAATTGAAACACCTGATCAGGTCTTATCTGCAGCATTGCCTCCCCAAACAGAACATACTTTGTATTTTACACTGGAGCTGACAGGGAGGGTCTGCCAAAGGTCAGATTTCTGTGGCAGAATTTAGGTCCAGACCATCCAGCAGCCACCCAGCCATGGGCTTTAGCGAGCATAGGATATTGCTCTGTACTCTACCAAGTACTTGCTTCAATCACTCCTGGAGAACATCATAAAATGCCTCCTCTAGAGAAGGATACACTGTATATTTTGTAACAATTGCATTGCCATTCCATTTCTATTTTTTGTTATAAACTGAAAAATAATTTTAGTATACAAAGACTGAAATATTCAATGCAATAGTAGCATAGGATGGATAATTTCTGCATGAGAAATAAATGCACCCTGAGGTAGAAGACTTGGATATTAAAGACTCTGTGCAGGTATTAACAGAAAAGTAATCAGATCCCCTTGCATTCTGTGCTGATCCTGCTTTTTGAAATAGTAAAAAAAAAAAAAA
>VYXD01015583.1:422057-472895 GCA_013397195.1 Hylia prasina
AATTTCTCTTTACCCCTGTTTTCAGGGCACTCAGTTATTTAATAATTTATCTTGAGTCCTTCACAGTCTTCCTGTGGAGCTGAACAATTCATGGAAAAGCTGGAAGATTCAACTAACGCACTGTATACTGCGAACTTAGAAACATTAAGGAATTTTCAGCCACACAGGAAAATAGCTTTCTGTCACCAGGTTCTCAAGCCAGCAGGTAACTCTTCACAGATTTTAATCAGCTGTAGTGACAGAAGGCTGCAATGAACTGTGAGTCACGAAAATATGTTATTAAGCAGGTGCAAAAATACCTTTCAGGCTTATGTACATGTTGCAATGTTACATTCAGAGACAGATCGATTTTTAATTCCTGTTTATTCCCTTGAACAAACTCACCAGCTACTGTACATGAGCCAGTGAAATGGAAAATTATCACCAAGATTATTGAAACAGCAGGAGTATGTTTCAGCTACTTCAACTCTAAATTTCAAATGCTTCAACACATGAAATTATGCACAAGGACAAACTTAAACACTAAAAATCACAAGTTCATATTTGTATATTTTGGGGGTTTATACATATAAAGATTTATATATTTTACATGACATGGGATAAATGATACACTTCACTATGCTCCCAATTGGGAGAAAAGGCAAAAAACCCAAACACCAACAAATGCTTGCCATGTCTGTTTATACAGTGGAAATAATGTTTCTGTATTACATTTTTTTAAAACCTTTACATTTTCCCAAACAAACCAATGTTAAAAGTAGATTAATAATGGCTGAAAGGAAAAATTCTCAAATGCTGATTTCATGATGATACACTGAACTCCATTTTTCCCATCTTTCTTTAGAATAAGAAATTCTGTCATTGCTTCCACTATACTTTTAGAGTACTGGGTGAGTAAAAAGTCTCATGCTATCATAGGAGCTGCATCGGATATACTAGAAGGCCTTCCAGAATATGTCAGAATTGCTACTAAAGACAATAGAAAAAATAAACATTTTTATTTCCCGTATGAGGCTGTACGTATAGTCTGTTTTTCACAGGCTGCTCTTTATCAAGCGCCATGCTTGCTAAAAATCACACTATTAGCTGTAAATCAGAGATGTCTGAGGGACGTTTAACCAGGGAATGGATTCAGTGTAACAGTTTCATCTGAGCCAAAGAAAATCAAGGCTGGATCTTGTAATGCTGGGCATTTTTTCTCTATTTTTCTTCATGTGTTACATGACTAAAGAGCTGCTTTAGAATATTTTTAAATTTTAATTCTTAATGTAAGATATGTCTAAATCACAGAATACAATGTAATAACTCATACTTACTACAAAGAATTTCACTTTTCACTACCATTTTTCTTCATTCATTTCAACTGAAGTTTTAACATTTACTGTTAAAACAAACGTATAATCCACAATTTCATGGAAGTTTACACATTGCCTTGAACACAGTACATGCATGTAAGCTCATTTTGGAACACAATTATATTTCAATGCTTGTCCTCTAAATTCACTAATTGTAGTTTTTACTTAAACAACTTAAGTATGGCAGCAGAGCTACGCTGACAATCAAAGTACCAAAGAGACGAAGAACTACCAACCCTTATGTGTTTCTTTTGGCTCTACTGAGTCTATCTAGCTCACTGAGCCCCTGCAAACCCTTTAGACTAGGATGTACCACCCCTAAAGCACCTACAGTTCACTCAGCTAAGTCTGTTTTACTGCATCTGCCACTTAGAGCTATTCAGCTTCCTTTGCAGCAGATGGCAGGAGATCAGTTTTCCAGAAAGTGAGACACCTTGTGAAACTGGGACTAGAGAGAGCCCTGATTAACCACTCTCTGCAGGTATCTACGCCTCTCCTTGGACTCTTTCAATGACCAGCTTAGGCTGGGGAGACCAACATTCAGGTGTCCCAGTTTAAGTGAGGTGAATCCCAGCCCAAGCTTGCTTACAGTAGCCTGTCCAATATGAGATAACAGGAAAACTTTTGCCATCTTCAGAAGACTCTGTTTTCAGTGAAGAGGCAGTATCAAAACCACTCACAAGAACTAGAGGCATCAAATGTCAAGAAACGTAGACAAGCTTTGCACAACTATTGAAATTACAGCTGTATCTTAAATAACAAATAGCACAGAGTGAAATTTCATCACATTTTTTCACTGCCCAGTGCCTCAACCAAATCAACCCAGCAAAGAATACCTACCTAGCTTATTAATTTCAACCTGAATCATATGCAAATCTGGATATTCAAAAGAAACTGTCAGTCATTTACCCCATCTCTACTCACAACCAGTTTCTCCCCAGTTTTGGTATTAACTTACAAACACGTGCAATGCAGCCCTCAGCCCCCAAACAGCTCAAGGGTGGCCACAGTCAACATGATGGCAATATGAATAAATCCTGAGGCAACTCAGGATTTACAGACCTCAACTAGCACCAACTGTGAGCCAGCCAACTCCCCAGTGCTCTGTCAGCTGCTGTAAAACATTTAGATGAACCAGGAAAAGCATATGAAAATTCTGTGAAGTAGAAATTTTGTGAGGCTTTGGCAGTTCAGCTTGCACACAACTGCTTGTCCCAGGATGAGGAGTGGAATTGCAGCAGTCAGGCTTTAGGCATCAATATCCAAGTTAGTGCCATTAGGAAAGAAACTAATGTCAAGGAAAAAAAAAAGAAATTAACTGAATAGCTGGCGTAAGTCCTGCTGTAATTCTCATGTTAGGTCAGCATTACCAGTTGTCCCCATGTCCAATTTTTACGGGCAGGCGTAAGATAACAGAACTAAAGTAGAGGTCAGCAACCACAAATTCTCACACTAAAGTACCACAGTAGAAGAGGATATTTAACAAAAGCTGGCAAGCCTGAGGCATGACAGAGCATGCTGATTGGATTACAGCCTACAGACCATGGAACAAGATTTATGTATGCATACATACAAACACACACTTTCACACATGCACATATATCATTAGCAAATCAGTATTACTGGCAGTTAAAACTTAAAATTCAAGATTTCTGCTTTGACTTGGCTTCCAGTTCCCAATAATTCATCTTAAGTAGGGATAAGACATAAAATTTTGTCTTTTCCCCACATGTTGTCATAAATTTTAAGAATATTAATGGCTAGGTAGAGATTTTCTTGACCCTTGTCTAACAGGCCATTGATCTCAATACTGCAGATGAAAAAAAAAGAAAAAAAAAGAAAAAAATCTCTTTGGAAAGAAAGATATATAGACAAGGGCAGATAATGTGAACCACAAACTTTGCTTACACAAATGCAACATTCTCTACTTTAATACTGACCTCCTTTTAGGTTCCTCCTAAAGCCCACATTTACTATTGAACTAGAAAAATAGTGAAAATTAAAGGAAAGTAAAGCCTATCAAGCCTCTTTGTGCCTTACCACCTGAAAACACTACAGCATGCACAAATTAAATCAGTTTAAAGCAGTAGGTCACTGGCACAGCATAGACAACCTTACAGAACAACTACTGGCCTTAGTGCTCCAGAAGGGAAATGCTGCTATGGTTGCCCAAGTTACAAGTTAATTGACAAGATACTTTTCTGCTATGGACAACACCAATTCATGAAATATGAAACAAAATTTTGATATCACCATTACATTGTTTATTGCAGCTGATGACTCAAGCCTGCAGGTTTTGCATTTGAATTGTTCTAAAAGGGGTATATTTTTTTTTCTGAAATGCTCAGACTTGGTCTTTACTTAAAGACAAACTTGCAATGACGTTTTTAAGACGGCTTTCTAAGACCTGAAAGCCTGAAATCTGTCACACATACTTAACTAGGAAATTAAAGTTTATATTGATGTAGTGATAAGAATACTGCAAAAATATAAAGTGCACAGATGCTCCAACTCATTTTTGGCTTTCTCAAGAAATACTTACATTAATAATATAACATTGTAAGACTGATTATATTTATTCTATGACATGCTGAGAACCTTTCTGGAAGGTGCTGCTTTTGGCAGAAACACACTGCACTGTATCACAGTGCTAATGGCAGGCAGAGCCTAACAAAACCAAACTTAAATCATTACTAAAATACACAATAACAAACTGAAAGTAATCAAGGCGTGCCTTTATGAGACATTCTACTAAAAAAAAAAGAGAGATGGATATAGTAATATGTTTATTTTAGGTTTATTTTAACAGTTTGAAAAATATCTTCTGGGACTGCATCTGTTCCATTTATCCAGACAGGTCTACACACCTGTTCAGTTCCACTTCACAGCTTAAGAGGAAGAAAGGAAAAAAAAAAGGCAGGGGGGAGAGAAAGAAAAAAGTTTTGATTTTACTTGGTTGGGTTTTGACGTTTTCCAGTTAAGCTGGGGTTGGTGGGAAAGACTGTCCTTCAACATCCAATTCCCTTTAATTCTGGCAATAAGACATGCTGTCTAATTTTATTATCAGAATGCAGCTTCTAATAACATTAACACAAATACGGAATACTTACAAAAATACCTATGGGGTTTCACCATACACAAAATATTTCATTTAAAAAAACCACAAAATATTTTTAGGGTTCACAGTGCTCTTCTCCAAAACATAGGATTCAATTCTCTTGGTCTTATCTCCAAAAACCAAAACCACCTTTTTTCAACTCCCTCTTTCATGTTCCTTCCCCTTTTATTCTCAAGTCATGAAACAACAGAGATTTTAAGACAGAGAAAAATACCAAATCAGCAACATTTCCCAGAAACAGAGTTAAGTAACTGCATTGAATTAAAGATTTAATTGTAGCATGCTGATCAAAAAGAAAACAGATCTTACAAACCTACTCAGAAATACAAAGGCAATAAGAAAAAACATTCATATAAAGCAAATACTAAGAAATAACACAAAAACTAGTGCTGAACGCCCTTGCCTACAACAGAGTGATGCTGTACAAGACTTGCTGCAAAGCTTAATAGCACATAAAAGCCTTTGTTTTGTCCCCTGTTTATTTGATTTATACAGTTTTCTAACTGTCAAGAAACTGTCCATAACTATCTAATTCAATTACCATTTCCAAACAGGTAACACCTGCATCAATCTCATTGCATGCGTTCCTTTCTCCAAAATAAGGTATATGCTTGTGCATAAAAATCCATACAAGTGCCAAAATTCTTGATTTCTCCTGCACAGAGCCATGACTCTTTTGTGTCAGGCTTGGATCCCACACTTGCTCCTCAGACATCCCAACTGATACTCTGTCCTGACTTTTCTCAGGACCATCGCTCTGGCACTGCACTTTTCTCTCCACCAGTTTCTCCAAGCTTGTGTTCCTTTGCATCGAAATTACCAAACCACTCACTTCTCTTGCCTCAACAAATCTATTCTTCAACTCCTAACTTGCTAAAATGAAAATACAAGAAGAGTTTCCTTAAGCTTTTGCTTTGAGCCTTTGTCATCTTTTTCATCATCTTCTTGCTTTTCCTCATGCCAATTTGTATGTATAGCCTAATTCTGTTATTCATCAGAGATGGTCAAGAAATGTAGTACCTGGTGAAAAAGAAAATTATTGGGGAGTGGGGTCTAGGAATAGCTGAATAGCAAATGACAAGAAAATCACTTTTACATTCAAGAAAACTTCATGTAATTTCACACTTTACTGCCTTCATGTAGCTTTTAGGAAAAATCCATAGCGCTCAAAAAACTCTTGTAGCAGCTTTATGCATTACCAAAATCCTTAATATTTATTGGAAACATTTTGTATTAAAAAGCAAATATAAATGCCTAATTCCTATGTAAAAATAAGAGTTTATTTGCAAATAAAGCCCAAGCATTTTATTTACTGTTATTGCTGGTGGCTGCCTAAGAAGCTTTTACAGTTTAGAAAGTTTATATAATTTTCTAAGCGTGTTTAAGCAATCTCCCTGGCAAAGCCAGAAAACAAGCTACTTCTGCAAGAAAAATTACACACAAGTTAGATGCCTTCTAGGGGAGTATTTACATACTTAAGCATCATAGCAGTTTTAAACAGATATTTGAATGTAAAGGTAAATATTTACATAAAAGAGGGTCGTTTGTGCTCATGTGAAATTCCTATTAAACCTCTAACCAAATATGAAAAAACACATCCAAAGATGGAGGGAAAAAACCTCCAGAACCCTAGACTTCTCATTTTCTGTGATATTTGGCAGAACTTTCCACACAGACACAGTCATCACCTTCATGCACACCAATTAGCAGCATGTATCCAGAAGATACATGATTCCCAAACACTCATTAAAGATGCTGGGCCAAAAAAAGAGCACTTGCTACTACAAATTAAGACTAGGCAAGCCCTCAGGCATTTCTAAAGGACGCAGGAGGAAGCTACACCAGTGCAATATGCCTGCAGGTCTCAGCTTCAGAAATGTCTTGCTCCAAATCCCCCTTTCATCTCAGACTGCTTCTCTCACCTCTTGAAGGCAGTGAGCACATACACAAGGGGGGAGGAAAAACACGCTGCACTGCAAAGCGCCAGCAACAACAGAGCCTGGGAGGATCCTTGTGGCTTCCACACCAAGTCTGAGACAAAATCAGCTGGAAGACTGGCTAGTGTGATTGGCTACATTCATTTTTACCCTGTGTCATCAATACATGCGATACTGGAATCCCACTTAAATTTACAACTATAAAAGGTTTCTCCGCCAAAAAAAATCAAAACCCACTTTGTCTAGGTATTCCTGGAATGGGAGACAAGTAAGCTGACAAGAATAAAGGGTAGATTTATCTTGAATTAAACCAGTATTTACTTTTCCTTTCTTAAAACAGTTTTGGAGGGGAAGGGGATTTTGTGGGGTTTGGGTTTTTTTTTTCTGTATGGACGTTCATTTGTTTTCAAGATAATTGTCTAAATATTATCTCTGGCTTCATATTATTTACTTAGACTCATATTTTCCCAATTTTAACCAGCTGATGTTCACAGGATGATTAACCTACTGTTCTGCAAAATTCCTGATCTATAAATATTTGAGAGGGTTTTTTTAACTATACACCATAAACAGGACTCACTGTTTATTCTGAAAATAAGACAGCTTCGTCTTATCTACTGCTAAATCCCACAGCCATAAGCCCCCAAATGTTTAATCACAAGATCTTCTCTATAGAGTACAGAAAAGAAATCATACAACAAAAAAAATTCCTCTCTGTAGGGAAGTTGGGTGTTCTTTTTTTTACAGTAATTACAGTATTAAGCTTGTTTTGCTTACTTTTAATCCTAGAGTTGGCTACAAAAAAATTACAGAACTCCATGAAAGTGAGTTAATTGTTAGTAACTTTTCCTGAAGGTTATTAAGAGAAACCGATATTAAAATCCTTGGTTTCACAAACTGCACTTTTTAAAAAAATACCTGTTTCTGAAAACCTAAACATCATTTTCTGCCTTGCATAAAAGTTATACATTTAAATGGAAATGGAAACATTTCATTCAGAAAGAAAAATCCTTATAACATAAACCATTTTGAGGTTAAAATGTCTTCACAGATATTTTTGATGAGTTGATACTACTATAGCTATAAAACTGACCTCCAGTTAAAAGAAAAAGAAAATTCCATCTGGTTCTCAAGAGCTGGAGATGACTCATTTTTGCCTCATCACTGCTGCTATCTTTTGGCATATTCTTCTATATACGTGTTAAATTTAGCAAACCTCTCTGATCTCCAGATAGAAAAAATAACTATGATTGTATTTAGATGTTCAGGTTTTGCCAAATTCTTACATGCTTCAGTTTTTTAACTTGTAGAATGCATTCAGCAAAAGCATATATAATGAAGTGTTTAATTCACAGCAACGAGCAAAGCAAGAACGTAATTTTTACTACTGCTCTGGTCCAATGGCTGACTGACCTGCCAACAGACCTTCAAGATGGTGTTTCATTGTCTGCGTTTTTTTAAAAAATATATTTTCAGGAGCTCTATTAACAATCTACTCCAGTCCTTAACAGGTTGAATAGCCATCACAGAGCACAGAAGGCAGACAAGCTGCTTAGTTCCACTTCCCCATGTTTCTATTCACAGAGTTTAAATTCAAGATCCTAATCCCTCACTGTTCACACTGAACCAGGATGGGGGAACTCCTTCCCTGCTGAGGATCAGGCAGCTCTCTCAAATACCTGAATGGACTATGTGCTACCATGTTTAGCATTATCAAACAAAGTTACTCAAACACAGGTCTTTCTCCAGCATAGTGAGGACATTGCTATTCAGCATTGCTGGCAAGCACACAGCTAAATGCCTCTGACAGATCTTGGAGAAACAACCACACTCAATTCAAGGGGCTGCAATGGGCATCTCCACTCAGAGCTACAGAAAGGTGAAACCAAGTCAACTGCCTTGACCTTTATCTGTGTACCAAAAAAAAACTGAACTTCAATAAGGAGCATACCAGATGATCCTAATAGCAATATGACCTGTATGTTGTGATCATACACAACGAAGAGCTACTTCCAGTCATATTTAAATCTGTAGGTAAAGCAACTGCCAGATTTCATAGCATGAAACTTATTTAAGTGTAAAACTTAGGGTGCTGTCCTTTTCTTATATGCACTGAAAATCTGCTAAGGTCTTAGATTTCTTACATTATTCACTAAGTTTATTTGCTTTTATTCAGTGTCATTAAAATGAGAATATAAAGAAAAGCTGCATCAGTGGTGAGTTATGATAAGAAAGAAAGCACTTTATCATACTAATGAAGTTGATGCGTTAATACAACAGTTGAAATCTGAAGCAGTAAAGAAACAATTAGCAAAAATGCTGGAATAGAGGAATTAATGGGCTGCAAAACATGCACAGTCTCAAGAAAATAAAAATATTATTGATCCATAAATATGGGGCTCTCAAAGTTTGGCCCCTGAGAAATTTGCTTCCATCAGTAATAAAGAATGTGGTAAACTATAATTAAATTATTTAAATCACTGCACAGTAACAAGATCCTCAGTGTTCTGTTGAGTTTGAAAGCAAATGTCTGTACTTCAACCTTTTACATAAATGGAGGCAAACATATGAATCAGTAGTTATATATGTTGTCTCTTTTCAAATGTCTTTTTAGACAGAGATCAGGTAATTACCAGAAGTGACTTTACTGTTAGGAAACCTCGTCCAAGGATCCCACACTGGGTTGGCAATGTGCTTTAACTATGCAGGAATGCATTGAAGGAAAAAAAATTAAAAAAAAAACACCACCACCAAGGGAAATACTTGAGCTGGTATTAGCAAAAGCAATGGCCTACCTTTCACTGCAGTAATCCATTAGTAAAATAAAGGGAGGACATCACCCTCATATGGCCACTTCAAAGGCAGAAATGCAGCATTTTCAGAAGGGGAAGGAAGGCATGCAATCCCACTGTCACCGCATGTAGGATTCAGGTGAGTGGCAGGTCAGTTCTGTTAACAGACAGTGGACTCTGTCCACAAAATACCAGTGGTCTTGTCCATCCACACCCTGACATTACTCCCAGTAAACAGCTGAACACTGCTTACATGGTTAGATGTACTGTATTAAGCAGAAGGACTCCTCCAACTCCACAAGCTGCAAATCACTGGAGGCTGAAGGAATCTTCTGCATGTTCACCACCAAACATCCCAACTTACAGTTGTCTCAATCTTACTGCGTTTATTTTAAACTCAAATCTCATTAATAGCACTGGACTTCAGAAATGCAGTTTTGCAAATCCTCTCCTTTGTGCTGTGTTATAAACTTCTGCAAGCATTGAAGGGCAAGTAAATGTGACACTTTTTTTTTTTTGTAATTGCTGGAAGACAATTGGATAAACTGAAAGGCAGGGAGACAATTCCCCACTGAATGAAAGGTGGTGACATGGAAGTCCCAAACTGTCACTTATCTGTTGATGTATCTTCCCCTCTCTTTCAATGAAATCCCTAGGTCACCCCAAAGATGCTTGTTACAAAGAGCAGAAAGGCAAACCCTCATTTCCATCTCATTAATGTACACATGACTCTGCCACAGTGCATCAGAGACCAGCCTGGTGACAGTGATTCCTGGAGCCAGCTTCATAGTAATAACTCCTTAATGGCAGGCCTCCTTTCTTCCTGACAAGACAAGAAGGCATTAAGAATACAGAGCAGTGTGGGAGACAGGAAACTGCAGCTGTTCAGTCCTGTCTAAACCAGTCACTGGGGACAGTAAGTGATGGGTGCCTTCTGATAGCTGTCTTACAGGCCAGAAATAAATAAAACCATCAAAGGAAAAACAAACAGAGATAATGTTCACATCTCAAAGCAAAGGCACTACAGCTGTCAACCACAGGCAAGGCCTTATATTTCCTACAGAGATGCCAGTAAAAGAATTCACACTGATCCTCAACTCTTCCAATACATGCAGAATGGGCCCTGTCAGTCAGGGCTGAGACTTTGCCACAGCAAAGCTTGCATAAATATCTCCAGTTTTTGCAGACCTAGCTCTGTGGGTAAACCAAGTCTCTCCCTTTAGAATTTAACATCATCATTCTAGTACAAATATGAGCTATATTACTGTCAAAAATAATCCACATTAAAAGTAAGTTATTTTCCAATTCTCCTCATATACTGATATAATAATAGGTGGCTTCTGCATGTTAAAGGAACTAACATCCAGACATATTCCTCCATCCAACTCCTGTATCTACAATCTTTTTAAGACAGAATTCAAAAATAAAAGCAGTTCATCAGAGCTGTGGTACTCTCCTTGGAATTCCTTACATTTCAGACTGCCCTAGTTCAAAGAATCCCTTTTTATTTCAACCAAAGTCATACAGGAGGTAAAAATGCTTTAATCATACCTGCAAACTTCCCTTGTCGATGCAATAACATGGGAAATAGAGATTGGAGATTAATACACCACTTACTGATTAAGGAGAGTACAAAGGAGAAAAATATTCTTCCAATCACAATAGCTGGAAGCTTTAAGGTATGTGGCCACTATCCAGTACCTACAGGAATGTGTCACAAACACAGCATAGAAAACTGAGGACATCATATATCCCAGGCCCCTAACTGAAGGATGCTATAGACCCAAGTACAATCAAGGATTCTACAAGATAACACAAAGAGGCTTTCACAAAGAAAAAAAAAAAAGAAAGAAAGAAAACAGTGAAATTCTACAAATACCAAAATTTAGGGTGGCAGAACAAGAAAATGAAGGAAAGAGAATATTTTTGTGTTTTCTTCTTGTTGTTGTTCAATCCAGTTACAAAAAATATGGGATATGCAGAATTAGGCATGTTACAGAAGACTTTCAGCATGCTTTTAACAGCTCCTAAGGCTCAGCACAATTAAAGAGTAAGGAGGAATAATTTATACATTCTTTGCAGAAAGCCACAAAAACAGGAAATTATCTGAACAGTTTTTTGATAAATTTGGGTCTCGAAAGTTGCTGAAACTCAAGAAAAGGCCCACTGCTGTGGTAGGGTAAAAAACTCACAACTTAATAAGATAAAAATTTTAATTTTGAAAGGGCTTTTTTCCCCCTTTTTTATCACCACCCTCTTGCAGCAAAAAAGGTGATTAGAATAATGCCTGCAGGCTTTTAAGCATGGTTATACTTTAATGGTAAACTGTGTTCTCTACTCTTGAACATGCACAGGAATAGGTATGCTTTCACGAATGGCAAAGAAAATTACACTGGAACTAATATAAGCAGGGTAGACCATTTCTTCTTCCATCCCTTCACTCTCAGAAAAAAATCAGATCTCCTCCTCCTCATCAAAATCAAAGTGCTTTAGTCATTTTTGCTACTATGCAAATTTAACATTAAACTGTTGATATTTAACTGCTAAACAACAGACAACTCTCAGAAATCAAAATGGTATTCATATGCTAAAAAAGTCTCAATGAAAAATAACTACTTCTATTTAAACACAGAGGACAAGTATGGACTAAAACTGCAAGTATCTGAAAAATTATATATCATATTATAAGCATGACTTTTAAAACAGTACAGAAGAAAAAAACTGAGGTGGACTTGGAGAGGAAACAATTCTGGTTCTTCAGAAGACAGTACAACACTCACAACTCTAAGTGGAAAATCCCTGACATGCAGCAGTCCAACAAACAAAAAAATCATAACAAGTCACCTGGATGGAGGATGGCTGGAACGTGGGAATCTCTCACCTTTTGCTTGAATTAGCAGATTCATTAACTTAAAAACTGTTAGGAGACTGTCCCTCCTCCTTACCAGAGAGTGGACTATCTGTGGAAATATGTAGACTACGCTTGGATAACTGACAGAGTTAAAATCTATTAAACATAACTGTTTTGGTAAATGTCTGTTAAGCAACAAAATGAGCAGTAAAAAGGGCACAAAAATAAATTTCTTTCTTCCAATACAGGTGGTAACAGTCTGCAGGAGTTTGATATGCAACCAAATAGCCCAGACAGCTGATTTGTCTTCAGCAATTAATTAGATCATTGCAGAGAGCAACCTGCCTGTAATATACTGAGTCTTTTTGAAGGATACTGAAATAAAGAGAAGCTACCTCCAGAGGCCTGGATTCAAAGAAGGATTTAGCTCTTCAGAGTTTACATCACTTCAAATAAATGGGAAGCTAGTAAAAATGTTTTACTGAGACTGGGCTATGTCTAACCACAGGTGAAAACAGAACAGGTCTGATGGGAAACCATGAATAAACAAGTCACTACACAAACTTTATTGAAGTATACACTCGGTCATATAACCTTCACATGATCATGCCTCTGCTCTGCATCTCTCTTCTCCCATACACATTAAAGAGTTTCTGCCTCCCTTCTCTGAAGCAATTTGAGATAAAAGGAATAAATAAACAACATTTATTATGACAGTGTTGTTCTATGAACAGAGTTCATCAACACTTTAAGTGGTTTCTGCATGAGATTTCAGATAGAGCTTAGCAACAACAGATCTCATATTTAAGCTGCCAAAAGCACCATAATAAAATGCAGATTCATAATGTAATTTCCAAGGCACTAATAGTGGAAATAAAATTTTCGGTCTTCAAGATCTCCCAGTTGTAAGTCCTCTATATTAAAAATTATTTCCAACTACAAACTAAACTAAAATTTGAAATGGTATCTTAAATACTGCAAAGCACGGATAGTTAAAATACAGTTAGAACTCTTTTTTTTAAAAAAAGGCAGTGATTAATTTAATTATTTGCAGCATTCACTACAGACCAAAACAACACAGATAGTTTTAAATATTCCAAGGTGTGCGAGAACATTTTTCGAGGTACATGAAGGAAAAATAAATTCTATTTTTTCCTATAACAATCCAAATTATAATTTTCTTTAGTCTCCTCAAGAGGTGATAACCATCCTATAAATATGAGTTAAAATGAAACTATACAGAAGATATATTTAACTCCCTCACATCTTACCTAGTGAGACAAGTACACATGTTGTTCTATTACTACCCATTGCTGGGGTTTAAATTTAATCCTAATATATGCTCAGACTAAGTAGTACTACACTAATAATATAAAGTATTAGCTAAAATGTTGAAATTATTGACATGGAAAATAATCATTCACTACTTCAATATCAGAACATACCAGCATATGGGAGCAATAAATAGAAGCAATTATGTGGGCTTAATAAAAAGAAAATATATTGAATCAGAACAAGTAATACTGGCATAGGTTAAAAGTTATTATTTGAATTCATGAAAGTTTTGAGATTTATTAAAAGAGTAAGTTTTAAATATTCAAGAGTTCAGATTTATGACCAGCGACCAGTATTAGGCCAAACCTAATCCTTAAGTACAATAACAGAACTATTTAATTTTACTTTGTAGGAATACTTATGCAAAAAGAATTACATGAAAAACATAGAGCACAGGCATTTTCTACAAAATTACTACTTTCATTTGTCATTGTTGCAATTTACTGTGAAGCAAAAAAAAAAAAAAAGATACTTGTTCATATGGGTTCTTTGACAGAAACACTGATGGCATTTTGAATTAAGAAGGGATACGTGTCCTCTGTCTTGCGTATTTTACATGAGAACCCTTCACAAAGAGGTCCACACATGAGATGGTTCAAAATGCTGCAGCAGTAGTGCAGCTGCTGCAGCAGCTAAAGCTGGACTGAGAGGCAGTATTGCAGCATCCTCGTGTACTGAGGGGGGCTCTGCACTTGTGGGAATTTCCAAAGTAGGCAAAAGCCAGTGTTGGCAATGGAAGATTATGACAGATGGTTTGCAAAGTCCAAGGGGACTGACAAATAATTCATCCACCGTGTCTAAAGACTGCTGAACTGTTCAAAAAGTTAGATTAGTTATAATAGAGCATGAAGTAAATGTGATCATGGTCACCATTCCCTTTATTACTTTAGGAAGAAAGGGACTGTAGGAAGGGTATTTCAAAGGCTACATTCAGTTTCTTAGTTGGAAACTGAAGTCAAGGGCCTCCATGGCAGCATTCACCAAAATGTTTAAAAATCCTTGTCCAAGGCCCAAGAAATAGGCTGTCTCAATGCAACCATGAGATAAGGGGGATAAGAGGAGATATACAAAGAACTGGGGAAATCAGGATAAACCAGAAAAGCCAGTCTGACCTCCTGCAAAGTCAGCTGACCAGCACCTGCAATAGCAAACAACAAAGTACAGGTAAAACTTTTGAGTGCTGGTACAACAGTATTAGAAGCCCAGAAATGTGTTAGATAGGAGACTTTAATCAGGAGATTTTATCTGAGACACAAAAAACTCAATATGCAGATGCAGCGATTTTTTTATCTCCATATGTAGTAGGAACAAATGTCAACTCAGGACAAGATGCAGAAATACATTTTTTTGGATGCAGTGACTGGTTCCTCAAAGAATTAGTCTTAAGTCCCCAAAGAGAAGCTCTTCAGGCTTTATTCAAAAGTTAAGCAAATTACTTGTATTGAGTTGTGAGTGGAAAAACACAATGTTTAAAAGTAATCACAACAGATTTTACAATAACACTGAAAAAAAAGGAATATTCCAATAAATCCAGCCTAATTATATCAATTTCAAGAAAGGATACAAATAGAAATGGTACAAGAAGACAAATCAAATGAACAAAACCCAAAAGGAGTGGTCAAAAAAAAGCATGCGAGAATGCAAGCATGTGCTGTTGAAAAAAACAATGTACTAGATGACCAGTTAAAACTGCCTAACATTTCTAATAGAAAACAAAACAGATAGAGACCTTCTTAGCTCAACAGGAAAGTAAAGGAGATTAATTCAGTGAAAAAGCCAACAGTTGAAAAAACCTGGAAACTTAATCAAACAGGGAGAGGAAACCATGAAAAATCAAACGTATTGAAAATAAAAGAAAAATGGAGAAAAATTCCAAGAAATCCTTGCAAAGTTTACAATAGTCTGAAAGAAATATTCCCACCCTTTTTAGGGGTTGTTTGGGTTGTGGGTTTTTTGTCATTATTTTTTTTTCCTGGGGTGGTTTTTTGCTTTTGAAAACAGCATCTACAAGTAACTTCTGACATTCTCAGAGGGTACTGCATAGGTACATAAGGAACCTAGGGAATAATAATCTCCTGTACAAGTACAGGTTCAGGGCTGACATGCTGGGAACCAGCTCTGATGAGAAGGACCTGAGAGTCCTGCAGATCAGGTTAACCATGAGCCAGCTGCCCTTGCAGCCAAGGTGTCAGTGGTATCCTGGGGTGCATTAGGAAAAGGGCGGCCAGCAGGTCAAAGGAGATCATCCTGCCCTCTCCTCAGCCCCAGTGAGCCTCCATCTAGAGTACTGTGTCCAGAAGACTGAAAGTTAAGAGGTCACAATTACTATGTTCAGAGTATAATAAGCCAGTCCCTGATATAAAAGGCTTCACTTTGTCATCTAGTTTTTGGAAATGCATCCAGCAATGTTCCTTTCTCAATTTCAGCTTTTTCTTTTTTTTCTTTCTTTTTTTGGGGGGGGAGGAAGGTGCATAGATAACTAAGAGAAAAATCAGCTGTGTGTACTTTTCTACTCTAAGATGGCAGAAAAATTGTGGTAGATCACTGTCAACTCAAAACTAATTTAAAGAACAAAATAAGAAGAACAGGGAAATATGATTTAAAATAAAAGACACTGGCTAGGTATTCTATACAACTCACAATTTTTGTTACTTAACATTAATTTTTCCATGAATAAGCAATTGTTGCTAGTGTTTGCTATGCAATTGTGCTAAGAGAAACAAAAGGGTCCCCAAGGCAGCTTCTACATAGGAACATATCTGAAGGCTCAATGATCATTAGTAATAAAACTGATGACATTTGCTTGTTTGTGTTATAAATGATTTTCAAAGTGACCATTTCTCTTAGAAGGGCATCAACGTTCCTGGACATATAGGATTTCTCCCAGAGAGCAAGTAACTATTCCAGCAAGAAGCACTAGTTACTGTTGTAAAATTAACATTCACCTTATGTAATGAATGCAAAATCAGACAGCCCAGCTGAATGAAAGCAGACTCCTTTACATGCTGCATTGCTTCAACATTAGCTTTGATCACATTGCACTTGAAAGGTGACAGATGAAAAAAATTAGTCTCCCATCGCAGTGTTTGCTCCTTCTCTGGACAGCCATGGCTGCCTGTGAAGGGATTATAAAGATAAATATACTTGTGTCTCTCTGCTTTTCCTGCATGCATCCCTCCATCTCATCTGCCTCTAGAATCCCTCCTGCCTTATGCTTGGGACGTAAACACAGAGCAAGAGCTGGATTTTTGTTATGCATTTGTGCAGTGTGTAACATAATGGGGATCTGTAGTATGATAAATGTCTCCAAGGGCTAACACTCTATAATTACCTAGGATACAACTACATACACCAAGACCTTTTATAACATAATAGTAACTGAAATGTCTCATCATACTGGGAAGACAACTTTTAGGACTAAACTATCACTGTCCTTTCTCACCCAAAAATGAGAAATAAAGATATTCAATCTAGTTTTTCCTGTTTTGCCACCCTAACTATCCTTCCCTCTGTGAGCAAATTGGTGGAAAATCAGAACAGTAATTCCATTCCACTCTACTCCTCAAAACTAAACATGCAGTATAAGCTCGCAGTGTAAGCATAAATTTGTCCTGCAGCCAGGAGGGAGCAAAAAGAGCTTTGGCTGCCCCTTTTCCACAACATGATGAAAGCTGTGTCTCTGTCCTGACCAAGCAACAAACAACTTCTTCAGAGGACAAGAAGCACAGCTGCTACCCATATGGAAGAAACAGCTATCCTTAATCAGCTTGATGCTGCTCTCATTCATTACTTTGACAAAGTAACAGGAAAAAATGGAATTTTTCTATTTCACAAATGCTGTATCACAGGAAAAGGGAGTGAATGCTCATCAAATACTACAGTTAGCTGAAACAGAAAATGCACATACAGAGAAGTGATGGCTTTGTGGCTAAGGCAATGGACTAAATGTTTTCTCCTTTCAGATGACAGTAAATACTCTGAGTTCCTTAACTCTGGAAATAACAGCCCTTTATCTTATGAGGATAAAAACATAGTACATTAATACACCATAACGGTGTCTTTGCAAATAAATAAAACACTTAAAAAGATGACACTGCTACAAAAGATGACACAACAGGGCCAATAAGGCCATCCATAACTTGCCAAAACCTCTGAAATCAAGATTATGTTTCACATCTCTCAACTGAAGTATCAATCAGCTTGGTCAACTAAGTAATATAAAAAAGCACAGTGAGGTATTCAAAGGATGTAACTAAACTCATTCTTTTCCTTCATTTTGAAAGTCTTTAGTTTGGGACCTGGTGACACAAAGCTAATAAAGGTTCTCAATCATCCTGTACTGCTAATTACATTAGAATAATGACACTTGATTGCAAATCTACTACTAAGTCTGTTTAGGATCATACAAATCTGCTGGGTTTTGGTCAGCAGTCAGTGCTGGGTCTATCTGCAAATTCCATGAACAAAGACTATCCATAGCACTCTGCTTGGCTCAGACTGAGTGAGCCATGTTTTAACAGGTTCCACTGCTTGTATTCATGTTTTATATGCTTTTAGCTGACTTGTTTCATGCTTCCATAGAGGCTTTTTGACTTTTCACGCAGCTTTCAATGAAAATTTACTGCAGAGAGTATTGCCCTGTATTGGTCCAAGTCCTGACATGGATTGCCTACCTGACAGCAGAAGCACCCAGACCTGCCTCTTGGGTTTGTGAAGAGTCAAACTCTTTCTCCTTATGAATCTGCAGAGAAGCACTGGTCACGGCCACTCAGAAATCAATCCTTCACTTTTTGTCAGGCCAGAAGTCATTGCCTCAATGGTACAGCTGAGTAACAAAATCTTGTGCAGTAGTGTTCAGCACGGGGAACCAAAAGATCTGCATGAAGCACTGAAAGTCTGCAACAAAGCCAATAATCTAATAAAATATTTTCAGAAATTAATTTTAGTGCCTAATCCATACTTTGTATCATGCAACATTAAAAAAAATAGGTTCTGTAATAGAAAAGTTTATAATATAGGAAAAACACTACAAGGGATTCCCTGGATCAGTGAATAAATCTCCTGGTGTTGCACATAACACATCTGATCATTTCCTTAAATTCCCTCCATCTTAAATGCACCTACTTTCTCTTACACAGATCTGAAATGAGAAGCTAGTAATTATGAAGGTTAGGAAATTTATTTTGATTTCCAAACTACATTTTAATTTTATTCAATGTATATGTTCACATTAAAAAAAAAAATCTCCATCAAGGTTCTACAATTCTGGTTTTCCCCTCCCTGATGTATAATTCCTCTCAGAACAATTAGATTTCCTTTAGCGTTAAAACTTTCTGCCACTAAGAAGCCACTGTCCTCTTATTTACCTCATAAAATAAGTTCTCCATCATACTTTCCTCTTTCTCTGCTTCATCTTGCTTTCAGTTTCACAAAAGAAATTGAGTTTTGCTAAGAATTTGCACAACAGGATTAATATTTCTCTACTGGGAGATCTGAATGGAACATATAGAATATAGGATTTACAAGTTTAAAACTGCAAAATAAATCTGGTTTAGATGCAAATTATCCTTGCTATTTCTAGCATTTTAACATCATGGAGAAATGAAATCCATGTCAATATTTAATATTATTATTCTACAATTAAAAAGCTGCATTAATAACTTTAATGCCACAACTATCACCTCTCTGCTTTGGGATACTGGGCTGAATCTGTAATCAAGTTTGCAAACCCAAAGTACGAGATCGGCAAGGTCAATGACAAAACAATACACCCACTATTTTGAGGTATAAACATCTAGCATGGTTTTTTCCCTTCTCAAATCCCTGGATGTATTTACTGAGTAAATACAGCAGCAAATGCTGCTTTTCATCTGCTACAACCTGCAATCAAAAAAGTTATTTCAGCACTCCTCACATATCAATAACATTACAATTTCTTGCCGTTTTCCTTTTTAGAAAAATCAAAACCCGAAGAAACAAAATTTTTCCCTACATCAAACTTTTTCTCCTAATGCCTCTTAAAGGCTTTGAGCTGCCTCACTACTAGCTTGAACATTTTGTCTTCCTTCATAACACCTAAAAAATCCACACAGTTAGATTGCAGAACACTTAATTTCTTCAAGTCTTCCCAATCTCTCTGGGAAAAAAACTCTCCTTGACACACTGATAAGTATATTTTTCAAAAAATTATTTCCTGACATCATCTCAGTTTATACTTAAGGTTATCTCATAGAACATGATACTGGTTTATGCACTTTCAAAGAAAAACAGATTTGGCTATATTATAGAAGTATTTTTTCACCTTATCTAGCAAAAAAAAAAACCCTGATACTCTTCTATCTGGCATGAAAGGCTCCATGGTTCATATTTTTGGCTCCCCACCTTGGTTTAGTATAATTACATGCATTCCAAGGCTATGTAAGAGACACCCATAATATACAAATAAACCTTGAGAGCATTATGTATAAATCCTGCCTACTCAATCTAAATGGAGCAGTGACTGCAAAACAGCATTTTCTTAATGTTCCCCACAGTCCTTTTTTAAATGGTGATAGGCCAGATAATAGCAGCAGGTAGAACATATGTTATAGCTCTACAGAAAGAAAACCAATTCACTGAAGAAAAAATATGCCAGGTAAAAGGCAGATTCCAAATATCACATTACTTTCTAAATGTTATGATTCTACACAGTAACATTGACTTAATTAATGCACATAAAATATTTCAAAGATTCTGTCAGAATGCAGTACGAAATTACAATTAGCCTTATGGAAAAGCATAATTTACATAAAATGCCAACAAAGAGTACATTCTCTCTCCTCTGTAGCTACAGACATGTCTAAGGCATAGGAAGTAAAATTCTATTAGCTTGCTATTCTATAACGAACATTATAAGCTTGTTTGTCAGTTTGTAGGAGAGTGGGGGCAAAGCTTTCCTTTCACTAGACATTACAGGGAAAACTGACACTGTCCATGTTCTACTTAGCAAATTAAACTAAAAATACCCACTATCATTATATTTAATTTTTGCTTCTGATGGTAAGCCTATCACAGACATCTATGACTTCAAGCAGTCAAAAATCAACAAAATCATTAAAAAGGAAAAAAGGGGGGGAGGAAACATCTCCTCCCACAAGATAAGAAGTATAGCAAAACAACACCAACCACCATGAAAATTATGGGTCTTCATTCATGCATATGGTTCCTCAGTGGAAGAGCTGTGAACCCTGAAACAGACCAAAACCACGGCAGGATACTGAGACAGACTTCTGCCAATGACAAGAGCTTCCTGAAGCCGTTCACAAACACCAAGTTGACTTCAAATGCAAAACAGGTCAATGATCATGGAAATTCTATCTGCACCAACAACAGATTAACTTTTAGGATGAAGTGAAAGAAAGGAATACTAAGCAAGAAACACTAACTATCAACTATAACATTTTCCTTCCACAGTATCCAACATCCATGCATTGCATAGAAAACACATATCTGTCCAACACTGTTTTTAACCACAAAACTGACAGACACCACTATTCAGTCCTGTTAAAGGGAAAGCTGCAGAAAAGCAGCGTGAAGAAAAAAAGGAAGCTAATAGACAGAGATAATGAACAAACATCAAGTCAAGTTCAAATACTAAAAAATCAAATCATTCAAATACTACAAAAAAGCAAACCATGACGGATGGAGGTGCATTGCCTCTCCATCTATATCAAATAGATTTCACCATCCCAATCAAAAAAATTGTCTTTTTGATATTCACTCCAAACAGCAGAGTAGAGAACTGCACAGACAATTTATATGCAAACTGTTCTCCACTAAAACGAATCTAAAACTAATGGTCTAATATTAAACAACTTGCATAAATTGTCTAATTTGTCATCCATTTCAAAAGGAAACTATAATTCTTAAAAGTGGCTTTACAGTTAAAGGCAATGCCATTATTTATAGCTACAAAATGGGGAAAAAAGGTCAAATGTCCAAGTTCTGAGAAATGGCCAGATTTTAGTAGAAAATTATAAATACTCAGTAATTAATCCATGATCTTTTGCCAGGCACTGTAACCCTCTATTATTCATCTCTTACTCCTTACTTACTCTCTCATACAGCCTTGATCAGATGTCCTAAGGACAACTGGAGAACTTCAGCCAGTACCTCTGGGAATCACCTTATGTCTGCGCACTAACTCCTTCCACTCAAGTTAAAGCTCATTAAAGGATATATTGCATATAAATTCCTCAGGTACATAATTGATAAAATTGCCAGAAGTCTTGTATGCAACTGACAGGGAAGAGCAGTGGTTCCACAGCATAAACTGCTCAAATGCAAGCTCTGCAGTTAAAAAACCTAAGGATCTTTCATAAAAGGCTATGACTCAACAGTCAGTAACAAATTTTATAAAATTCTGATACTAATATGCATTGCTGTGCATTTTAAACTCACCTTATGCTATCAAGTGTATACTTCAGTTCTTTGAGCTTATCACACCAGCACAGGAAAAAAGAGAATCAGAATTCTTCCCTCTTCAAGACAAAGGCAGACAGAAAATCTCTCTTTATATTACTAGTCTAGATCTTCAAAGCTAGGTGACACAGCAAAATTTTGTGAATACATTCCCACACTCAGCACAAAAATAGAAGTGAGGTACCTGATGCAAAAATAGTGTGACCAAGAGTTTTACTGAATTCCAAGGACTCAATTTACACTTGTTTAATTATTGATAAAAAGTTAAAAATAGTTCAAAAAGCTTGGAATTGGAGTCCTCCCATATACTTACAAATAGGTTGAGCTGTGGTAATATTTTATTGTCATACTTTTCCAAACTAGCAGGGATAAAGATGTTTCAAAACTGAGGTAAGTTTATTTGAAGTACATTCTATACTAATTTTGATTGGGTTACACACAAGAGAACTGCAATTTTCAGCTGTCAGAGAAATTACTTTTGTCTAGCTAAAATATCAACCACACAATTCTAAAGATTCATGGCTAACTTTTCCTGGTTTTAATATGAGAACTAGCTACCATGCAATCAAATAGCTTAGACAATATTAACAAATAATGAAATAATTATATTGCAGTCTAGTTAATTGCAGGCAGGAAGCAAATGCTGCAACATTTGAATTACCTGAGTGATTCTACACCCATAGGAGTAAATCCACACAACCTGATGGGACCACAGGGTAATCAAACCACTCCCTATGGTGCAGGGCCATAGCCATGCTCCAAGTTATGATACTTAAGTTCAATGGCAAAATAAAGTTTACTGCAATAATAAAAACATCAGAATATCTCTCATGTAATTCTTCAAGCATTGGTAGTATGACTGAGAATTAAAAGATCATATCAGAAACACATCTGTTAGAACAGGCACGGAAAACATGATTTCACATTAAACTGGGCCACTAAAACCAGCAGCCCCATTCCTCCCCTTGGGCTTAATCTCCTCTTCATCCCAAGGGTCCCCTGGCCCTCTTGTGTTTCCCCAGCCCTCTCCTCAACTCCACCCATGCTGCCCCCCAAACAGCACAGCCATGTGGCAGGGAGCACGAGGGTGAAACAACCAGTGACAGAAGGAAAACAAGGGCCACTATTAAGTGACCTCTACTTTAATCAGCTCCACAACATGGAGCTTGAATCCTTATTGCAACCCCCAGAAGGAGGCTGGAAGGAAGCACTCAGGGCTGCATGAAAATGCTATTCCCACTCCCAAGTCAAAAGGTAACATTTTTCTGTCTTGTTTGTTTTCAGTGAGGTAGAATTCAGATTCACAGCACATGTTTACTCTTTAAGTTAGATCACGTAAAATTTTTCCAGAAGTAGTGAGCACATATGGGTTCAACCAATGTCAGTGGAAGCTGTAGGCAGGTAGTTCTCTCTAAAACCTAAACACAGAGACTCCCATAAAACATACTTTTATTTGTTTCCTCGCGCAATGGCAGCTTCAAATAAATCAATCCTAATGAAAGCTCAAGAAGAAAAAGACATAGCATGCTAAAAAGGTATAACTATCTTCTCTTCTAATAAAACTTCCTGCACCATTAGACTTTTGCTAACCTTTTGACAAAGCTCTGAATTTTCCCTGAAAGCAAATTACAACCTTATAAAACCATCTCATCTGTACACATTTTCTTTGCTGTCTGTGCCCAATGATGACAATCACTGTAAAAAGCACCAAAGAGCACAGCCTTTGGCGCCACTTGCCACACAACACTATTCAGGCAAGTATCCAACAGGGGTCCCCACCAGATGACCAAAAAGTGGCCATGTGAGATGTGACTCAACACTGCCATTACTCACACAACCACCAGACTTTCCAGTCCAAAACAGGATACACTTTTTTGACATGAAATAATTTTTGTCACCCCATAATAACTACTATGTTACAATAAAACTTTCAGCAAAGTCTCTCTTCTACACAAAACCTAAAGGTCACTTTCAGAGTATTGGCACAAGATTATCATTATCATGCTGACATATCTGTCCATTGTTTCCTTTCCTGTTTTTAAACTTAGATCCCTTTGGTGCAGTGAATATCTTCACTTTCTCTATATTTTTTACTCCTGAAACATTATAGTCCTGGCTCCTAACAAGAACAGATAGAAAAAAAGGCCTAATAAAAGTGGCAGGACAAGAGCACACACATCTTGCAATAAAAACCTCTATAAACGGTCTCCTCTAAAAAGACAGCCGACGGTTTAAAATAATTAAAAAATGAACATTGGCACATGAACTCTGAAAGATACCTCCATTACCTGAATTTAATCAAAGGGTATGAAACATTTTGTAGACAACTATTGTATATGATATCTGACCTATTTACATGCAGCTCATCTTCTCATCGGAACAAGGAAAACATATCATATAAGGTGAAATTTATTTGATTTTCAATGCCTACATCAAGGAAAGATAAATTCCACCCAGCATGACTGGCAAATTTTCAGGGAAATGACAGCAACTTGTAGTAGGTAGGCTAAAAATCTTCATTTTAGCATCTAAACTGTCCCTAAAGAAGAATGAACTTGTAAAAAACTTTAAAAATCCATTTTTCATTTGCAACTTACATTAGAAATAGAAATTTCTAAAGCTCTCTGAGACCTAGAGAACATCACACATGAAAAGGGAAAAATCTTAATAAAAATAGGACTTAGCAGGTTAAGAAGAACTCTGACTCCTCGTTAAAATTAATATCTGGAAAGTAAAATCTTTAATTCTTCTGCAGCCTGCATTCTCCAATGCTACACTACAAAAAACTGTGCCCAAAACAGGGAAAAAGTGTTATTACCTTCAGTTAAGACCATGATTAATGTTGATACATCATGTCATTGCTTATTTAAACAAAGGTACTTCAGGCAAACAATTTTCCTAACATCCCATGTGCTCAAAACTGAAGAAATGAATCATCTGTAATTAAACCTGAATTAGCGTATTATCTGGCCCAAATATTAGAATAATGGTAACAGATACATTTTATTAAAGCTTTTTCTGCTCTCTAAAATAATTAAGCATTTGTGCAGATGGTTGATCTTCACCATCCCTTGGTTTTGGCCTCCTTTCTCCAGCAGCAACACAAGAGACTTAACTATACAAGAGAACTAGGAAAACAGTTTTATATATCCCTGATGGTAAAGAAAATTGGCATTATTCCATAATGTCTTTTCTGAGCAAGGTCAAAATATTTGAGAAACAGATTTGGAAACAAAGGACAATTAGCCTCTAACAGCAATTTGCAATAGTTTGACTGCAACCACCTTCATTATAAAATTTTACTTCCACAAAAAATTCAGACTTTTTTTGGTTTTAAAAACATATGACAGAACTTGACCAGATATGAAATACAACATTCATTTGCTTGAGGTTCACAATTTCTGAAATTAATTGTAAAATTTACTTAATCCAAGAATCAATTTGGTTTCAAAATACTTTGTTATCTAAGATTCAGAGCAATTGACTGCCCCAACTGTAGAGAGCAATGCCACAGAAGATGAAACAAGAGGCCTTGATTATCACCAATTTGAGAGTGTAAAGCTGACTTTGAGACTTTTCCTGTAAGATGTCCCAGCCTATGCAGAACTTGAACAAGTAAAATGAATTTGCTGCTCCTCATGAATGCAGATAAAACACTAAAACCTTAGTTATATTAGTTAGGTCTATACCCATTATTTTTAGTATTTATGTACTACAGAAATTGTGCTTCAGAAGTGTTCTAAAACAGAGGAGTGACTATGGTGAGTCCCACTGGGACAGAATTAACTCTCACAGAGGCTTATGCAGTGCTGTGTTCTGGACTGTGTCTGAACTGGTGTGGGGATAACAGAGCAGTGTTTTAGCTGAGGCAGAGCAGTGCCTGCAGTGTCACAGGGTCTCTGCTCCTCATTCTGACAACACAGCAGGCACATCAGGGATGCCAGGAGCAGCCAGGAACACAACCACAGCAGCTGCACATACCTGACCAAAGGCTTATTCCACCCCGTGCCATGTCACACTCAGCCATAAATGTTGAGGGATAACCTTTCCAAAGCAGCCATTGCCTGGAGACTCACTAGGCCTCTGCATCTGGGAGGTGGTGTGATGGCTTTTACATCACTGGTGGTAGAAAGGGGATCCCACCTTTTTACTTTACACTCTTAGTTTGACTCACAAGCTTTTTTTTCCTCATTTTTGCCTTTGCAATTCTCCCCCTTACCCCATTTCAAGGTGAGGAGTGAGCAAGTGACTGGGCTGGTCCCAGACCACAATGAAGCCACAGAGTGAGATTTGGGGTTCATGAAATGGTCTTTACATTGCAGACACCTCCAGTTCTATTGCATCTGTACAAGGTTTTCTATCTTCAGATTTACAGTGCAGTAACATTCCAAACATCTTTACCATACATATCAAGGATAGTACCTGACCACCCTTTACCATATGTTTCATTACTTTGCATAATGCATCCAAGCCATTTCCTAGAATGCAAGTGTGCTAATGGATGCTCATGAAAAGCACTTAACTTCAATACTAGTAATCAAAAGAAGGGTCCTTAAAACATTGCCAAATTGCTTTTTATATATCAGACACTGTCTGCATTTGAGGTTCTGTTGTTACAGTACTTGTTTTGTATCCTTACACGAACTTCTTTCATTAACACTATTCTGAAGTGGTGATACAAGCAGATCAGTCTTACCACAGTAACTGTTTTCCTGTATAGTTTTTTCTAGTTTCTCATAACTTTTCTAATACTAAAAATCTAAACAATGCTTCCTGATGAAACTCCCAGATCAGGAGAGCACAAAAACGTACAGGCTTCAAATCATAAGCAATCTCTCACTTGTGCTTTTGCTAACTTTCACCTGCCATCTACTAAATTTCTCAGGCTGCATTAACCCTTCTGGAGGAGACCTACCTTTTTTCTTTTTTTTTTTTTTAATTCACTTTAATTAACCTGAAATACATGGTTGTTAGTAAAGAATATAGAGCATCTTACTAGGTCTGCCTATCAACAGTGTTTATGCATTTACCTCATTCCAAGGGGAAAGGAAAAAAAAAAAAACAAAAAATGGCCATAATAAGATAATCTTCATACTTGAACATAATGTGCTTTTCATAGATGATTCACACAATAGCGAAAGAAATACTATATAACAGCTAATCTATGTTTAATAAAGACTAGATTTAGTTGCACAAGATTGAACCATCCTGTGGAGTAACCTTCATCAAAGGGTGAGTAAACACTGAATCCTCTGCAGTCAATTTTAAACAACTTGTGCTCACACAAACTGACATTATTAATGAAATGTTTTTAATATGGATTCTATCACCTTTAGTCTGAAAAGCATTGTACCTAGACTACTTCTTACACTTTAGCCATTGGTTAATCCAGTAACACATTAGTGTTGTTAAGTGATGTGCAGGATAAATGCCACTCATAAAAAGCCTGAGCATTCCTTCAGAAAATTCTGAGTTAGAAGGAGAAGGCAAAAAGCATTTATCAGCGCAAAGAACCAGCAAAAACTTGTTATATAACATGCAGGACCCAAAAAATCAGCAGGGAAATTCAGATCTCAGCTCTTCTGTCTCTGCACTAATACTCACACCCTTCCAAGCTTGATTCACTCAAATCCATATTGCCATCACCTCTCCTACTCTGAATTTCACTTTCTCCACAACAGAGACGTTGCTTTCAAGGAAGGGTGAGAAAAGATTACAGCTGCCTCAATTTCATCCTTCCAGTTTCCTTATTACAAAAAATAATGTATTGCAACAGTTCAAAATCCCTCCTGAGAGCTTCTGTTCTCATATCCTAAGAAATCAGATGACTATCAAAAGAGCATAGCATGCCTAAAAGAAAACAAAATTAAAAAAAAAACTACACACACAAAAAAAACCCCGCCACAAACATAAACCCTAAAAGCAGTAAGCAATCACAGAAGCTTTTCAGATTAAATACAGATAAACAATGGAAAAATAGAGTTCATCAATGTGCAAAAGACTTCCATATAACTTTATTGTTCAGAGTTTTAAAGAGCACATATATTAAATGCTAGTAAGAACAATTTCACTGTAAGCTTTATCCATATTTGATAGGCAAATATAAACCTATGGGCTCTATTATCAGACTAAAAAAAATACTTAGATTAGGAACTTTTTTTCTGTTCAAAGATTAGAGACAATTTGGGATGGAGTTTGCTCAGTGATGTTTTGCATTCTGTGCTAACCTAAGGGTTAGACAACAAAATTACAATAAATCTTCCTGGCCATGTAGCCTGTGACACCCAAAAGTATGTTATGCTACCTTTTATGCTGCTATTGTTCACTGTGATACTGTCATGCCCGCAGGATACAGGCTAAGAAAACAACAAATATCAGAAAAGAGAAAACAAAGAAAGAGCAACTGAACAGAGATCCTCAGCTAACAACTAAAAATACACCCCCTGCAGTGGCAACCAAATGTTGGTTATGTTGCTAACTTTCTTTAAAAACTGAAAAATAAATCTGACTTCTTTACTGCATAATTTGGGATGATCTGTGCTTTTTTCATATATTGCACTTCTGATCAAATATCCAATAAGAATTTTTATGAATAGTCCTTCAGAAAGAAATATGGAGGCTGGGGGGGGTAAAGACAGATATTGCAAAAAGCTCCATGTAGTAATATGTAGCCCTACATACTCCATCCACTAGCACATAAAACTAATAAAAGTAGTTAGGCAGAACACCAAATAGTCCAAACTACAGGTAACTAGCACAACCTTCTTCCATTTACTAGGTGAATTCTTAGTTTATTTATTCAAGAAATGTACACCTAGATGCAACAATCTGTTAGCCGTGAGAAATACTACCCAAGACCTCAAGCTCATCCACTGCTTCTGTGCTCTGTTGATATTGCAACATGCATTCATAGCTTCTGGATGACAAACAGCTCTCTCCCTTTTCCCAATAAATACACCTACAAATGTCTTCAGATTCCACTCCTCCTTTCCATCTCCATTGTATTATCTTGGCAATTTCACAACAGCAGTATAACAGTGGAACTTACTTGTTTCTTATGACGGAACATCATATAAGCATATAGCTTGTGGTTTTGGCACCTGGAATTGTCATTAGGAGATAACAGACTGAAGTTGGCAACTGAATTACAACTCATAAAATTTATATTAAAGTTATGGAGAGATTTTTGAAGAGTGTAAAGTCTATCAAAATAGCCATCTCTGTTTATTATCTATGCTACATTTCTGCTCATGCAGCAGAATGGAACTCTGCACCTCTGTCAGTTTAATACTAGCAAGTGTTTATGTAATGTTTTTACTAAAGGAATAGTCATGTGATAAGTTTCATTTCATTGTAATAACATAAACCAACCTAGAAGTAAATTTTCCTAAATTTTGTAGCATGCTACAGTGATATACCAGTCTGGGCATAATCAAGAAAAATGATTGATAGACATAGTAATATAAAACAAAACAAAATTTTAAGTGTTATACAATTATTTACCTGAAACCCAAAACTTTCTAAATTTACATAAATTCTATTCATAATTTTCATGGTCCATATAAAGAGATACACAGCCACAAAATTCAAACATACAATCAAACAACATTCAAGGATAACCATAAAAAAAATCAAAAATCCCACATGGAGTTTTAGAGCTACCCTTTCAAGATTTATTCACTGAAACTGAAATACAGCTCTGACAGTCTATGGGTGCTACAGTTTTTACCACAGCCACAGCTTGTTTCTGCAGTATCTCTTCTTATTCCAACAAAGACAGTACCATCAAGGCTTCTAAAAATTGTCTTCTCTTAATATTTGTTGAGAAACTGAGTCCTTCAAATTCGTATTATTTGTTGATAAACAAAGAAGACACCTTGCTAACAACAAGCAAAATATCCAAGGGTTCCTCTGCAGTTTTGAGCTTCTTCATGCTGCCGAGAATTAAAGAAAAGGACTGCAGGCGTCTCCACACACTGTAGCAAACCCCAGGATCAAGGAGATCAGCCTGAAACAAGTTAGCATTTGTTAAAGGCACTCTGAGTACTTGCACCCAGCTGCTGCTATTTATTGCTTGGATCCTGAACCTGTCTGCATCTTTTGAGAGCTAAAAGAGGAGAGCAGATACACTTCTCTGGAGAACAAGAGAAGTGCTGAGTCAAAGCTTGCAGTTCAATCTGCACTCTGTGTTACCAGTCCTCATACAAAAACTGAGAATCAGTTTTCCTAAGTAAGACTGCAGAACTAAAATACCTCTCTGCCATCACACCACCAAATTTTATTCAAATGGAGAACATCCAGAAAAGGTCAAAATCTCTTACGTAGTTTGTTAAGAGCATGGGTACATCTGACAGCCATACCCAGGAGCTAAGTCAAAGCCTTGCTGGTGGCAGTTCTAGGCAATTACTCAGCAAAGAAGCAAAGGAACAGACAAACTAATTCGAGACCCAATGTTCCCCATATTTTAGTAGCTAGAGATTTGCATTACACTTCTTTATTATATAATTTATATCAACTTCTTGGTAGAAAAATGAAGAAGAGCAACAGGAATTCAAAGTACATTCAAAACACAAGACCAAAAGAAATGCAGGATGCATTTCTTTCTGTTTCATTTAAAAATAGAATAATACTATGGCCACACTACATGTGGCTTGCTACTGAACCAGATTAAGGTTGCAAGCAGCTGGGGGAGGTAAGACACTTGCAAAACAATAACATTTATTTTCTTGCACAGAGAACAGGGATGAAAAATTGTGTATTTAGTCACAGACCAAAAAGCTCTTTCATACATTGTGCATCTCCCTAACTTAATCTGGGCCTTATAACATAGCTCATTTCTGCTCCCTTTATTCTTTGAGATGTGGCAGTGAAATGAAGCTTGGTTTATCAGAGCAAAGCTCCCTGAAGACTTAACAATGCAGACTGCACCATCCGCAGCCTATTATCACTGCAGCCGCTTGACACAAATACATTCAGATGCTGAACACTCACTGCAGGCTTTGGATATGGACACATGCCCTCTTAAAGGGAAAAACAACACAAAACATGGGCTTTCCTTAGATGCTCATCTTCAGAATAAAGCAAAGATAGATAGTTTCCAGTGATAAAAACATTCATATACTTACTGAAAAAAGTTATAACTAAATATTGCCGAACAGAAAAATATTGTAGGTGCAGACTTATTGCAATTAGATATAGTTAAGAAAAACATGTAAGCATTGTCCTCACTAGTTCTGCTGCTTATCTGCAGATTTGGACAAGAAAAGCAATTCCTAGGAATTAAACTAGATACAAGCAGCCATTAAAAGCAATAATGTAATCAGTAACTTTGTGTATGTAAAAAGCATGAAAGGTATCTAGTTTTTCAGTGTATTTGCATTCAGATTACTGCTGTGTGGCATTACTTTTCCTCTGAACTATTAAAAAATTTTCAGCAGACATTACTAAACACTAAATACCCAATCCTGTCAAACACTATGTCCCAGAAATTCTTTTGCTTAGAAATCAGCTGAAAGATTTCCCATGAATTTTTAGACAACAAGTTTTTAGAACAAGAATTTGAAGTCTGCTGATTATGAGGGGGAGGAATGAGAGAATTATGGAGTATCAATATAATTTTGTCATGGAATCAGATTCCTATAAGCCACCATCAAATAATGCCTATATTCAGGGCAGCCTAAACATATATTACAAACACATATTTAATTTAGGAAAACTTTTTCCACTCATATAAAGTCTTTCATTAAAGCAGTACAGTGTTCAGTGACTTTATTTCTTTCTGACAGCCAAAAAGAACACTATTCCCTTTTAGAGGGGCTGGTCATCTAATTGAGGTACCATTCTCAATTCATGTACAGACCAATAAAGAGATAATATATTATAATGCAGGAAAAGAACACAACTAAAATTGCATGGTTGCTTCTATTAGGTCTGCATAACTTATACTGGCCCAGTATAAATTTTTAATCATTTACTTCTAAAGACTTACAGCTTTTGGTAAATGGAGGAGCACAGCTTTAATCAAGAATACTCAAAGAAAAGAAAGGAATCCTGCAGCAAATTCCAATAAAGGTTCCTGCAAACCTCTACAAAGGCACTTACACGTATGAAGCTTGAAAAGCAACACTGAAGTCCCTTGTGCATGAAGTCAAGCACAAGAAAAATTCCTGCAGAATCAAGACGGTACCAGGCAAGGATACAGGAATGAAGTAACCAGAGGGTCATGCAGCACAAAGTTTAAGGATCAGAGATAAGAATGACTGAATGTTTGTTTTGCAGAATAAACTCACTCCTTTTGTCCCCATTACTGTACGTAAGTATAGTTAACTCACACAGCTGCCATAAGGGTTGCAGCTTTCACGGGAAATAATACAACTCTACTAACATCATTAAGGTAATACCTTAATGTAATTATCTACAGTAAGAAACTTATATAAATTTTTTTAAATGCCATTAATCTCTCATATTTTAGGAATAAATTATCCTGCAATAAACACCTTACTATCAGTGTAATTGTACATCCCAGAAAGGCATACACATAACACAAGAAAATTAAGGAGCATATACTTAATGACTATTTAATGTCCAAGAAAAAAGATGATTTCTTTTTCAAGTTATTTATTCTTAAAATATGGAATGTAATAAAATATTGGAAGAGAAGAACAGCCCATGAAGCTGTATTAAAATTTTGACTTAGCTGCTTGTACATAGAAAGAATGAAGTTAAATTTCAGCATTTTTTTGCTTAAAAATACCGTTTTTCTTATGAAATAAGGCTAAAAGGTGAATTTTTATAACCAAGCAAATTAAAATTACTTTCCAATTTTAGAGTCTCATTCTAGGCAACTAACACTAAAAACTCCCTACCATATGTTAGAGGTAAGGCTAAAAATGGCCTATTCCACTGAGGCTTAATATCTGCTCCTGATAGGTGAGTAAAAAACAATTGTCAAGAGAAGCAAAGCTCCCTAGTTTTTAGTGCGAAGCCTATATGGATTTTTGTGGCATCAAAGGTTTATGAAGGTTAAAGTCTTTACTAACTAAATTATAAAACTTTATAATATCATTTTAAGAACCATCTCTAAAATAAGAGACTGCCCTTGAATAGTATAAACTCACTGGACTACACTGCAATGAGTCAAAGCACAAAAAAAAGTGTAGTCAATTATATATAGTCATATTTATCTGACATATATAGTGGCCATAGAGCTAGATTCAGGAAAACCATACTGTAAAAGCTGTCATCACAATAAATATGTGGCATTTGAATTGGATGCGATCCACATAAGATGACAGAAGAGTTGAGGGGTTCCAGAATCTGCCAGATCAATATCCCGGGCTCAACTTGCAGCTGCTCTTGAGTGCACGCTGCAATTGATGAGATGCTTTAATGTCAAGAAGGCAGTTGTAGAGTCAACTTCCCATCTGCTGCACGCTGAGCAAAGCATTTGAGAGTGTTGGTGCTGATAACCACAAGTCTCAATAAAGAGAAATAAAAGCTTTAGAAAAGGACGCTTATTCAAGTCTATCCGTTATTAACTGAAACCCAGGCAAAGGTGACAAACGAAATTCCTTCCCAGTAAGCAAAGTTTTAGAACCCAGAAAATATGAAATGTGCAACTCTTGGAATTTGTATTTCCTGACTGCTTCAGTTATCTATTTATTTTTTATGTGATGAGAGCTGAGAAGTATTTGCCAAGTGCTGACTGACAAAACCAAATGCAATATTTTGAAAGGTAGCACTAAAATTACTAAGGACTAGATAAGCACTAGAAGTTAAAAGGCAGCACTAAAATTACATAGGACTAATAATCCTATGCTTATTTTGCCAATTAAAACTAAGAGCCAAAGTAACGCTAAGGGAAACTGCCTTTGAGGATTTTCAGACCCCTTAGGATTATTTCTGGGTTATTACATAGGTTGTGAAAGAAGACACACAAAAAATAATTTTTACTATTCATTCCATTTATAACTTAACCTTGTTAATCTAGGCAAAGGCCACCTTTTATTTGGATGTCTCACCTTTCAAACTGAAATGGGACAGAGTCCTTAAAACAACTCAGAACTTGTCATTTTAAGAGATCTCCAGAAGAGCTCAGCTCCTTTATACATTAAAAAAAGAAAGAAAAATGATAATTAAAAAAAAAAACAAAAAAAAAACACAACTCTAAAAATTATTAGCCATCATAGTTTGAGGCTAATTTGATCATTTGGAAATGTCTCTTGCACTACTGAAACTTATTAGCCAGAGTCTGGTCAATTAATATTCTTATTTATACATGCCTAATTCTCACACACATGTATTCACATGTATTGTACATCCAACTAAAAAAAGAAAAAAACTAAAAAAAAAGCAGCATGAAGAAAGTCTCTTCACAGACAATGTGCAGCACACAAAGTATCCAAAGCATACAAACATCTCATCCACATGAGTTCAGGCAGTAAAAATCTCCAGGCCCAAGATTTGCCAGCTACTTATTGGAAAAAAATCACAATACTCAGAGGGTATTCCTTATTCAAACTGTGAATTTAAGAGACAAAACTGACACAAGTGAAATGCATACTTGAGCACACCAGCTAGACCACCTATGCTTTCCTTTAATAACAATCTCTTTATGCATAAGGATTTTACTTAAGCTACAATTTCCTAAATTATTTCACTCCATAACTCATATTTAGTTCCAATAAAGTTTTTTAAAAGTCCTGCCTCATCATCACTCTTCTGCAGTCCCTACCATCTCATTGACACAGCACTGGAACTGCTGAAACTACTGTTGATAGAGCAGCAAAAGTCAGCTCAGAAAAACCCCTTTGGAGTTTTTTTTAGTGACCACTAAAATTGCAATACAGACAAGTTTTTCATATGATGCAAAAATAAAGGCCTCAGTTCATCAAGTGATCAAGTACTCATATGTTTTTGGAGAATTTCAAAGGCCTCCTACATATTTACTTTTCAGATGTTACCTGAAATACTGTCAAAGATTATACAATTCAATAACTATGGATTCTGGCTCATAGATATCACTGCACTAGGCACAACAGAGAAGCAACTCAATCCCTGAAGGCTCAAGTCTCCATATCAGATGGAACAAACCTACAAATGGAGGCGAGGTGGACCAGAAAGATGAAGAGATCAAAGGGATGCATAAAAGAAAAACAGTAGCATTGCATATCCCTCCTAGCTTATGGATAAAACACACAACTCTTTTCAAACTATCAAAACGTGCAACTTTCAGGTCAGGATTTTTCCACTGAAACACAATTTTATCTTTTCTTTGGGGAAAAATGGGGTATTATAATAATAATAACAGCACCAACAACAACATTATCATAGAATGGTTTGGGTTGGAAGGAAGCATCTACCAATCTTGGACACTTGCCACCTCTCTGGGCCACCTGTTCCAGTGCTTCATTCTCATCATAAAAAATTTCTTCCTTCTTGCCTTAACAACAATAATAAACAATCACCACACACAAAGCCTTTCACGTTACTTGAAAAACTTTCCATTTTCCTTGGGACAGCTAAAGATACTTCCTACTCTCTCTGCCAAGAGGCATCCAGGGATGCTGGTTCCCAACTGCACACCTACTGAACTGCCCCACTTCTTCACCAAACCAAATGGACTTTCCAAGCCCCTGCTCGCCACTTTGCAGGTAAACATGCTGGGCTGGCAGCCTTTCTGCTTTCTTGCATTCTCTGCCTTTTTCTGTCTGTGGGGCTGCCAGATTTGACAGACCACCAACCAAGCATGGTGCCACATGAGATTGTTCTGCCAGCTGCCTGGCTTTACAGCGAGGCACACAGATTCTCTGGGATTCTGTTTTCACTTCCTCCAAATCCACAAAGAGCTTAAATTTCAAGTCACAATGACAGTTACAAATTTTCAGCAATATCTCCTTTCCTCATGAAGGAAAACTTCCTACATGACCCTGACCCCCTTGTCAAGATGCAAAGACAATATTCAGACACTTTTCCTTTCTTACACGCTTCAAAGACTGGAGAAGTATTTATATAAATACAGAAATAGTGCTCTAACCCTCAGGTTCTAGGCATTTGCCACTGATAGTCACAGCTATCTGACAGTCTGCAGTGTGCTTGTGAGCATCATGTGAGCCCTGGCAAGATGCACCAGGTCTCTGCATCTTGCCAACATGACCCTAAGCTAGGTGAAGAGCTGTCTTGTGTTACGTCACTGGCCACTGCAGTCAAAGTCTTGCTTTCTGGCTCCCCTGATTCTTCTCCTTCATTGTGTCTTGATTCTGTTTTTCTAATGGAAAACAGCTTTTCTGTTGTGCTTTACTAGATCAAAAAGTTGCCTACGCATATTCCATTTAATGTCTTTTTCATTCTTTCACTTAACTTTTTCACTGCATTGTGGAAGGAGAACTCCTCAGTAGAAGCTTAGATATTAAATACAAGGCTACAGAAATGTGTTAGAACCTGCCCTAGATGACTGCCACTTCAAAAAGAGACTTTAGACATCCTTTATATTCATGGCAGTAAAAAGAACACCTCCATCCTCAACTAAGAAACAGTGGTGAGAGCCACAGCATAGAGTAACTGAGTTTAATATCCAGGAGATGCGTGTGGGGTGAGGAGGGGAGGGAGGGTGGAAAATACCCACAAAAATAAATGAAAGCCTATCTTTCTTGTTTTCCCTGAGGTTTTTCTGTGCAGGTTTTTGGATGGTTTGGTGGTGGGATTTTGGCTGGGAGCATGTGCTTCTTTTGCTTTGCAGCAGCTGCTTTTTTCATCCCCTCTAAAGCACATTGACCTAATACTCATCTCTTTTCCCCTGCTTCCTCACAGTTAATCTAGAGAAGATTATAAAAGCAACAAGGCTGTGCATCTTAATCTTTTTTTGGACAATATTGGGGAAAGGAGCTTATAGATAAAGTTTTCTTAATACAACAGAAAAGCAGTCTGGTCTGTAGCAGGTTTTAGGCGATTTCCTTAGAAAAGGCTGAGCACATCAGATCTCACAAGCTAAGAGTAAATCCTGTCCACCAACATTTGAACATTGCTGGCATGACAGAGCTGTTATAGCAGGGAAGATTAAGGATTCTGCAGATGGCACTCTTCCCTCTGAATCAACGCAGACAATAATGCCCCAGAATAAACTTTCTGAGCTCTTATCAGCAGTGTCATTTTTTAATGAAACATTAAGAAGAAAGAATTCCATCTACCATTGCTGTGCATCAGTTGTATTTTACCCTTCATCAAAGAAGAATAAATAACATTCAGGTAACACTTAAACTTTCCTTTCATTAGCTTATCACTGCTGTCCTCTGTCATAACCCTTAAGTGCCAATTACATAACTGTACCCTGTTCAGTAGATATTTATACTACTTTCTTTGGGTTTTGCACTCATATGGCTAGATAAACCTCTGGTCACAGCTAATAGCTACACATCCTAAGGCAGCAGCAAACAAAATTCCATCACCTTTTAAGGACTACTAAATGGCATCCTTGTTAACTGGCTGAGAAGAGCTCTTTCAGCTATCAGCTGCATCCTACATTCTGAGAGTCACTTCTCGTTTTGCTGTTTCCTGGAGTCTCTCCTAAAGGCTCACTCTAATGTAACTCCTGAAGAGCAACACAGCAGAAGAATTGTTCTGGGAGGAAAAGTAAGAACCTCTACATTGTAAAAATGGAAAATCACCAGATTATATAAGTCATTCACATTCTTATATAAGCTTAAGTAACCAGCTGTTAACAAAAGTGATTTGAAATTGGCACAAAAAAAAAAAAAACNTTGACAGTCTAGGTGTTTAAATAAGGTAATAATATTAGATAACCACATCCTTATAAATAGCTCACATACATAATCTTGACAATACAACTGTGTAGTCCACATACAATGCATCACATTACTCAGCTGATCTGTAAAAGAATGCACAATGTAACATTTACTCTTGATTCAACCTCATTTACCTCTCTCTACGAAGAAGTTTGTAGACACCACCACCACATTTTGTCAGTAATAATTATCAGGACAGAGTAATATACCTATGTCCAAAAGACTAGCATAGTACTTTAATGTCACAACCATTTGCCATCTATCACTTCATTGTTATTATTACTTACAGGAAGATCACCCTTCATGAGTGAGAAGCAAAACAGATAATGCACAGGAACCTCCAAAAATTAATTTATCAAATTCCATTAAAGGCACACAGGACCTTACACCTAAGGGTAAAGGACTGAAAATCAACATTCTTTTTCAATAGGTCCCTTTCTGACATTTTCCTTATACACAGATATGTGTACATACACATCCTTACAATCTATGGGATTTCTTCAAGGACTTTACAGCATCCATTAGGAACCATGACACACAGTGCTGTTTTTCCAGCCCTATTCCCTGATAAGAAACAGAGCCGCTATGAATTTTGCATTATATTTTCTTTATTCAGATTCTCCACATTGGGTTAAGAAGGGAAAAAATACAGCTGGGGAGCTCAGAGAAAAGGAAAGGCCTAAATGGTGCTTATTTGTGCAGGCTGTCACTGTCTTACACAAAAGTTGAGGGTTTTTTTCCTAGAGATACTAAGGCAAATCAGGTAAGGCATTCAAGAACTGAGCAGGGGAAGGGAAAAAAAAAAAAAAAAAGGAAAGACATCACCATACTACTTAAAGCTGTGGATTTGATTTCTACTGCATACATCAGCCCGTCTGGTTTGTTTGGGTTTTTTTCCCCGATATAACAACTTTTTTGAAAGTAATCAGTATATTATAACTGTCAGATTCAGATGCATATGGTCATTTTTATGGAGGTTTGTGAGTCCATGAGACAGCTGAGGATGGGCTGCTGCCCTGAGGAAATTTGTGTCATTTTGGGCCTGCACACATCCATGTGAAGTTTTTACTGCCAACAGTACAACCCTCTCAACCAACTACAAATGCATAAGCACTGTGTCCATAGCATGGAGATACAATTTAAGAAGTGCAAAATACAGATTAAATAGAGATTTCCTAAAGAACACAAGATTACAGAAAGAACATCCTGCTTCCTCTACAGAGCTTACAGCAAAGGGTTTCTCATGAGAAGGTTTGCATAATAAGCAAATCAACTATGCCCCTACTAAATGAGGGAGTGCAATCAAGATGTGAATCATAGAATAGTTTGCATTTTTTGCATCCTTTCATATCTCCTTACTCTTGCAATGGAGGCAATGCCAGAGCAGAGTCACGACTCATAAGTTTCGAAGAGCCTGCACTAGCTTAAGTATTTCAGCTTGCTAAAGTTCACTTTAATGTTGGCATACCAGTGAGGCATTTGTCACCAACTGAAAAGTATGGATCACAGTCATCTAAGAACAATCCACTCATTTCCTCAGTAGCTTGGAATAAAAATAAAACAAACAGGAATCTCATACAAAAACTCTCTACAGGTCGATAAGCAAAGTATCCAGATAACCCTTCTGATTCTCTCCAGTAAACTAACAGTCTGAGCCTTTGTTTCCATCCTTGCTTTTATCATCACAGGCATCATCTGAGAATATCAACCAACCTACTAAGGTCTGCTTTTATCATAGTTCTATTTTTGTACCTCATCTCTGTATCCAGGAGCAGCATGAAGTCCTATTCCTCTAAGAATCAGAAACCATCTTCTAATTTCAGGCTAAGCTTATTCAGGATCAATTTATCCTCTTTGGTTTTAGTGCCAACATTATCTTCCAGATGAACTAATTCTTATTCCTCCCTGATGTTTATACCCTCAACATTTTTAAAGGCCACAATCTGAGTTGCATTTTCCTAGGCTAAACAAGGCAAGCTCTCCCTAATCAATTTCCCCTTTGTAATAACCAACCCATAGTCAAATTTCACTGTTCTTGAACAAAAGGGGCAAGAACTACAGTTAAAATTATGGAACAGTTCTCGCCAGTGACTGAGTACAATACTATGAATACTATTTTCTACTGGAAATACCATTTGGGACATAGCCTATATTGGCGTTTCCCTTCCCAGTAACTACATTCCATTACTGGTTCATACTGAGTCCCAGATATCAGGCAATTTACACGCCTTGCGCTGGCTTTGCAAAAAAATAAAACATCCAGTCTGAAATATTTCTTCTGTGTCTACACTGCATGTGCAAGTGTGTGAATGTAGTTCTAGATATATTCTTGTTATTTTCATCATAACTAAAAAAAAAAAAAATGCCATTTTCTCTGCATATGCAGAACAGTATATTTCCCCACTTCCATAAGGACTTCTATTTTCTCCAACTATGAAACTTTCAATTGTGCAACACCATTTACACTCCGGTCTGGAGTTAAAAGAAAATAACTGGACCTATCATCTTAGGTACACTGATAAATTGAGTATTACTGGAAGCACAGTTAAGAAATTGCCTGATCAACTAGCAAGAAGTAACTCCAAGAGTAAGGAGTTTAAAACAAAACCATTTGGAGAGTGTCCAGTGAGAGAAATACAGAAATGAGAGAAATGCAGACTTCTAGTCTACAAATAGAGTAATTCCGCATGACCAGCAAACCTTCTGCTTTCTCCCCATATTTCACCAGCAACACTGCTTCCAGTAACTTTCCTCCAGAAGAAAATCCTGTCTAGTAGAATGTATGCTCCTTTAGGAGAACTCCCTCCAGTTTTGGGTGAATAAGAACAGCCTTTAAGACTTTGGGAGGCAAGGACAGACCCAGGAAAGCTACTTTACATCCAAACATTTAGCTACCCTGATAAATACAGTGCTACAAACCGCTCCTCTAACTTGCATGTTCCCTGCAACTCAATGAGCATTTGGCCGATAATTCACGAATTACAACAACAACATAGCTTGTCTTCACAGAGTTTTGAGGCAGTTGAAAAAATTAATAGGCTATCAAAGGCCAACCACATGCATGCCAAGACGAAGCTCCATGGGTGCTGTGAGGGGTGTGCCTCTAGGTCTCGTAGCCAAGGCTTATCCCAATCCCCAGCCCCAGACACTGGGCACCTCCCCAGAGTGAGTCCTAAGCCAGGCTGGGATGTGGGTCACCAGTGAGCATGGCTCACAGGGCCAGTGGCTGGGCAGAGCAGGGCTGTGGACAGCTGGGGACTGACCCTGCTGCAGTGCTGCTGGGGGGCTGACAGGGGGTCCCAGTACATGGGCAGGCTGGGAGGGGAGCCCTGAGGGGCTGTGCAGGGACAGCAATGTCTGAGTGTGCCACAGGGTCCTCACAGTACAGACAGAAATATATGAATGGATTTGTGGTGGGATGTTTTCATTAAGCTAAACTCCTCCTGATCTTCTCGTAAGGCAGAAGAACTCTTGTTTCTGCAGTGTTGATGTCTAAGAAGTAGAAGGCTCTTTCCCATTCACATGGCTCCTCCACAACACTGGCTGTGGAATCACTGAAGGATAATTCACTCTCTTAGTGTGGAGTTTCTGTATCCTTTTCATCCATTTCTTCACAGGAGAGAAAGTCCTCCCATCTTCTTTCTACTATGCTCTAATCTTATCCTCTAAAACCTTCCTCACTTACTGTCATGGAATAGCATCCTCCAGCTTTTGTTTTGCAATCTCTGTTCACTTTCTTTATCTATCGCCTCCTTTTTTCACCTGCACCTCATCCAAAGAATGTTTCTCCAATCTTAACATTTTCCTACTCTTCTCAGCCTACTCTGCTCCTCATCTTTGTCTCACCAGTAAACTTCATCATACTTCTTTTATCTTTTTCCTCATACTTTATTATTCTCTGACATCTTGCATTATGATGGTGTCCAAAATTCAGGGACCATAAAGACAGAAGAAAAAGTCTGGATGTCTGGTCTTCAAGTTCTTTTATTCCCTGTCTGCAATGAGAGTCAGACTATCCATGATCCTAAATGGATTGGACCACTAAATTTTCTAATGACTTTTTAAAGTTAATTCATCTGCACAGTTTTGTATTTTGGATTTTTCACTGATTTTAAAGGACAAAAATCATAAAAGAATTTCAGAAAGAAAGTGATCAATTCTCCCTGCCAAAAGCTGCAACTAAACAAGGATTTAGAAATTTAAAAGGAATTACTGCAAATTAAGCAAGTGCAAAAGACAAATCTCAACAACACAAGATCGTTTTTATCACCATTACACTATTTTTACTGTGTTATGCCTTCATGCATAATCCAGACATCTTCTACCCATGCAGATCCTCAGAACTGACTTCTTCCCCCACTTCTCTTAACACTGCAACTAATGAGTAAAGGCCACTGTATAGGTATGTACATTTTTGTCATAGTCTTCTCATTTTCCTGGGATATTCAGTAAGTTCTCTCATGCTAGGCATTAATTAATTTGGTTCTCAAACACTATAAATTTTGCTGATGATAAATCGATGCTACACTGTTCTCCGGATCTTCTCACTACACTGTCATAGACATCCAGCTGGGAGGGGAAGTGGAGCTGGGTAGAACAGTCACTGCAGCAGGACAAGCCTTAAATAAGGACCAGAACATGCAGCCAAGAGGTTGGCTGCCTCTTTCTCAAAGTTTTTGCTGCTTTCTTCAAGAATTTAGGACATACCTCGCTAGGTACCATACAAGCAGCAGCAGAAGCACTGTCACAAGCATGACCTGTTTGCTACAGCATTCACTGCATTCACAGTAGTTTTGTGCTGAGGCACTTTAATTCAAGCTCCATTTGATTACTGAATGCAAACGTTGCCAAGGGAATACTTCTCCCATTATATTTTAAAGGGACAAATCCAGGGCTCTCCCTTATTCAAGGACTAATTTCATAATCCTCAAATGACCTTACAGCTTTACAGCTTCGCCTGAAACAGTTTTTTCAAGTGCAATGGGACAATGCCCTGAGGCTGTCTTCTCCTAATATTCCATAGTGAACTCAAGCAACTTCTGTCAGGAAGATACAGCAATTCTGATAGCAACTCTTACAAACATCTTGGAAATAGTTGCATCATTGTAGTCTGGGGGGAGAAAGATCCTGTCACATGCTCAATGACCAAGGGGTAAACTTATTATTCTAATTTTTTAATATGAACATCCCTCTCATAATGGTGACAAACTACAAATCCTAATCTGCCAAATTACAGCTATGTAAGTGTATTTCTGTTAAAGTTTTCTAACACATGTACAAAAGGTATGTTATGAAGAATGTTAGAATTTTTCAAATATATAGAAGCCATGAATGCCAGATTTCCTACTGTTCACTCTTTAGAGCAAAGGGAGTAAAGACACAATGTATTCTGATTAGATTATATTACAGAGAATTTTTAGCACAAAGACCCTTCCTTTGAAGGATCTTGGACACAATCCACTAAGCCTCCAGAGGAAGGCTCTGTACAAATCAATCTTCTCTCATTTTCAAACGTTCTTTTCCATTTATCTGTACTGATTTGCTGACTGTCAAGACTGTGGCTAAAGCTAGGCAAAGTAAGAACTCCACGCTAAGAACTCCACATTCACTTGCACATTCGGATCACTCTTGATTTCAGCAGAGTTCCTGAATACTGCAATTAAAGAAAAGCTGGGGTTTCTAACGAGGGTAGAGTTACTGGAAGTATTCTTAAGGGAGACAATCCTGAACTAGGCTGGCAAGGAGCTTGTCTCTCCCAGCAGAAATGCAACAAGATGAAAGATGCTGACAGAACTTGCCAACATAGCTGCAAGGAGAGACATCAATTAATTTAGTCCTATTTCAAAGAGGGGTGCATGAGAGCTATGTCGTCATCTAGTCTTTCTGTTTGAAATGAAAAAACAGGTAGTTTTGAAAGAAAAAAAAAAATATTAAAGTGGTCCAAAGAACACAATTCTGATCAAGCTCTGAGCTTGATTCTCTTCTCAGCTTTAGAATATTTGGGTAACAAAGAGCTCTCACTGCTCAAGAGAACAGTGCCTGTGGTACAATAGCACCAAGCAATAGAAGTCATGACTGAAGGCAAGTTTTAACCACAAGACATGTTAAAAAAGGAGAGATGAAGACAATGATTCCTCCACCATATTAGGATACTTAAGACAACTAAGCTTAGGAAATTTAAGAAGTAAATATACGCCACATGTATGTGGCAGATGCACAGGAATATACCATACACTGTGCAGAATATCAAACTGTATAACTGAATGAACACTTTAACTAATATGTATAATCTCTGTCGATTTCTCATTCCAAAAATACCACATATCTTACTTGAGGAGATGATTCTGCCTTTCTCAGAAGCAACACTGCTTCTTGGGCATTCTTAGGCTTCAGACACATAATCAATGTCAGAGTAAAACGTTGCTTTCAAGTTACAGTGTTCTTGCTTATATCTCTTAAGTCAACATGGAGGGAAGAGAAACAGCTAGTTTCATGTTTAATTAATAAAAGAGAGAAGAATCTGTTTGGGGACTTTCATTTTCACTAGAAATCTTTGTAGTCAGCTGAATGCAAATTCAACACGTCTGAGTGTGATAAAGAAGGACAAGGCCCTCTGGCAAATGAAATTGCTTTAATCAAGACTCTAGTCTAGTAACAGATCCAATTATTAATATATACAATTATGCACTTCCACCAGCAAGGTTTTTAGGCAATAGAAAGTTTTTACACTAAACTAAGACAGAGAAAATAATTTTAAAACCCACCCCAAAAAAAACCAAACAGAACAACTTGCAGAAAACTTTGAATAACAGTAGAACAATCCATACGAACACAAGTTGCATAGAATAAGCTTTCATAGAAACAGATAAAAAAAATAATTTAAACCTTCATATACCCATAGAAGGAGAGAGCACGTTTACTGTCATGACTGCTTTTCCATTTTGAAATGCCTACTAGGACTGAGTATCTTTTTGACAAAATGAGCCTTTGAATGGGCTGCCTAGAGAGATGGTAGAGTCACCATCCCTAGAGATGTTCAAGGAAAGACATGGCACATCAGTGCCATGGTCCAGTTGACATGGGGGTACTCACTAAGAGATTGGCCTTGATCTCAGAGGTCATTTCCAACCTAACTGATTCTGTGAAAAAGCTTCACAAAATTCCACCATTCCAATGGTTTAGCATCTCCCAGAGCTGCACAAAGGCCACCAAGTTCCCTCTCTGTTACCACTAATTGTAGCTATGCTGCCACTGGTTCCATACAGGCTCCAGTTTCCATTTCTGCTGCTGGTCTGGCCAGAAAACACGACAGTTCCGGGGGATCACGCTGACACAACCTTCAACTAAATCTTACTATTAAGTTTAATCTATGCTTTTCTAATTAAAAAGAAATAGAGATCTATCCAGAGCATTATAAAGCACTGGAATGGCTGCTGCACTGCAGCTGAGAGCATGCTATCCACCTTGCATTTACAGAAGCCAATGTATGCAACATTTGCTAGCCCAATCATACAGCTCAGTGCTCCAGACCATGTTACCTTGTGATCATATGTAAATGGAATAAATCAGGGAGATTTTGAAATCAAAATATTACCTATCAGTTTAAAATTGGTCAGTAAAAATGAAAGAACTCTTCTTTATCGCTACACTTCTTCCCAGTTTCTTACTAAAAGACTGTTACCAAGGTCTGAATTACTGACTGTGTCTGGAAAACAGGACAACTCATTCTTGCTTGTATCTTAGTGATACATGCCTCATATAAAACTTAATGATCTTAATGTATGTATCAGTGACAAAATTCTTGTTTCACTAAGAGATATTTTATGACTTAAAGTAAATTTGTGAATACCTGAATACTGTTTTTGGACCTACTGCAACAGCAATGACAGTCTTGAAAAACAAAGAAAATAAATCCCACCAACACATTCAGCAAGATACTTAAAACCATCGGAACCTTTCCTGATATTTCTCAAGGCCCATCATTAGTTATTCTGAATGGTAACACCCTGTTATCTTGACCAAAGTTCAGTTTGGCACTCAGATGGTATTCCTCTAGAAACTGAGATAAACTGTAGCATGTCAGCTATTTGTGAGCCTGGAAATTCTCTAGAACCACTTACTATTTTTAAACACATTCTTTAGATGGAACACACTGGCATGCTGTCATTTTTTCCCTGATGAAAGGCAGTATCCTAAACATTTTGTCATGAACTCATGTGAATTGTTTCTTTGTGACAAAGCCATCATGAAATACAGCACATATATTGCTAGGTTATACATAGCTCTTGGTGAGAGTCTCAGGAAAATGACTGAACAAATCCAATACAGGGTATACTTGGGAGAAAAACTAAAGAAAACTTGAGCAGTGAGCTCCTGAAGAGATGCAAAAACAAATGGCGTTCATTCTTGCCTATAGCTTCTTCATAGGTATTTAGATAATTGAATGATTCATAATCTCCTACAGTATGAATACTCAGGTTGCAGACCCTGCCAATTGGAAAAAGAGTAACTACACTGTAGATGAAACCTAAAGAACTCATGGAAAAACAAACATTAGAAAAAGAACTGCAGGACCATTTGCAGTCAAAGCTCTGCCAAAGCACAGTAACAGAGGCCAAGGGGCCCAACAGGAACACTGGTGGCTGCTGCAGTCCAGTAGCAGGTCAGAGTCACCACAGGCCCAGGCTCAGAACACACCTGACAGAGGGCACTTAGTACTTGGCCACAGCATCTGGTATTATGCCTAAGATATCTTCAATTCTCACTGCCAAATGACATCTTCTCTGAGTTCAGCATTCTCAGCTTTAATCCAGCTCACTCTCCTGAGCATGCCAGTCTCATCCAACACCCAGCAACGTTACTGACTGATCCGGCTGCACCACAGAGTCATGAGGGCTGCATTCCATTTGCTTCCCAAACTTCGCACCAGCACAAGGCATACACACACCAGAAGTGCATAGTACAAACATGTAAAGATTGACAGATTTCCAGCACTTCTCCTCCTCTGTGATAACCAGAAAGGTAGCAGTGAGGAACTGGATCTGAGATACTGAACTTGCATTTCACTGGAATTTGCAGCCCTACATAATGTCAGAGCGCTGTTTAAAGGAAAATACCTGAAGATATAGTCTCTGCCCCTCTCAACAGCTATCTTCTAATTTTGGAGTCCCTTGGAATAGTTTATTATAACCAAAGAAGAAACAAAAATTTGAACATTCCAAAATGAGATGCTGGCATTTCCCAGCTTGGGGAAAAAGGTACCACCAGGTGCCAGTCCCTGTCCTCCACTCCCAAATAATAATAGGAAAACATCAGTCTCAGATTACAAGCCTGCCAGACTTAAATATTTTAATCACTACTGAATTTACTCACATAAAACCCTGCATTCTACTTCAAGCTCACCTGCCTATAATTTAACCTGATCAGTGATAAGATTCTTTCTTATCACTTCCTAGAAGTGATAAGATTATTTTACTTCTCAAAAGCAGTGTTGCATGAAGACATTTAGAGTTGTCTCTGACTGCTATTATCTTTATTGTAAAGAAGGAAATTAATTCTGCAAATAATCCACAAATAATTTTATGATGGGATTTGAAAAAACAAAGTATTGCTGGAAGGATATAATGTCCAGATAGTGACTTACTATTATTTGACCTAAGGCTGGATGAAGTAATGCATCACTGAAAATATAACTGCATTCACAGTCATTTTTCTAGGCTTTTAGGTGACTTCAGGAGCTAATAGAATCTAACTGGTTTTATCTCTATAATGCCATTTGAACAGATGCAAACTGCAAGAAACAAAACTTTGCAGAACCAGTCAGTTAATAGCTTTATTCTATTAAGAAAGAGTAGAGCTCTCATTAGCCTGCCATTGTTTTTTGTTCTGAAAGAAACGAGCAGCATAATTTGGATGTAATCACACAGGAATCATTTCAGCATTTCTCATCTCATTTTTTATTCCTATTGTATAACAGTCATTAAAGGTGTAAAGGCATTAACATTTACCTTTTGCAAATCAGCAAGCAGCTCCCTCTCTCAAAACAGAGCTGGCTTTTCACAGAATCATAGAGAAACATTATTTTTATTACATCTATTCAAGAAATGCACCCTGGCTTCAAGCATCTACCTTAACTCTGCTGGGCTTTGAGTAAGATTCTAAGTTGGTTTTCTGAATCAAGAACCAAGGTTCATACAGAAAGCATCCACTAAAAAAAACAAAACAAAACAAACCACCACCAAAACACCAACAAAAAAAGATCCTGGCCTACTCAATTTACAAATCAAAAATCATATCCTTAATTAAGAACTAAGAAACCTTCCAATCATTTCTTTTTACTTGGACAGCTCCACATGCAAAGAGTGCTGTTTAAGTTAATTGTTCATTATGTTCACTGCTGTCTCTGCTATGCCCTCTCCTCTCAATCAGACAGGAATGTTGGACAGATTAAATCACTGCAAATCCCAGAAAGGACACCTAACTCTTAAATTCCATCAGGGGTTTCACTAGATTGACACTGCAGAGTTCTGCAGTCTGTTCCATCAAATATTCAGCAAAGCAAAGCTTCCAAAGGCTTTACCCTGCAGCTCTTCCATTTATTTTTTTTTTTTTTTAGTCATGGGTATCTGCCTTTCAAAGCTCTCCCAGTTTGGGGGTTTTTTGCTACATCTTCTTGCTGGATACTTAGAAAAAATTTACCTGTGGCCAAATTGTCTCACTTCTTTAATGCTCAATGCCAGCAAAACTGCAGAAAAATAAAGCAATTCTATTGAATACCGAACTCTGTACCACAGTTTTCTCAAAGCACTTCTGGAACTTAAATGGCAAATGAAGATTTAATAAAAGAATAGAGTTATTTATCTGATTTTTAAATATAGTTTAAGCAAGAGGCTGAATGTATGACATAAGAGAATTCTAAAACAGCCCATCTTAATTTCTTCAGTACTGGAATTAATTCTTTCTGGTAATTATGTCGGTCCACAATTATCTTGACACAAGCCTGTGATAAAATCGTCATATGAACAGATGCTCACATGAGAATATCATGTGTTTATACCTACTGGGTGGGTTCATCAACAGAAAGATATTCCTATATTAATTTGTGTATACACTCTATAATGCTACTTTAGAGGCAGATTTTAAAATGTTATTGACACTATTGGAAATGTATTCATACAACAGGAAAAACCTTTTCCAAAGGCCCTCTAAATAGAGATGATGTAAAGTCTTCATGTCCAGTACCAAAGTCAACAGAAATTGTACAGATGCACTGTATCACTTTCTTAATTACATTTTTCTCATTAAGTATTTAAGAACATACAAAATAATGTTTCTAATCAATTCATTGTGGAGACATGGCAGATCTTAGAATGATTGATATTAATTCTAGACTTCCATTCCCATTTTTTCAAGTCTATCCATGCCCCTATTTACTTTCCAGTGGTGTGCAATTTTTGACTAACAAACTCCAAAAACTAATTCAATGCAATGGGTGAGAAAAAATTTTAAATAAGTAAATTACTAGATTCAAGACTGACTTTCACTTAACTATGATACTAAATATTTTAACCATCCCCAAATTAACAGTATCATCTAAGAAATTCTGATATTTTAACATTTTGCAGATTTAAAAGCTGTACCTACACTTGGCTCTGCCTTCCAAATGCTTTCATGAACAAGTGAAGTTTTGCTCATTTCTACCAATAAGATTCTCATATGAAGTCCTCATTTGGATACTGATTTTATTCCATCTTGCTGTGCAGATTTGGAAGTTATGTGGGAGAACTTGGGATGAAAATTTAATGTCCTCCAAGTGAAGCAGAATGCAAGCAAATAACACACCAGAATATAATGGCTGCTTCGATTTCACTCTCAGCACCCACTGTGATATACATCTGTGCTTCTGCTGCCAATGCATATTTATTATATGTTATATATTTCCTCCATAGTGCTGAAAGCAGCAGCATTTTTCTTCCTTCCTACCCTTTTCTAAAATAGAGGAAATCGATACAACCAAACAAAAAAGTTAATCAGGTTTTGTAAGGAACATTATCCTTCACAATTTTCACCAGTGACCAATTCCATTAGTTTGCCAGAAGGCCTGGAAAATGAACTATGGAAAGGAAAAGGTATCATGATAATTAGCAGCGAACAGAGTCCTAACAAAAATCTTGTGTCAGAGATAAAATGGATACATGGTAGGATGGCTGGAAGGTAACCTATTCTACATCAAACCAAAAATGATTGTAAGTAGAATCATTTCAAAGGGCCACAGATACCACTTATGTCAGCTTTCTCACTCTGTAATGAACTTTGAAAATTTTTCATTTTGGCAACATATTTATTCCTAAGGAAAAAAAGTAATTCTTTCTCTTGTGAAAATCTCAGAATCATTTTTTAAAAACAGTAGACACTGAAAATCCAGTTTATTGTTTGAAATTTTCAACCATTTTTGTATGCAATGCTAAAGAATACTAAGTGTCTTTGTTTAGAATTAAATCTCTTGGAAAAAAGAGTCAAAACCTAATTTATTTTATTGGAATCAGTATCCAGGAAACAAAAAAAAAGTAATAATGAGAAGTCTGTCCTATTGTCCTAGTGGTATGTTCTCTACTCAGTCATTCTAAAGCTGAACACAAAATATTGCTAAGAAAAACAGAACAGAGTAACTATTCCCACGTTCCTGAAAAATTTCTGGTAGGGATGGTATCTGAACTAATATTAATCCTAACCCTCTTAGATGCAAGATAGAATTCAAATCCTAGCTTAATGAAATAAAACACACAATTACCTACTTGTTTTTTTTACTTCAGCAGCACAGAAATCCAGTGAAGCAAAAACCGTCTGAAAATTGAGTCCAGAAAAACAACACCAGCTTGCTTAAGTGCCCAGTCTCACAAGAAGCCCTACACATCTTTTCACTGCTAACAACTGCAACAGCTTCTCGCCTTCACTCCCCTCCTGCAGCCTGGGTACCAGCTGAGCTCAGACCCAGGACAGAAACAGGCAGTAAATAAAGGGACTTGCTACTCTTAACAGGAGAATGAGTTAGCATCTAGCAGCTGACAGTGCTAAAGAACAGATAAAGAGTTTAGAATCTAGTTCACTCCATAAACCCCTATCACACTTCACAGAACGGAAGCTTTGCTTTTATAATTCCTTCAGGGTTGACCAGAAGAAAAAAAAAAAAA
>VYXD01015583.1:472909-502456 GCA_013397195.1 Hylia prasina
AAAAAAAAAAAAAAAAACAACACCACCACAACCACAACACAACACCACACCACCATCGGAAAAAGTAAAATAGCAATTTATTCAAAAGCTACTTAATTTAGAGAGGCTTTCTCCCATTATTTATTGCATAAAGAAGCCTAGCACAGCTGTCCCTCTAATAAATCATTTGACTACTCTTAACTGTAGCTTACTCTGTGGTAAACTAAGTTTTCCCAGTTCTGCATTTTTTAATATATCCTCCTTACTTTCAATACCTTTAATCCACTGATTTCTGTCTAAAATGTGAATTGCATGCTCTAAAGATCAATAACTAGGTGGTTTTTTCCCATTGCTTTTAAGTGAATCACCTAGCACAAAGGGGGCCCACTCTTTCAGTGAGGTTCCCAGTAGTTACCATATTAGCGAGAGTAATTTTCTCTACATTCCAGATGGCAAGTATCCCAATGACAGCCAGAGTCCTTTTAACCAGCACACTTGGGTGAATGTAATGATTCTCTTGAGAAGCATTTCCTGTAAAATGTTGAGAAGTTGGCAGATGGGACAGAAGATTTTAAGACTAACTTTTTTACATGAGTCAATTTGGACAAATTAGAGATGCTATGAAAGCAAGCTCTCTGGAAGCAGAGAATTTCTGAAGACCTGTTCCAAGAAACAGTCAAAGTAGACAGGAGTTTGGGGGGAAAAAAATAAATAGAAATAAAAATTGGATCTCTAAGTCTCCTAGTTTGCCTTGGGATTTTTTTTTTCCGCACCTGGTACTGCTTTGAGGTAAACAGAACAAGAGTTTTTAAATTTGAGAGTTTTATCTTAAACACCTAGGAGGAAGACGTAAGTTAATTGTATAAAAAGAATGCCCCACTGTTTAATCTATCAACCTCTCATTGAGCGTAACTGTAGCTACAATACACAGCAATACTTGCCTAAACTAAAATGTCTGGAATAAAAAACAGAGAAACTGTTCTCAAAAACACCTATTTCTTAGGCAGACATCTAAAAAAAAAATATATACCATAGAACAAAGAGGTAAAGTCTTCCATTCCATTTACTTCCCCTTACACAAACCTGGTCCACACATTCCAGAAAACAGACTGTTAGAAGAGACAATGCAGAAGGGCTCTACCAAAAGGCTTGAAGAGTTCACCTAATATTTCTATTTTTGCACACCTAAAATCTCACTTGGCATATATTACAGATTTGAATCCATCTCTGAAGGTCTGTTGCTCCATAAATCAGTATGTGTACTGCCTCATATGTCCTTTAGTTTTTAATCCAAATATATGTTAGAAATAAAATTGGTTATTTTATTTATGTTAGTGATGCTAGACAGTAACAAAGTGCTTCAAAATATTCATTTTATCCCCCCATTGTACCATTTCTTCCAAAACATTAGAGCAAAGTCTGTCTTTGAAAATGGCAGGGGGTTCACATATTAATTTGCAGCAAATGTTTAACTTGCTTAATTAGTGGAAAACCCAGCACAATTAAAAAATGCAAACAAGTTTATTTTCTCTGACACAGCATAGGTATAACCTATTGGAACTTTGGCTTTCTGTGAGGGCTGTAAGCTTAACTGCTGGATCCATGTCTGGTAATACTAGAAAATAATGGACAACTTAATCCATGGTTTCCTAGGACCAGGAATGGGAAATATGAGGCATACTTTCATATACCAGATGTAAGAAAGTGTAGCTACTTGCATAAAAAGAGATACAAATCTTGAATCTCTGTTGTCCTGCAACCTGTAATATGTAATTTACACTTGTGCTAAATAAGCAGAAACACACTGCTCTTATTCTACACTTCTGCTACACTAATGCCTCCAAAAGGTGAAAAGGAATGAAAGAAATTTTAAGAAGTCAATCTTAGATTGCCAAATGTACATGGACATGCAGTTCCTGTAGATATCTTTATTTCTCACAGCTAAATCAAGCTACTCTATATTTTGTTCCTGTCACTGGGGGACACTGGAAAATCCAGTCTCAGAACAGAGTATATTCCAACATCACACCCCACAATAATGCCTGGAACCAAGGCAAAGTCAGCCCAGGGCCTGGAAAGTAATCTTGGTAGTCTTGGTTTAATACTGGTTGATAGGAGGAGAAAAAACATCATCCTCATCATGTCAGCACTTGACCTTGGACAAACCACAAAACAAATGCACTGAAAACAAAGACCTGAAGGCAGAAGCCTGGTTTTTATCCAGCCTGGGTGGGAAGACACACCAAGCATATCCTTTGCTGAACCACACTGCAAAGAATGCTAAAAAGCACTGGGTTGTCACTCGAGCAAGCAAAGGCTCTTTCCAGTGAAGAGACACATCTTTGTCTCCCCAGAGAGAGGAAGCACATGACATAGGACATTTGAGATGAACCTGGAAGAGCAGCCTTAGTACAATCGTTGTTGACAACATGGGCAGCAAAGGAGAAATAACTTCAGGCATGGTGAAGATTCAGCATCATGAGATATAGCAAAGGGGTAACATTAACATTTTGTAAAATTGGAAATAGCTTATGAATATATTATTGGTTTTAAGACGTAAGAGTCTAAGAATTTCTCTGCTTCAATCTCCTTTGGAGGGTTTCACAAATTTAAATCACTGCATTACTGGTCCTGTGACTACAGAATGCTGTTGGCACTTTGATCTCAAGCCATACTGTGCGCCCTGATCACAAGAGAAAATCAAATTGAAAAATTAATGATAAACCAAGCACAGTACAAGTACAAAGATAACCATGGCAAAGAGTACAATTTTTGAAAACATGCCTTTACATTGCTGTGATTTCAACCTACTTGTCCAGCCCTAGCCTAGCTTAATTCACTAATAAAATCTTGAAGACCATACTGATGTGCATATTTTGAATCTCAACAATTTCACATGTGCATATGCATGCACCTCATTTTAAGCCAGTCCCTGATGGCAAATTGCAGATGTACCCAGCCCCCATACACACTTCCTCTCCCAATTGACACAAGCACTCACACACATCTGGGAGCTTCACACTGAGGTGAACTATGTGCAGTCACCATTATGTAAGCAACAGCAGCAAGCAAATCTCCAGTGTGAATGGATTTATTAAACCATTCATGTGACAGAAGTCCTAAGGTTTAATAAGTCTAAATACACAGTGCAAGACCAACTTTTATAAGCCCATTCACTTTCTATCTGTGCACCTAAAAACTGAAAATTGAACCCGTTTCCAGCCTTCCTGTGCTTCCCTCTGTTAACAGACACTGCTGGGGCACATTCTGCTTGTCACCACTGCATTGCCTTCAGGCTTGCCTGTGATATTACACATCAAAATCAATACCACAGGCTTTAACAGCAGTTGATTGATTGTTGCCGAGATCTGTAGAACAAATAACTAAATAAGATTTATTTAGTCACGCAACTTTAAAAAAATCCCACCTTTTATTTTTTTTACTATGCTACATAGCACAAACTGATGGCACATCCTGACACTTGCAAAAACACTGTTGCATCCTACTCCTGAAAGATTACATGATTTTTTTAAGATAAAAAGCACATAATGCATTTCTTTCAAAAAAACATAGATGATAATTTACTTATTCCAGATAAACAGAAAATGTAAACAACCTAAGAGACGTAAACCAGGAAAGAAAAGAAGCCCAGCATTATCCCATTTACTTCTCAGTAATTAAATATCTAAAATAATTAAAATAATACATCTGTGATCCTTATTTGAGAAAAATATAACAGCAATTAAATGAGAAATAATTCATTGTATTTTGTGAGGAAACTCAAAAGTTAAGATAAACCATTACTGAATTATATAAGAAAACTGAAAAGTTAGCTGGCACACTAAAGAAATTACAGGGGAAAAAAATGCCCCAAACCATGATTTCTAACTGGATAAAAACTAGAGATTGTTCTAAAGGACAAACTACCTCTACTACAAAATCTTGAGGTAGAAAAAATGTACTGAAAGCAGCTGAGATACACATACAGTAAAGGATATGGGAAAGGATTGTGTCTATTTGAATATAATTTATGGTGAAGCCACTGCATGGAAAAAAACAGCTCCACACAGAAATAAAACTAAACCTGAGAAAGGTACAAATGAGACTGTTGTCATATCTCACAGAAAGACTTCAAGCAGCTATACTACTGTAGGTTATAAATGCCTTCTAAATTTATCTTTTGGTAATTAGACATCACTAGAGGACAAATTAGGGGTAAAAAGCCAGGAAAAGAAAGCATGATTTTTAACTGTGATGGTAAATAGCCACAGGAATATACTGTCAAAGGAAATTACTAATTCATAACAGAATATTATCTGCTTAGGGGTTTGGGCTTTGCTTTCAAAGAGATGTGACTTTAGCTTAGCTGTTCTCCAGTGGACTTAAGAGTAGTCACTGAATATTCAACCTTAGACACATAAGACAACCTATCACAGAAGGGTGGAATTACTGAGCAAAACTTTGACTTCTGCTAAGATGGGAAGTGAGACCAAAGAGCAATAGTGTGCTCTGCAAGCCCCAACAACCACAGCTAAACCTATGAGGTGTCTCAATTTAAAGGTGCTATGGCACTGTCAGAAAGAATGAAAAATAAGCTCGAGTCAATACAGGCACTTTAGGGAGCACAGACATGGCAAACTATGCCCACCATAACCACTTCTAGACAGATCATACGTAGTCAGGACTTGACTTTAAAAAATGGTAGCTACAGCTGCCAGTAAAAATCACTGAGAGCCTTCAGCGTCAGGCAGTCCTGAGACACTGTCATGTCAGAGAAGATAACACAGCAAAAGCCTCAGTGCAAAACTTGTTTCTGTCCAAGGTACAAAATGCAAGTCTCGTAGGCTTCTGGCTGAGTAATCCAGGGATTCTTAGCCCAATTCAGAGCAGTCTGTCGAAATCTGACAGGGCTGTTACATTGTCCTAGTATGTTGTACTTCCCCAGTTCAATGCCCCCACTGAAACTGTTCAAGCCACACTGCCTCTGTTGCATTCCCCCACCTTCCCATCCCTCTCACCCCTGCAGTGGAATGGAGAGGAGAACTGGAGGTATATAAGGCAAATATTACAGGTTAAGATGACAACAATTTACTGGAAACAGAAATGAGATAAGAAAAACAGTAACAGCAAAAATGCTGATGACAGAGGGTACGAGAAAGAAACAATTCACAAAGAAACCCCCTGAAAAGAGACAATTTGTTCGTCTCCTTCCACCACACTTACTTGACCAGACCAGAACCCTTACCTCCCGCCCCAACAATGATGTGAGGTGGTACAGAACAACCTCCAAGTCCCAGCCATGCCCTCTTATGGCTACTGCAAAAGTTAGCCCTGTCCCAGAACCAGGACATAGCATAAAAAAATTTCAACTGTACTGAATAGCACAAGCCCAGTCAGACCAGGAAAAGAGATAATTAAAGACTAAGTTTTTACAGAATAGCAACTGACCTCCATTCATTCATGCAACACTGTTGCCATGAGTTCAACAGAGCAACAGAATACTTCACAGCTTCTTTGAGCAGGAAAAAGAAGGAAAATAAAAAAGAAAAAAGGTTTTGTGCTTCTTACGCAAGGAAGACTGCAAGTGAATGAATACAGGGAGGTGTTTCCACAAAACAAACCAGTGGGAAAGTATACTAGCAGCAGCAAGAAGCAATAAAGCCAGAAGAGGATTTCTAGGGAAACTGACTGTGTTTGTTACAAGCCATTTCTGTCTGTTCACCCCAACACATGAACTACATTATTTACTTTACAAACAAGCTATGGGAATGGTTCCACATAGGAAATTGTATTTTTTCTTTATTATTAAAAGCTACTTCCTCATAATCACCCCTGCTCAGAAGTCACTTTGTCCCTGATCAAATGACACAGCTCATTGTTTTCCACAGAAGCAGCAGCAGTTTAGGGCTGAATTCATGCCTATCCTCCTGAAAACTTGCCAAACCTTTAAATACTGCAGACGTCATTTGGGAATGAAGTATTTATTTCTTATCAACAGTTATTGTTTAAATGAAGCAATAATGTAAATGCATCATTCTCCCTATTAGCCTAAGGATGTGAGAAGTCTGTCTGTTGGGGAGGGGAGTACTTATGTTCCCTCAGGGACATACGCCTGCCATCTACAAAAATACAGAGCCCATTGGTAAAAAAAAAAACACCAAACAAACAAACAAACAAACCCACAACTTGGGGGCCTCTCATGTTTCTCTGTTTCAAAAAAAGAAGTTTGGTTTTAAAAACCAAAGCTGAAATGACAACAATACCCTCAAGGCCAAAGTTGAAGACTTTTCTGCTTTACATATTAATAATTAAAAAGAACATTTTTCTTGCCTCTAAATTACAATGAAATAGATTCTGTCCAGTAAATACTGCTTTTGAAAATGGAATGGAGGTGTTCTGAAGAATCTTAACCTTAAATCTTATATAAGAAAGAGGATCTATTACAAAAATTAAAAACATCGCTTTCTTAAAATCGTAACTAAACAGAAACCTAAAAGTTAACAATTTTTCCACTTCAAATTACAGTATTTTTAGCCAACCATGTATTTTTCAATTTCCATCCCTCAGGATCTCCAGGCATCAGGTACCATGACTGAGAGGTAAGAATTAGTGACCTCTATCCCAGAGCTTCAGAAGCCCAGAGATGCTCACCACTCAGCTACCATCCTCATACTCACAGCCACTTTCATTTGTAATGCACAGCTAACACCACAAGCAGCTGCTTTTTTTCCCTCTCTTCCCTAAAACTTTACTATGAGACTTGCAAAGTATGTCTGCTGCCTGGATGGAAAAGGAGCAATGGAAGGCACAACATCATTTTCTTTGCTACCGGAGGACATTCTCTTCATCTCACTGCCTTTCCAACCTCACACTGGGAGCTTCAAGAGCCTTCATTTGAATATTTGACTGGGAGGAAGTTCTCGTCACAATTAAATTCAAGCATATGGAACAGCAGTAATTATTAATGTTTAGTTTTAATAGAATTCTTATTTCTTACTGTTGTTAAATTCATGACAGCAGCCCACTTTGAATATTAATCAATTCAGCAATCTTTCAGAGTTCCTTTTGAAGAAAAAATCCACTTTATTATAAAGAGTAAGTTGAACTGTAGAAGTCAAATTACAAATACCTATGCTGCTGTTTGGAATTTGCCTGGTTGCTTTTTTAAACAAACTTCAGGTATTGGAATGATAAAAAACTATTTTTCACCTCTAAGATTTACTTTGAGCACTGGCAGTAGCTAATACTTTTCAGCACTCAAAGACAAGACACAATTGCTAAGCATCATTACTGTAAAACTATACAGGATGCCATAAGAGACTTCACTTTGCCTTTTTACCTTAACAATAAAGCATTTAGATGGTAAGTTTGTCCTCCACCCTGACTAAAGGGTGAGCATTTAGCTGTGGCATATTACAGATTGCCTGTCCACTCACAGCACTGCATAATCCACCGCCTGTTCCCTATTTGCTCCGCTCACCTACACATGCATGAAGGTCAGGGTTTGAATCCCTTCTCATCCTGCCAGTCCTCATAACACAGGCATGCTGAGGGGATAATAAGGGATGGATCTCTTTTCCTGCACTGCAAAACAGGCAGCCTGTGCAGCATGGAAGATCACACCTTGTTCCTCTGTCTGGCCACAGCTGATCTTGACTTCTTTGGCAGTCCTGCCAAAAAGAGCTGCACACCACAACTACAGGTTTCCTAAGATCCAACTCAACCACATCTCTCTCAAATATATGACAGCAGCAACACGTCAAAAGGGTAAATGAGAGGGTCAGCAATTAGAGCCCCAAGAAAATACATTGGTGCTTAGTCCATACTATTTCACTTGAGGCACTCTGATCCTCACCCTGCTACAGCAGACTGGATTTCTCTGCCCAACCAGCATCAGCCATCCTGGCCCTCTCTGTGAACTCCCAGAAATGCTTCTGTGGGCTTTCCAACACTGACCCCAAGCACACAAACCCCAATTCAGGATGCAGAGACAAAAGTGTGCAGCAACGCATCCATGAGGAAAAAGATTTCAGCACAGCAGTGAAAACACAATAAGCAAGTAGCAATGATCTCCCTTCAGGTGTAAGTCATAAGCACATCTGACATTTGTACTTCCTCAAACACCTTTCCCAATAGCCACAGATGAAGACAAACAGGCTGCTGCTGCTACAGAGGGCCAGGAAGCCCCAGAACATAGACCATGCACTGATACAACTGTTAGGACCCACAACTCTAAAAAGTCAGAAAATCTGGAATTGCAAATCCTTCCACAAACATACAAATTAAGAACTACAAAAAGGGAATGGGGACTTAGGGAGTATAGAAGAAACACAAAGAGCCCCACTTACTGCTAAAAGAAACCCCACCATTTTTTCAACAGCTGATTCTGTTTCAAGACTGAACAGATTTAAAAAGTACTAAACCTTTTGTATAAGCCTACCAAAAAAAATTGCAATAGATGCAAATGCATGTGGTACTATTTTCAGTTATGATTCACTGTCCCTTCTAGTACCAGAACTAGGGATTACCAATCAAAAGTTGCACACAGAGGCTTCAAAACAAACAAAAAGCAATGCTTCCCCACTTAATATCCACTGCAGCTGAGGAACTCAATTTGCTACCAAATTCAGTGTCACCAAGCCTGAGACTAACTCCCCCAAGACACAACTTGCTACAGACTGACAGCACAGAAACAGGGAAAGCATATTCTTGTCCTCTTCCCTTTCTGTTAGTGACCACTACTAGAGACAAAATACTGAAGTACATGTACCCCTTGAACTTCAATAATTCCTTCAGTTATTTTTATGCTGTTATGTAATCTGTAGTTAATATACATAAATACAGCACACAGAAGCACTGCTGTTCAGGAGAAAAGCAGTCTAGCCTGTTTCTCTGGGAGCACTGATGAAGTGTATAGAAGACAGAGACTTTTGAAACGCAATATGTTAGCAAGAGTTAAGAGTTTTACAATAGCCTTTCCTTTAAGATAGCAATGTCTATTTTGGACTGGAATTTGCATTTCCTGAGTAAGGTAAACTTCTGGCATTAAATCACAAATAAAAATTGCAGTCTTGCATAATTTTCTTTTAATTATTCCTTTTAAGGCATCATTTTCATATTTTAAGACTACAGAAGGGATCTTAAAAAAAAAAAGACTAAAAAAAACCCCACAAAAATATAAACCAGTGAGAGTAATTGAATACAGTTCTTATTACTATTTTTAAAGTGTCTTTCCATCACCTGACGTGAACTAAATACTTTGGCAATTTTATGTAAGGCATTTCAACTGTGAGTCATCTGCAACTATGCTCTTGCATACAAAATAAGCTGAAAACATTTGGTACTGCGTGCTGAGTGACATCCCTGTTTTGCTTAAATCTTCAGACTCCATCTTCATATGGTATTTCTGTTCATTTTAGAAACAATGTATCACACATTGCATATCTTTGCTTCTGTTTGCCTTTTTTATTCACTAGTACAGATTTGCATTCCAGTTCCAGGTGAGTCATTAAATCCAGTTAGTTAAATGCCAGCCTCACTTCTCACTGGGACTTGACAGCAACAATAAAATCATCTTTTTTTTTTCTTACAACCTAGTAATACCTTGAGAAGACATCTGTGTAGTAACTTGACTAGGACAATAAAGACACAAGATCTGGCTAGAAGAGCATCCTTGAACTATACTGAAACAAAACGTGAAAATCTTGAGCTAGGCAAAGCTTACTAAAGGTAGTTTCCACAAATTAAACAAATCTGTTGGGTTAAACCACTCAACATTTTTCTTACTCAAGTTTTTAACTACAAATTCACTGCTTTACCTGAACACAAAACGCAAATCCTGTAAGGTCTTATAATTCATTCTTCTTTCATTATTTTTCTTGGAGCAAGAAATCACAATCTCTAACAAACACATTAAAAAAATATGAAACTAAAAATGATTTATCACTGTTTTCACAGAACAGACAGAATAACCAGATTGTAAGAATTAATTACCCTCACTTTAAATATTTAATCCAGAATCTTCTACAATAATGATAATATACTGAAGTTCAGGGAGGGAAACCGATAGCTAACTACAATTCAGGATTTTAGAGTCCAAATTAAGAGTTTAATTTATGCTAGAATTTGGGACCTTTCTTTCTCATTGCATGTCTTCATGACTAAGGATGGTCATCCTACATCCAAGAGCAAACTGAAGTGTGCTTTGACTTCTCATCCAAAAGGTATCTTGTATTGACATAATACAGCAGCAAGGAAATAACATTTAAATAAGCCAACCTTTAAGTACTATTAAAAGCCACACTGACCACCTATAATACTGGTACAACACAGGATAAAAACCCAATTCTACGTACATGGAACACAATACATTTTGTAGGTGCACAGAAAAACCAAACATAAGAGTTAAAAATTACCTCCAAAGCCATCTCCTTGGACACATTACCTGAGAATTCCTACATTTATTCAGTTCTAGCTACAATTTCCTTTTAAGCACTTCAGGAAATTCCACCTTTTTTTGATCAGAGCAGACAAAAAAAAAAAAAAACAAACACACACCTTGTTAGCCTATCTTCCTTCTTCTAATGGATATATAAAATCAAAAGAAATAGCTTACAGCATGTACATTCATAAAGACTCTACAGATACCAAAGTTCCTTTCAGGTTTTACAGTACAGGATTGGAGCAGACAGAGCTTATCCATTAACACTTGACACTTCAGACAATTCAATGAACAAACTGGTTGCTGCTTTTGCTCATTTATAACAAAACATTCTACTCAAGTAATATTTTGTGTGAGGACGTGCATGCTCCCACACCACCCAGTACAGGAGGGCTCAACACTTATAGGTCTCCAGGATGCATGTGTTACAGTTATTATTTGGTTATGCACTTTTTCAGACTAACTGCCACGTCCCCCCTTTCATTTTTTCCTTTAGGAATAGCTTCTCAAAAAAACTTCTTCCCAGTCCTCTTAGATATGCCATCAACACAAGAATTGCAATGCATTCTATTTTAAATTAAATATTACCAATCTTAAATTAAATATTACCAATAAAGACCAGGTACTATTTCAAACCAATCAAGCAACCACAATTGAGAACTTCCAATTCAATAACTGCGATGAATCTTTTTTCCAACTATGCTATTATTAGCAGTATTACACATCATCTTTGTACGAAGACATCTTCCTGTTTCTGATAACAACTACTGAATAAGTTGCAAATAAAGTCACCTTTTTTTGTTCAGTCTTCTGTCCGTGAGGCCTTGAATCTATGCACTGACTTCCAGTATCCTCCCACATAATGTCTGTATTGTATGTCCTCATCTTCAAAGGCACAGCCCTCTAATTCTCCATGTTCGATTTCACCATGAATCCAGAGGAGGCTGGAAGGAACCCCAAGACATCCTCTGTGTCCCTGGGCACCCTAGTTCATTCCCCTGTCCCTTGGTCTCATCTCAGCATTCCTCTGCTCTTGGAGGCAGGAGTTGTGACACACTGCATATTTATACAGTACCCTTGCTTCAGCTGAGCCCTCAAGGCACTACGAAATACAATCAATAACAGTAATTAATTTTGTCCCTTGTTTCCTCTTTTATCCAACTGCTGTGGTCTTTCCTCTGATTACTGAATATACATTGTAGCTCCTCGTGTTTTTTCTCACTAACAAAGATATCCATTGTTCCCTTCTCCTTAGATCTACCTAGACTCAACAACTGGTTCTCTTTGTTCAAGTTCTGTCCCAAAATTAATTTCCCTCACATATACTTCCATTACTAATTTAAGGCAGCATGTGCTACTTCAAACTTACAGGTTAAACAACTGAGAGAAAAATATAATAAGTGTTTCTGAATAAAAATACCAATGTTACATGGAAAATTGTTCTTTTCCATACACATATATTATCTCTTATCAAACTAACAGGTGACAAGAAGTACAAATCTGTACCCAGGGCAGATCTGCCACTACAGATTGGGCCTTCTGACAATGGTTTAAATTATTTCAAGATTACTATTGACATTAAACACAGGAAAATGCTCAGAAAAAACATTCATGTACTTTCATCCATACTCACACACATACACACCCACACAAGCAGTCAAGAGTCCAACAAAGCCAGAGCTCTTTTGGCAAGACTAACCTCAAATCAAAATTAGTGTTTTGTGCCAGCACCAGTCATCAACAAGTTCTTTGTATCAGTCTCTTAAATACTGAGTACCTACTGCTAGACAGAAAATGCAAGTCTTTTCCAAGTAACTATCTCTAACATAACTATTTAGGAGCTCCCACTACGCAGCAGAGACACAAATGTGGAGAAATCACAAGAAAATTGTGCCATTTTAAGTGACTTCCAACACCACCCTTTGAGCAAAACAAAGTCAAATTTAGACTAAACCACAAGCAGGTCATCTGCACTAGCAAATCACATCATTATCACTTGGCTACTGTCACCAAGGCAGCTCCACACAAGAAACAGTCACACATCAAGATGTTTTAATGTTTTAGTATGTGTCTTCTATCACGTCTAACACTAGTGTTAAACACAGCCAGATTTGTTACAGCTTATCTGTAGTTAGTTTAGGGACCTCATCCTTACCCAGGAAACACTGACAAAGAAATTGCTTTGGTTTAGAACCCAAAACATGAAACTTCCCTGCTTCAGGTTAAAAGTAAGATTGTGACAACTCATGAGCTGGACTTAGACCATTCAAACAGTGGAGGAAAATCCAGCTTTGCTAATGCAAAGGGATGCAATATATCTATGCAGCTATCTGAAGACTTCAAATATTTGTCTGCAAAAGACTTTTCACCATTTATTTCTCTCAAATCAAAGCTGACTTAAACAGTTTAAATTTTATATCTTCTTATTTCGATACTTGCAGAAATAATTCTGCTTGTTCATTGTGGCTGTCAGATTAATTGTGCCTTTTAATTCCTCGGATAGTGATAAAATATTTCAGGTACATATTTTGCATTTTCTGAATGTTCTTTGCTGTTATCTTTTTCTTCTCATAACAAAGTCTCTTCTGAGGTTACATACCCAGCAGTTAGGTACTGTTTTCTAAAAGTGTAGGTAGCTTCCTAATGAGAAATACTCACCATTTTATTGCTTTCTAGTGCTGTTTCTGGAAAATAAAGAAAAGCCATGTGTCTTGTAATTCTCTCCAACGTCTGGAGTTGGAACAGGGTAGGTGTGGACTGACAATTGGAATTCTGACCATGTAATACTACTTTAATCACTGACAATTTCAATTCTGAATGTGAATGACTTTTTCTTATTAAAATTCTTCTAAAAGGGTTGTCTTAGGTTAAAAATGTGAGATGTGCCCAAAGTATGTATTCTATCACCATCTTCAAGAGGTGTTGGAACCAGGTGGGGCAGTGTTTCCCTTATCTTCTGCTAATGGCCCATCANTATTTTATTTTACTGTATTTTACTTCTTTTCTTTTGCTGTTATTAAATCGTACTTCTGACTTGGAGTCTCTCACTGGTTTTGCTTTCAAACCAGCACAAGGGTATTCCCATTCATTATGAAAAGGTCCTGTAGGCATGTTATAGAGCTCAATATATGATGTCATAGACAGCTCATGATGTCTTGCTTGGACCAATACAGGTTCTAAAACTATTGATGAGCCCTGAGATGAGACAGGCTGAACTCCAGAAATAACTTCTTTTTTACACCTCTCTAGATGGACATTCCAAACCCTGGAATAAATTGCCCCAAGACACTGTGAAGTGCATCTGTGAAGAGTTCAAAACCAAAATGGACTAGAAGATCTTGAGAGGACCCTTTCAACCTCAGTGATTCTGTAAAAAATAAAAAAAAGTCAAGCGTTGCATCACTAATAATTTTGACTATTCAGACTGCATAAATCACCAAGACAACCCAAGTTCAATTCAAACACCTGCTCAGTGCCTAGGAACAGCCAAAAATCAGCAGGAAAACAGTGATGGTTATAATTAATTTGGACTTGATAGTTTTGATCAGTTTCCACACAATTTACAGGGAATGGAATGTGACTTCATCTTCATATTATAGATGGAAATCTGTGTATGAATTCCCACACTGATACACATTTTACCAAATCCAGATTTAGCAGCAGAAGTACAGGATATAATGAGTATATATCTTAGTTTAGCTGAGGTTTTCAATACCTAAAGAGGGTTCTGATTGTTCTACTTTCCAACAACACTCTACTTAAGCTGCTTCTTCTGAGCATGAACTTGAAAAAATCAGAAGCTGCACTGCCTTAGCCAATGTGCTGTCAGTTAGACCACGCAACCTCTCTAGTAAAAATACATTTTGTCATTGGATCCTCAATCTTCACTCATAAACACCAATACTCACAGAGGTGCTCTCTGAAGAGATTCTCGGCCAAGTATTAGGATAGAGTGGCAAGAGTTAATTGAAGACTAAATTTTAAAATATATTTCAAAGATCTCAAATTCCTTATGCAACAAATAGCCTGAATGCATAATGTTTGTTCCACAGGTGACCTTTACAACCTCTAACTAAACAAAGTGGCACTTAATTTCTGAGTTCCCTGGCCCCCACTATCTTTGAAGCCCTCCAATCAGATTTCCCTCCCTGATCCAAAGAAAAAGCTAAACCCAAGAGAAAAATGAATACTACAGTATTTTTTGTTTTAAAATCAATGCATATTTCAGTTAAATAGTTATGAGCAGTCATAAATCATTACATTGCTCATGAATTAGTTATCTTCAAAAAGGAAACAAAAAACCCTTTTTATTCTTTATGTTGCAACCTCCAAAACTAAAATATTGCTTCGTTCACTCCTCTGTTTAACCCAGTTTGCCAGCAAAACCATGCCAGATGAACTGTGCAACTAATGTACTGAAATGCACTAAAACAATGCAACAAGATTTCTAATGCCTAATGTCTGCAGAATTCAAAAAAAAAAAACCACCACAATTCTCAGGAAGCTCAGTAGTTTAACAGCTCCCTGAAGCAACCTTAATCACATAGCATGCTGTTAAAACAAATAAACAAAAAGAACTCAAAAACCCCAGCAAACAACAAAGCCACAATCTACAAGTACTACTTCTGCATTAGAAAAGTCTTAAGTTTAAAACAATATTGGAGAGAAGAGTTACACAGTGCATTGCAAGCTGCACCACAGTTTCGCAGTGTTATGTTGACTAAAGAGGTGGGAATGATACCTCTGTCAGTTAATCTCTAATAATACTCTGTTTGCCCCCAGATCATCTCCAAATCTCCTAACAGCACCTTCTGTCAACATCCAGAGTCAGTTTATCAGCACCACACTGTACTGCATCAATTACAATATTTTGAATGGACACTTCTCTGACTTTCAAAAGCTCATGATGGACTCTGTGCTAACTTCAGCTAGAAATTACTGATATTCTGCAGCACTGGGCTCACCACAATGCTCTGGCTTTTGTATGCTCTTTGCCTCTACTACTTGTTAAAAACTATTTCAACATACAGCCTGTAAAAATCCAATCCTTGGCAGAAATGAGGAATCTGAAAATAGAACAGGCAAACGACAGCGAAGAGCAGTAGCTACCATCCCTACATGGGATATTAAAAGAACACTATTGATGTAAAAAGTTACACAACCAAAACCTAGTGAATTCTAACACTGCTCACTTTCTCATTTGACTTCTCTTACACATCCAGAAGAAAAAATCCTTGGCCACCAGGAGTTGTGAACTCAGGAGCTTCAGTTAGAGTTGAAGTAAAAGGTTCACGTTTCCAGCTGAACCTGCCTTCCCACAGACCAGAGAGTTTGATGGGAGAAGTACAATCCATTCCTCACGAGCTTTCCCTTTCTGCTGAGAAGTTTGAAGCTACTGTGATTAAAAGCAAATGGGGATAAATTCCTCCTGGAAGTCAGCACCAAATCCGCATAGTCCAATTCTGATCTACTTTCCATCCTGCAGGATTGAGTAGAGTGACAGAAATCTCTTCTGCAACATTTCCCTCTGCTCATAAGATGTGGAAAAAAATAGGTACTTCGGGCTTCCTTCCAAAGCTGTAGTATCCAAGTCCACCAAAATCCTTTTCTATTTTCTGACACAAACTTCAGAATAGCTTTCAGAAAAACACGTCCAGCCTTAAAAAAAGTAGTCATTTATGATTTTACTAGACTGTAGCTCCTTACTGAGAAACACAAATTACAGGCTAGAACTTGCTTTCCACCCCAAGGAGAAAAAAAAGAAGAAACCTGTATTTGTTAAATTACAAGACTACTACGAGTTTGAGACAGTGCTCTTATCTCTTTAGGGTATAAAATCTTTACTATAAATATACACTTTAAATAAATGCTAAATTTAAATCAAGAAATATATTACTTCAGCAAGAGTTGGGTTAGGAAAGGAAAACAATGTCGGTCAGTTTTAAAAGCAAGCAAGAGGTTGTTCATACATGCTTCAATTTTTCTCAAGATCATCCTCTTCAAGACACCGTACTACCATTTGAGGATCACCACTCCAGCTCTTCACAATTAAATGTTTTGGAAAGAAATGTTTCAAATCCAGGTATAGGTCAGTTTAGGCACAAAAAAGATTCCAAAAACCCCATACACTAATCAAAAAGCATCAAAAAAACCAGAAGAGAAAACAAGACCCATATTCATATAAGTATCACTATTTTCTTAACTCTGAGAAAATTAACTCCAGTAGTTAAGGAGGAAAAAAAAAACCAACAAAAAACTGCTGTACAGTGTTTCAAGTAAACACAGTCATAAGACCATGCCATAGTTCGTAGTAACTAGTTTCCAATAGAAGTTTCTGAACAAGACAGCTGGAAACAGTAGCATAAATCATATGCAAGGGTTCACAGAAGGTTTTGGTTATGTGAATGGAAAATCCAGTAAATATGAAGAAACGTACAGACTACTTCAGCAGGAAATAAGCTGGAGAAGGTCTGTTACTAGATCCTGCCATGCAAACCATGTGTAATCAAGAAAACTGGTTGAAGCTCTTTCCACTTAAGCCTTCCAGTTTTACTGGAAGACAAGAGCTCTAGTGCTGGATTAGGCAGATTAGACAAATGTGAGCAGAAGGCAAATTCCTATGCCCATGTATTTTTTTCATTGTATATTCTGCTCCAATCCAAGTGCAAGGTAAATCACTCCAATGAACTCAGAAAACTAGCAGATGCATTTTAATGTTTACCTGATCTCTACAATGAATTTGAAAGTGCACATAATTTTAGCTGTTTCACCACTGCCATATTTAATACATGAGGCTGAAAAGGCAATGCTGCACAGCAAGAGCTCAGTTCCACCAAGTGCTGATATTTCTAAAATGGACTTCCCTTAAGCTTGCAGACACCAAATAAAAATCACAGGTGCGCTGCTGAAGTCTCAGAAACATCATTTGTGACAAGATAATTTCTAACTTTGAAGAATAATTGATACCTTCTTCAGTAACTAAACAAAATTAATTACAATGGTAAATGCTTCAAGACAAACAGATCTCACAACCTTGTAATACAGACCAAGTAAAAACATCTGTTTTTAAAAAAGGTATTAATAAAAATATGACACTGAAAGAGTAAAAAAAAATAAATAGTAAAAAGAAGCATTTTGCATGTATCTAGTACCTAAAAAGCAGTATTCCCCCACAGCACAGATAACTTCCTGAGAAAATTAAACAGTATATATAATGTCAAATCCAAATTAGAGTTGACTTTGGGTTCTGTGGTGGACATAATAAAATTTATGGTGGACACAGCAAAGGCACACTTAACAGAAAAACACACAGATGCAACTCTGCAACAATATTTAGCTTCTTAACAAAGACATCAGGGAGATTTGTAGAAAAAGAAAAATCTAACTTTCTTCTCAGAAAAGAGGAACGTATGATGGATTATTACCTTTGCTGAATTGGACAAGATGATATATCTGAGCAGCAAAGCTGGATTTTTTTGCCAGTAGATGTAAATATTTTGACAGACAGTTAGCAACATGCACACAATTCTAAACTAATTGTCCAAAAGCCAGGTCACACACTTCTGGCACCTAAGCAAGATAATTGTGCTAAAATGGCAGACATGAATTCAGCACATTTAGGCCATTACATACAACAGCACACAACACAATTAGCGTATGATTCAGCTCTGGTTAAAATCCAGAGGAGGTTTGACATTAGCATCAGCGAGAAGAGAACCAGACTTATAAAAAACATACATGGCCATATAGAGACCTCACAGTCATGGACCAACAAATCATTTCAAGGAATGTTTAACAGATGAAGACTAGCTTATTCTGCTAGACAATATACTAAAATCAATTAACTTACATTTGACTTGCAGTATCAATTAAGCACTAGGTAAGAAAGCCAGGTTTTTATTTGAAGCAGCCTTTATAATACAGGATTTGTTTTTAGGCTTCTGGCCAAAAAATGTATTTGTGCCATAAGTATTTTCTTCTAGACTTTTGTTAATAGAATAACCTTTAACAACCTGCTATACCAATCTGCCTGCTTTATGTATTTCTTTGATTTAAAAGGCTTATTCCTTAGGCAAAGAAAATGAGATCCAGCTAGAAATTTTGAAAGGAATATAATTATTTTCTTCAGCTGATTACTCTGCTTAAAGGTATACAGTAAGGTTACAAACCCATTTCACTCGCAGAATTCCTTGTTTCTCTGCCCCACCCAATAAAACAAATTGCTAGGGACCAACCACTATTAGCAAACTGTAACTTTTGAGTAAGAACTTACTACAAGAAAGTGCGCTTCCCAAGCTCTAGATGTGGTTCCAACTGTCAAACTGTAATTCTGTAACAGACATAAATCATCATAAAAAAATCTCATTCATCAACAGAAGTTACAGAGGTAGATAAAGAAGTAATTTTGTTTAGCACTGATAATCCTGCACAGTTCACCACCAGTTAACCTCATTCCTTCATTGAATGTGTGTTCTGACCCATGTTAGTTTATTTGGTTAGTAAATCAAAAAGTGCAGCAAGGCCCTCTTGTGTAAACAGAAGTGCAAATGACATGCATAAGAAACAAATGTCCCCCATCGAGTTCAGAAGGTTGAACACTTCTTATACACCATATTAATTGGATTACTTTACAGGATTACAGTCTCAGAAAACTGATATAGTAACTCTCACCTAGAGGTTTTCCTAGCATCAGCAGAAGGTATCTTTGTGCAGAGGAACAGAGCAAACAACTCCCTAAGTCAGGCACATGATGTTTGCAATGAGCTGATTTACCAAGTGTGAGGGACAGCCCCCCAAAACAAACTGATTTTGAAGGGAAAAATATTGTCACTGATGTTCTTTTATCTTTACAGCTTGTCAAGAGAAAAAAATAAACTGTAGAACAGAAAGCAGAATAAAAAGGAGGCATAAAATAGTATCTAAGTCTGCTTCAGTAACAGATTTCTCATTTAAGAAAGGAAGAAATTCAGAAAATTCAGCTGGAATTACAGCTAAATACAAATTATGAAATAGAATACAACTGGAAATTTCAAAAGAAAAAACAGCAATACATTACTCCTAACATAATCAGAATAAAGCAATGCTTGTAACATTTTCAACAGAATATGTCAATGCTGCAGTTTGATATACCTTTAAACCACATCCATTTTAATTTTCAGTAAATTAAAAGAGATATGAGAATTTCAAGATCAGATGAGAGGAAAAAACCAAATATGCTTTCAGTTGCTTCAAGTCAATAAACAAGTGTAAACATCCCAGTATTTTAAAATGCAGGTATACAGTTTTTTGTTGAACTGAGCAACACATCTCACCTAGAAAAATTCCATTCACCATTAGGAATACGAAAATCTAATTCTCACTACCTAATTACTCATTTTTCACCTCCCACTCATGGAAAAAGAAAGTGTTTCTTCTTGCACCTAAACTTAAAGTACACTTTCTATGCAAAAGCTTTTTTTTTTTTTTTTTTTAATTTTTTTAAGAAAAGCCAGGCAATAAAATATGCCTCTCAAAAGGATGACAAAGCTCACCTACAAGTTCAGGCATCCCTCCCTCCTACATTACATCCCTCTCCCTTTCTAGACAAATTCTATTCAGTTGAAATTCAAGATTTTGAAGTCTCTCAGTTACAATAAGACCAAGATTTCCAGAGACGAAGCACGCAAAGGAGAAAGAAAATGCAGACTAATCATACATCAAGCCAAACGATGTTCTGAATACATTTTACTGGAATGCTTGTGATAACTTTTGATATCTTAATAAACTTTATGTGACACTTTTAAAACACTTATTTTCTTGTTCTGAGAAAGAAAAAAAAAGAACAAAACCTTGACCTTGTCCTTTGTCAGACCAAGAGTAAAATTAAAATGTAAAAAAGAAAAAAGACTGTTGCAGCAGCCCCTCTCATTAGAGGGTGGAAATGAGCTGAGACACAAACTTCTTGTTTATCACAGCATGAAAAGGGTCCTGGTTTACTCCTCCTTACACCTCAGCCATCCTGACTCCAACTATTCACTGACTCTGGCTGCAGCAAGCTCCTGCTGTAGGTTTCCCTTGCAGCCTCTGACTGCTGGTTATTTCCTGCTAAACTATGACTGCAGGTATTGGTTTGCAGACTCTGACTGCAGGCTTTTACCCAGCTAGACTTGACTGCAGGTTCCAACAACAAGCTCTAAGTGGAGACCCAGACTGACCTTGCAGCAATGATTCTCTCTTCCCAGGATCCTTCCTCAGTGTTCTCCCTCCATGATGCTCCTCCCCTCGCCAGCTGACCCACCCCCTTTTATCACCTTATCTTTATTGGCTACAGCTGTGACTTATCAGGGGTGAGGCTGTGTTGGGTAATTAACACAGCTGTTACTTAGCAGGGGCAAGGTCACCTGTATTCCCTTCTCCTACCTAAGACAAAGAAATTCCAAATTTAAGAGACCCCTTCAAAAAAAACCCAAAAAACACAACCTTCTATCAATTTGAATGAACTCTTAAATTCATAACTACAATAGCAAGTCATACTACAACCTTAGGTTGAAGCTGTGCCCCACTTAAAATCAAGAACAGTCATCAAACCCAATAGTGGAAGAAAAGGTTCTCACTGGCTCTGACAAGACAAAGGAAAAGTGACAGGGCTTAAACAGTATTTTGCACTCAGATCTTGAAACTCCAAAGAAAAGCAAGTTAAAATGAACCAGAAGATAGGGTACACAACAAACACAATACTCTTCTTGTAAAAGATACTGCTAATAGACTCCAGAATGCAACGCATCTTCTACAGGATTTCAGGAAACTTCTCATATCAAAGAAAACTTACAGGATATTTCTATGAGAACCCTGGTCAAATCACAACAAAAACCAGGCCTCCATTGATTCTTCTTCCACTGGCATACCACTAGCAAAAGTAGTAACTCTTTAAATGCATAATTCATTACATGAAATACATGAGAAGTGATTAAAGACTAAATAATAAGGCTGACAGACCTGATCAGGCAGTCAGCCCTTCATGGAAAGACCTACTGAAAAACAACTTGGGGTATGAATCATTAATTCACAAGCTCACCCTGCTGAAATCAGTCAACAATGATGGGATTTGAGTTTTCTGGATTTACGTGCGCAGCTATCACCCTCCTGCACTTACTAAATACCATACTAGCAGTTTTTCTTTCGCTCACAAGCTCTTCTGAAGGACCCACTACATAATCCCAAGACTACAATAAACTAGGGACACTGCTGATGTAGGCAGCTGAGCCCAGCAGAGCTGAGTGGAGCTGGCATGGCACAAAGTCAAAGCCCAGCAGACCCCCATGGCACAGGATAAACCTTTGCTTTCGGTGGTAGCTGGGGCAGAACAAAAAAAACCCCAAAACCACATGTATTTAATACAAACTTTTAAAAGAAGATTAGTCCAACTCTTAAGCAATGAAGAGCTATTAAATTACCTGTAACACCAGAAGAAAGTATTTCCCTGCCTCAAAAATTGTGACGCTTTTGTCTTTCCTCTTGCATGGAAAAGGGAATATGCATTCCATCTCCCTGGTACTTGCCATGAAGACTGCAAACACACATAACTATCTATGCATTAGCATTGCAAAATCCACTTCATAAATGGGCAGAAAATACACAAAAATATGAAGTCACATGATTGACACTTATTTTTTGGCAAATCCCCAGTGTCAGGACCACACAGAATTCTTGTGACTGTTGCAAGGCTAGGGATTCTTATTATCTGTACAGGTATTTAGCTTGCTTCCATCACCATTGGAAGCAAATGCTTTTACAAAGATAGCTTAAGGATGAAGACCATGTGTCTGCAGAGTGAGGTTTAATGATCTGGCTTGTGCTTAGCATGTCAGTTCTAACTAAATTATTCCATTTACAACTAGGAAATAAACACACAGTAGGTGATGTTCAAATGTTTATCAGCATGGCTACATTCCTGATATACGATGAGGATCAGTTACCAGCGAATGGATGCTACGACCCAAAAGTTTACTGAGTCTTACTGCAGATCTATCCACTTGCCTAGGCTTACCCTGAAAACTCTTCAAATTCCCTTCATTCCTCCGCCCAAATTTATATACAAAGAGTTCTGCCTGCCCATCACAGGAACGAGGATGTTCATACACCACAGGAAATTAGCTGGCATTTTCAGCAAAAGAAGATACACTCCTCTTTCTCATTTTCCTTTTTCTGAAGCCAAAGAACGCATCCCACACAAATCCCAGGTACTTGTTTTTTCCAGCTTTGCTTGGTATAAAAGGAAGAAATATAGCTGTAAGAGACAGCCATTTCTGGCTTGATTCCATTAATACAACTCCCCATTCTGGCAATCCCCAGGAAAACTCACAGACAGTCTATGCAAATTTTGTGTTGCTTCCTTTCATCATTCTTTTGAAAGAAGGATTTAAGCAGAGATATACTTCAAATTCAGTGCACTCACAGCTCTCACAGTAGAATTCCAGAGAGATTTTCAGAGAGGTAGAGAGATAGGACATGCCAGTGCTGGGCTTCTGCTTCTGCCAGCTAATATCCTTCAGATATTCTTTCCCACAGTCAAGTAAAAGACAACCGGGTAATAGAGGTCTGCTGTTATGCAGCATTATTACTCAAGCCCTCTGGGAAGCTGTCTCACAAAACGCAATAATGATCTTGTCACTCCATCTCAGTGACAAAAAAAAACTTGTTCTGCACTACAATGTTAAAAATTAACTGATCTATGCATGGTATGGAATGATACATTGGAGATTTTTGCCAAAGTCCCTCTGGGAAGTCTACTGAATTACTAGGAAACCTAATATACTTCACTTTTCTTCAAGCACATGACAATTATAAGTCCTCGTTCATGACTGTGATAAACATTCAAGTATGCCACAACACTGAAGGACTGACATCATCTTTTTATTTAAAATTGTATGCCGTTTTAGTGTGAATGCTCTTATGAACATACTAATATTACTTTAAATCTATTATAGCATTATATTTATAGAGAAATTGCTGCTGTCATGTAAGTTAACACAGCTCATGTTATGACACCTTACCTATCGTATCTTTCCTAACAGAAGGCATCTAGATACCAGTTTGTTCATATTAAGCAATTCTGAGAAGCTAAGAAAAGCTTCTACTAAATCACATGCCTCAAAAACATTTGTTCCAACCTATAGTAGCTGAGTAACATCACTGGGCTCGAGGACCAGCAACATCTGAAGACATTAAACCCTTCACCTCACAAGCTCCACCATGGTTATTATGTTTTAAAAAAAAAACTTTAAAAAAAGAAGAAGTTCTTTAATACCTGAATACATAACTAGTTAATGAATCTCACATTTAATAACAAGGAACGACAGTATAAAACTACACTGCAGTAAAACCACATGGGAGCTCCTGCTAGTCTTTGTTAGGAAACTGGGGTGACCTCTCATGATGGTGCAGGCAGTGCCCTTAAGCTGCTCTATTTCTTACAAGGAGAACAAAGAAATACCACAGCTGCACCTCTGATGGTCACAGGATATTGCAGTATGTGGTTGCCTATTAAAAGGCTTAACCTGCTACCAAAAGTAGTTCCTTTATGTCTTTTCTCAGTTACTGAGATGCATCAGGCAGACTCAGAGGCCCTCCATTTCCAGAGCGGTACAAACAGCCAGACATGGCTGAAGTGCCATACACCAAAACATAGCATGGGTCTTTAGCAGAATACAGACTGCTAAAGGAGACAAAATTATGCCAGACTACCCTTACTTTGCTGCAGGGAGAAATTCCAGAGTATAACTGTGTCAGACAAACACAGTAAGAAGTTAAAATTCGTTCAACCACCCTGGTTATCTATGTATTATTACCAAATGAAACTAATTTATGTCACTAAAATTTTATTAGGAAGTTTAAGAATATATACACTTTTTGACTTTCCTTCTGTCATCCACACAAAGCTTCCTTTCAGTCAGATCAGGAAACTTAAACAAAAGCCTAGGTGTAATTCAGAAAACAAAACCAAAACTAAAGCAGATTTTCAACGTGAATCAAAAAATCAGAGGAAAAAGAAGGAAAATATTTGTCTTTTCAGTTTAATTCACAAGCTTCCTGGGGTCCGTCCACTGTCAGTATTTCTCCACACAGTTTCCAATCTTTTACCTTGAGTCAGAGAAATACTTCAACAAATCCATATCCCTGCTAAAAAAAGACTGGTTGATTTTCTTGAATTAGAATCATCCCGTGCACTTTCCACACAGCCATGTAAGAGGGAAAAGCCACCATTAAAATATGCCTGTAATAATATAGCATGTAAATAAGAGAAGTGCAAGTCAAACATAGTTCTCAAGTCCATTCTAAATCTTGGGTCACAAATTAAGTGGTATTCTCTCTCTACAGTCTGTCCACGTTTTAAGTTCCTACAATGGATTTTCCTCAGGTCTTCATGATTCCAAAAAGCAGCATGCATCAAAACATCTTCAGACGCTGACAGGAAATGCAGCTCTGTCTCTCAGAGTATCAGTCAGCCAACTCACAGGGCTATCAAGAAACTTCCCTGGTGGACACAACTATTAGCTACAGAGTTTCCCCAGCTGCCTTCTCACACATCAAACACAGACAACTTCCAGATGCAGAACATGGGACAAGACAGTACACACACTGGACAAGTCATTTCATCCAGCAATATAATCTTAAAGGTGGTATAAAATGTTTGGCAATTTTGGAATCAAAAAAATTATACATAAGAGGTTCACATGTAATCTCCAAAAAAGAAATGGACTGCATGTCCTTGCTAAAACCCTTTCACTACAAACAAGCCATCCAGCTCAATTCCAAAATAGAATTTGAGATCATATTCAGTATCTGTACTGCAGTGCAGTGCCTTAGAGAGGAAGGTACAAATGCTGCAATCTCAGCCACGCCATCCCTCACATGAGCTGTTCAACAGTGATCTCTTGTGCCAGTCCCTGGTGTATCTTCAAAAGTCACATACTGACAAGTACAAGAAACACAGGATATTCAAAGTGGGTTTCAGCATTCTTTAATTCTACAATTGCTTCTAATAGCCAAGATTGCTTTTGAGCATTTTCTTCAGTGCATTCTGGCAATCCTATGCTTGATGACTGCAGTTACCAGAATCTCACATATTCTGATAAATCCCTTTAAAAGATAAGTGGCACATGAAAAGCACTGAGGGATTAAGAAAAAAAAGAAAAAACAACCCTTTTTTTCTTTTCTTTTTCACTGAGAGATTTGCATAGTTCTTCTACTGTTTAGTTACATATCTTACAATAATCTTCAGATCTTGTTTCTTCTGGTTCCTTTTGTGTCCTCTAATTCCACGGAATCTTCATGTAGGATGGCATGTAAGCATATGACTTTTAGTCAGATTTAAAGTGGCATTCATTGGCTAAATACTGCCATAATGAGGAATATCTGGAATAGAAGAGACTCTGAAATCACAGAATTGCAGCCCTAGAAATGTGAACACACAACGTTCTTCATTTCAAACTTCTCTGCCATAAACTTCATTCTTTTATTACTCAAGTAAAAAAGTCCCAGCACTGAGTGAATAAAATCTTTTGTATGTCAAACATGAATCCTAAGTAATGTTTAAATTTGTTTCAAACTGCTCCTGCAGTGTTGCAAAGGACACTTACACTTTCCACTGGCAGTCACACTCAGAACTATTAAATCCATGTAGAAAGTAAGACAGATCAGACTACGTTCACACAAGCAGGAGGCTCTGTTTTACTGCAGGCTAATTAAAATTTTTTCTAAAGGCATTAGAAGAGTGCACAACATGGAACACCAGCATTCAAACTTAAAAAAAAAAAAAAAAAGGAAGAAAAAAAGAAAAGAGATTATGACTGCATCAGTCCTGGGAAACATGCGCTGCTCACGCTGATTATGCCTCTGATTCCTGACAGGCATGGTAGTCATCACTGTCTCAGAAGACAGTGAAAAAAAACATAACCCTGACAGCCCTACTTCAGTGTGTCCTGTTGGTGTCTCCTACCATAAACAGCTAAAAGCAGACCTGCCTCTAATTTAAGAAACTCCACAACTACAGAAAACCATACACACTGGCATCAGGAATATCACAAGATTAAACAGCTAAATTACACATTTCTCATCACTTTTAGGTACATATTGCTCCTGAAAGTCAGGAGACTTTTAAAAAATATAAGGGACAAATATAGGCAATATTTTTTAAAATCTTTCAATTGGTTTTAATCCTCTCGCCAGCTTGCGACCCCACTACTTGCAAAGGCCTTCCCTTAAGGGGGTTCTGTGACACAAAAAAACAGTCCTTGCATGTGCATATTAAGAAAGGAGCCTATGCATTTAAGGGAAAATATTTTCTGTTTTCTCCTGGAACTTGGAATTATTTTCACTCTCGTCAAATTACATACCCTAATAAAAATAAAATAAAAACAAACAAATAAAACCCACGTACTTTCCATATCAACTATGAATGTTTTCGATTCTTGACTGTAAAGACTAAACATTGAAGTCTATTTTGCATATACCCTTGATCTTTCTAGTATTAAAAAAAACCCGAAACTCCTCTACAGGGAAGAGGTCCTCCCCAGACACAAAACTAACAAACACACTGCAGGATACTTGTTCCCCTTCACTTCTCCTGCACAGTACATGCTCATTCCATGGGAGAAGTCAGGAGAATGTAGGTCCAAGCCTAAAAAAGGCCACACAAAATACAAGGTCATCTACACATGGAGCACTCAGTAAACTAATGAGGGAGATCCCTGTTTCCAGTGAAGCAAGTAATTCACAGGACTACAGAAGAGTTGCTTGAGGAGAACTGAACAGCACAGAGCTGAGCTCTAGTCTGTCCAAAGTAGTCCCAAACAAAGTAAACTCTGATGCTTCCAGAAATACAGGGCATTAATAGGTTGTGTTCACATCGTAGAAGTGATGTATCAAACTCAAAATTTTTCCCAAAAGAAACAGAAATCCATCCTAGCAGTAAAATTTGCAGGAGGTAATGCTTAATGCCACTTTACCAAAACAAAACCAAATTTAAAAAAATAAAATAAAATAAAAAAGCAGCCAGTAAAGAAAAGGTATCATTAGACATATAGGAATCTGTGAAGGGGAGTGAAAAATTGGAATTTCCAATCAACATGTGGCAAAAATACAAATTCAGTTTAGTAGCTTAATGCAAATAAAGGGAATTTTTAATTGAGCAGAATCTCATGCGCAATTTCAAACATTAGAAAAATACAGTGTTTACATTCCATGGTAAACTCTAAATATTTTAGGACATTTACGATATCCTACCAAAGAAGAAAATATCAAGAGCACTGTTTACACATAGTAGGCCTACAGATGTCATCCTGAAAGTATTCAAAGGACAGAATGCCTTTTGCTTGCATAGAGTGTTCTTTGAAAAGCTCTCATTTATCTGCAAAACATTTATGGATACATCTGTCCCAAATGAGTATTTTAAAAATAAATAACTAAAAAGAAAATCTGCAGTAATTACCAGGGTAATATCAAATTTCCAGTGCTTTCTATCAATGGCATTCAGAAAGTTACACACATCTAACAGCCTTAGAGACCACTAATCCAAGCTTTCTAACAATAGAGAGGTGGAAGACTACATCACAAAATACGTCTGACAGCACTGACTTTTCCAAGTAATGCACATAACTTGGACAAAGTGGAAGGAAGAGAAGAGCTGAAATCACTGCTTACATACCACTACAGATTACAGACTCAAAACTTCACATGAAATGGGTTTCTCGAGCCATTTAGATTAAACTACATGACAAGCCTCCCCAAAGCCTCAGTTTACCATATTCAAGGTCATTTTGCCACTGGTGCAACATTCTAAAAATTTTCAAGTATTATCTAAGACTGGGTTTGCCAAATCTGTATTAAGGCTGACACTCATTATCAGGAGTGCTGTTTTACATAACACGCTGCTGCTGTCAGGTGCTGGAGTTGAACATTACTGTAGATGTGCTGAGATGTATTAGCATGCTCAGTGCTTCTCCTTCCCTATTAAGCATTCAGATAACATGAACTAAGCTTAACACTCAAGCCTGCAGTAAGGCTGCCATGGTACAAGTCTTCCAAAAATCTTTACCAGTGAGAAGTGCTAACTAAAAGACTCCCATAAACTGAGATGACAAATCAGCTTTCGCAGAAGTATTTTTCTGTTTTGTCTTTAGGTGTTAGGCAACACTACAATACAAGTCACATAACACTGACAGGAAAAAAAAGTTGCCAATCTTCATGCCAATGTTGCGTAACAGCTGTATTTTCTATAAAAGCAGATTTTCCAAGAATGCTCAAACAGACAAGCAAAAAAAAATATATTAAGGTATACATCTACTATTGTGCCGTTTCTGATAGAAAGAGAAGACAGCTGTGATCCAAGATTCTTAACGCTGCAAACAGCATACAAATATGTTTCACGTACACTGTGTTGCTTTCTTTCCAACCTCCTTTAGATGTATTTTCTTACAAGCCACTGAACGTGAATGTTTTCTAAATCAGACTGTACTAAATAAAAGGGAAGTTTAGCTTAATCTTACAGTCTCACTGTTTCCAGCTCTACTTAACAAATGTCTCAGCAATTTTTCCTCAAACTGTGGCACGGTTTGTATACACCACCATTCTAGATGCAGATGCCTATCTGCAAAACTTGCTAGGATTGTGCATGTAAACGGCACTTGGGAGATGGCCGAGAAGATAAATAAAAGCATCGCTTGAAGAAACATAATCCAGATAAGCATTAGATGCAGCAGTCCCGATGTATTAATTAAACGGAAGGAAGAAGCGCTCTAGCGCCTTAACATGCTCTGGACCGAAGTAACGAAAGGATGCGCACGCCAGAAAAAGCCGTAGTAGTCTGTGCCCAGCGAGGAGAACGCCTGCAAGTTAGTGGGAACCTCCGTCGGGAGGGGACAGGGTGAGAGAGGTGCCCTTTTTTTTCCCCCCAAGCCTATTTTTGCAAAGGGAGTGTGACTGCAGCTTTGGCGCTGGGGACCGCTGCTCGGTTAGTATCTGCAGTAGGCGCACACATCGCGGCCGGGAAGGCAGTGATGAGAGGAGAGGTGCTGCTGGGGAGGCGCCGCTCGCCCCCGCCCGCCTGCCCGCCCCTCGCTCACCCTGCCCGGGGGAGCACGGCCGCCTGC
>VYXD01015583.1:502763-581572 GCA_013397195.1 Hylia prasina
CGTTCACCTCGCACGGCCCGAGCCGGGGCTGCCTCCGCTCCGCCGGGAGTCACCGCGAGGCCGGTGCCTGCCTGGGCACGGCTGTCCCGCAGGAGTTAGGCGTGATGTGCTGCATTGAGGGAGACCTCGGGAGGGGGAGAATTAAATGGCTCTGCGCCGGTTATTTTGTCGGTCGGCTGTACTGTCGGGGAGCAGAGCTGGAAGGTGCAACATGGCTTCACTGGGTGTTGTACATGAACCGTCGTGTGAGTGAGCGTAACCCGGGGTGAATGTAAGGCTTTAAAATAACATTTCCTTGAAGGATAGCTGCCACGCGTTTTCCATAGGGTGAAGTCAAGGGTTGCCACGGAATAGCTCATCTTTCATGAGCATTCGTGCAGATCATACCTATACAAGGACAGCTATGTCCATCAGGGAGGATGCTTGGCCTCCAGAAAGAAGTCTGGCGAGCCAGAGAGCCACCAGACTCCAAACAGCAACAGCGCTCTGAAACAAGTGTGTGGCAGAGAGCCTCTGTTAATGCAATGCAATGGTCATGAGGGGAAGACAACAGTGTATCTCAAAAAAGGGTGAAATTGACACCGTATCATTGAGAGGATGAAATGTGTGCGGGATGTATAACTGCAGAAGGCTTCTGAAGGACCAAAACTGGTAAACATAATGAAATCACAATTATTTTGGTAAACAGCCTGTGTGGCTAGCATAGCAAAATACATGGAAAGTGTTTCTAGAGAAGCTATACCCATAATCTCTAACTTTATGCTGTTCAAGGACATCATGAAAAAGTGCGGCACTGTGAGATTTTATCATTCCTTCCAGCAGTGGAAAACCTGTTCGTCAGACAGATTGGAAACTGCAAGAGCAGTCATGACCCGTAAGACCTCTAGAGCAAGTAATGTACGAATGTTTAATGTAGAGGTTCTAAAGATGAACTCCAGAGTAATGACAGCTTAAGCATTTCCTCTATGCCTGGTTTCAGTTACTACTGACTTCAAGTGACTTTACCTCTCAAACTTACTACTGACTGAAAATATTTTTTTTCTAAGAATGATAAATACAGTTTTTGACATTTTTCTTTCATATTTCATTCAAACCTCTTAAGTATCTCTTCTCCAATTTATTTAGACTGAGAGATATTTATTGAAATAGACCCCAATTATGAAGAAAACTCCTGAATTTGGATAAGTTTTAAAAATTAGGTTTCATGAAAAGGCACTGAACAAATATATTTTATCCTACTATCCTATCTCTTTCTCCTACTTAGCACACAAGTCAGTTCCAGCACAGCTATTTGTGAATGTATTACATGTGGTCGTAAATCTCAGTTCACCTGGTCCAAGGTCTGGATCATAGAACATCACGGGTACTTTCCATAAGACTTTGAAGATGAGCATCAGATTAGATCCCTTTTTTGTTTGCTGCATGTAAAGCAAGGGCATTATAGAGAAAGGGAAGAAAAAAAATTATAAATAGTTCACTATAACATCAGTGCTTGGAACATTTTGTACAGTTTTCAGCACATTATGACATCATGGAAGTTGTTCCAAGAACTGTGGAACTGATCATACCTGGGTTTTATAGATTTGGAGCTCATAATTAGACTCCTTGATGTTTACCAAAACGAAAACTCCATCTGAAGCTTCTCCATGCTAGGGCAGTAATATTTCTCTAACACACAGCTTTGTTGATGTCTAATATGAGTGAAATGTATGCAGTAGTTGTTCAGACACCAAAGAGCATTATCTGCTATCTTCTTTACCTGTGCATCACTTCTAATGGCTAGGAGCATGTATGATACTATTAACTTTCTGTTAAATTGCTGGAATTTTCCCCTTAGTTCCAAAGAAATTTTGCAGTAACAGAGACACATGCACCACATCTTGCCACATTAGATAATTTGCTTAGGAAGCAAAGTTAAAAAGTAGTAAAGATTCTTCCAGAAACTTTCTAAACAGGGTGATAAAGGCCTAATGTAGATGGAAGCTTCTTGTTAAATTATTTGTCAAGGACAAATATTCATATGTGCAGAACACATAGAATATTGTATGTACACATGCAAAATACATACTAAACATAGTTCCATCATTTTAGCTGACGTGAGGTTTTAATCAGCAGTTATGGTTAACAGCACTGAATAATTAAAAGCAACTGACTGGTTAAAACAATGGAAAATAATGGTTAACAATGGAAATAACATGATTGTTTCTATCATAACAGGAAGTAACGGAAAGTTCACAGAATTATTTCTTGGATGAACTAGTGGGAAAAGCAAAAGAATAAACATCCTCCATGACTGACATATACAGGTGGAATTCAGAAGAATTGCCTATTTTGTGGGGGTGTGGAAGAACAAGGACTTCCGCTCCAGGACTGCCAGTCCAAGGTTCAAGATGCCAGTTAACCCCATAGCAATTCACTTTGTGTTCCCCACTGTTATTTGATAATTTTCAATCTATATTACATCTCATCATGCCCACCGTTTTCCACAAGTCTGAAGATTTTTATCACTGACAGCTGTGATTTCGGGAGAAAAAATGCAGAAAAAAAGAGTTTCTGCTTCTGCCAAAACAATCCTGTACTGGTTTGTGAATTTAAAGGTTCTAACATAACCTCTGAAGTTTAACAAAAAGTTTTGACAAGAAATTTGGTGCTCCCTTCCAGCTCTAGTTTGTGTTTTGGTAGCCATCTAGTTGTCTTTATGACATGCATGTAGTATGTCTCCTTTTTTGCCCAATCTAGAAGCAGCCTTTCAAATTTTTGGTCCAGTTCTCCCACCTAATATGACCTGCTACTCACTCTACACCTTTTGTGATCCTGGTCTCATTATGTCCTTCTCAAAATGTCACTTGAAATCAGCCCATGTCCATGCCTGTTTGTAATTGTCACTACGACAGATACTTAATGCATTTTGCCTTTGCACAGCAAGGGCTTCTTGCTCCTGCAAGCCTAGATTATCAAGGCAGCAGTGCTGTGAAGATCCATAATATGCCCTTAGCAATTTTCACAAAAAAACCCAGGGTTCTTTGTGTGATGCAGAGGCAGTACAGCAGCACCAGCATGACAGTGCTTCAGAGGTGTCACAGCAGGATGCTGAACTGAACATAAATTGACACTATTATAAGGATTTTAGCACTTTCATACATTTTAATCACCTAAATTAAATATTAGAAGATTCATAGGTAATTTTGTGTGCACACACTCAAAGTAACAATCTATGTGAAACAAACAATTTCTGCTGTTTATAATAACAAAATAAATAATTGTGAACATTCAATATTCAGTGACATGAAGGGAACTCCCAGGCACTTCTTTGGTTTTTTGTAGCAGAATATACTACCACACTATTTTGCCTTCTTGGAAGCACAGAATAAGATAATACCGTTAGGAATTAAATGGGGCAGATACTATCCTTTCTTGCTGGTGCTGCTCTTTTTTACAGCATGTCAGACTTTTCAGCCAAATATCAATCTTGCAAACATGTTATTCCAAATGCTGTAAAACTAGAAAGATTGCATCTCTTATCATATATCATAAATCACCCTGTGGTCAATGAGGTTGAGTCAATGTAAAATCTATGCCGGTTTAGGTCCCAAATGTGACTTGGAAAGAATGAAATTAGTAGACCCAATTCCGCACAGAATTTACAAGATTTTATTGCAGATTAGCAGAGTTTAAGTGAGAGTACTGATGTCTAAAACCATGTAGTTATATGCTTGTCATGATCACCCTGGAGTTCAGTAATATGCTGCATTTTCTTCAATTACTGTTTATCCTGAACCAATAAAACACGGTGTAAGTGTTAATTACGTGTCTGTCATTAGGTACATGTTTTGTACTGTACATATAGCCTGTATGCAAGAATTTGCACAGGCATACAGTGTTATAATAGAATTTAGACAGCCAAGCTTTTCCTTTTATAAAAACTTCTGTTCTTCAGGCTCATGTCTAATTGTAGTCTGGAACATGGCTGTGCCAAAGTCTGGAATTTACACTTATCACCTAAGAACAAGAAACCATCACTGTCTGAAGCATCCAACTTGGCAAAGCTCAAAGCTTTTAATTTCTCCGTGCATTATTGGATGAGGGGTTGGGGGGATTATTAACACTAAGTAGGAGCTATGGATCTTGTGGCTTATGTTTTGGGGAAAAATAGGTTGCTTGTGTTTTCATGTTTTGCATCCTTTGAGTTTTTATTGCTCTTCTAATCTTTTTCTAATGTACTCTCTGATAAATTCACTGGAAGCTGTGGGGAGACACAAACTCAGAAGTAATGGTTTTTTGAAGGTGGTGGTTTTTTACCCTTTGGTCATTTTAGGGGGCAATAACATATTATGTTTCTAAATAATGTTGGTTTAAATTAAAAGAGCACATTAAATAACATCCTTAAAATAGAATTTCCTGGTTTTCTCAGTCTTGTAACAGGTTATATCACTATGTAACTATTTACATGTACTATATGATTATAACGTATATAAGGATATATCCATCTCACACTTTTATGGATAAATGGAGATTTCTGCTGAAGCAGAAACAACTAGCATTCTTACAACTGAAATACCATCAGTTTTTAGCCAATGAAAAGGAATCAATAGGAAGGTAATTCTAATTTTGTTAATAATTTATGTTAACCATATGTCAGTCTCAAAAATCAATGCTTTTGCAAATAGTTGGAGAAAATCAGCTCTTTGAGGTTTTTCAAAATTTTTTAAAGTAAGTTTCTAGATTCTCCATATTCCTGGTTTATTCTGAATGAGTTAATATCTGAGGACTTAAATAACTCCCTGGAACAAAGACAGGGAAAGCCATCCTTCTTACTGATATGCAGCAATCCATTGTATAATTTTCCAGTAAACTTATAGAAACATTTCATCCCCTGTCCCTACCATGACAATCTTTACTGTGAAATTTACTTCTCTGATATTTAACAGCTCTATTTCTAAAGCAACAGGCACTTTTCTGGGAGAGATTTTAGTAGCCATAGCACTACTATGAAACTTTAGTAATGTGAATAATTGTTAAGACATCTGTCTATCTCAAAAAAAGCTGAACTAGTCTGAGAAGGCATTATATTCATGCTTTCATTTTCAAAAAATGAAATTTCAGCAATACAGCAGACTTGCATTTTGTCTAAAGAGATAAAGAATATTTTTTTCCTTGGCTGCTGAGACAACCAGTTGTGGGTGGGGGAAGGATGAAGGTAGACAGCACAAACACTAGGAACAGCATAAAATTTCTGCTAGGATGCATTGCAGGTATTAATCACTAGCTACCAAAGGTCAAAGTTTTTGGCATGTTCTGGAGAAGTAACTAAAAATTCTTTTGCCTTTAGAGACAATAAAAAGAATATTCCTCCATGGGGAAATATTTACATCACTTAAAATGCTTATAAATTAGTGATAAAAGAATTTTGTGAGCAATGCAAAACTCAGTCAGATTGACCATTCTCCAGCTGGAGATCCATTATGCCAGCAGGTGAAATGTGTTTTTCTCATAAATATTATGAATATTATGTGAGGTGATTATGTGGTAGCCTGGAGAAACTGCCAGGAAGGGGGGGAGGGGAGGGGTGTGTGGAGAAGACCAAGAAAAAGGGAAAACTTTCAAGGTCTTCCAATCATAAGTATTGAACCTGTGTACCACAACATCTTTACAGTAATATCTTAATTTTTACCTTCTGTCTGCCTTTCTAGTACACTTCTTCAAGTGTATAATAACATACAGCCCAAGATTTCAATATTCACACAAGCTACAAAATCATCCGGTACTTAAAACTAAAACTTAAGCTGGTCATAATGCAAACATCTTATTTGAGTTGTGATTACGACAGCACAAGTGCAGGACTACAACTGTTACTAGGCAAACTATTCACTGTGAGGAAATGATTAGAATCATAGAATATGCTGAATTGGAAGGATCATCCAAGTGCAACTCCTGGCCCTGCACAGGACACCCCAAGAGTCACACCCTGTGCCTGAGAGTTACCCTGTGCCTGAGAGTTTTTTCCAAACACTGCTTGAACTCTGTCTGGCTGGTGCTGTGACCACTTCCCTGGGGAGCCTGTTCCAGTTCCCAACCACTGGTGAAGAACCATGTAGTAAAAGAACCTAATTTAGCTTTTTTTGACTCAACACTTGTGTGCTAAATCATTCACTAATATATTTGTTATTCAGCATTGTTAACAAAATATATGGCTGTGGTTTCCAGAGGTACACACTTGGGGTTTGCCTTAGAATACTTCTCACAGTTTGTGTGATGTCTGTGGTGTCATGTAAGTGACAGAGTATTGTTTCTGCTGCCTCACTGGTGACAGAGTCAGAAGGAGAAGCATTACATACCGTACGTAAGCACAAATAACCCTGTGCACATGGCACTGCAGATAACTGAGGAAAAAAATAGATGTTCCCCACATACTCCTCAGGGAAATCTGTAACAAGGCTACTTATTTCCTACCATTATTGCACAGGCCAGCATAAACACAGGCTCCCAGTTTTCACAGTTAATTATTAATATCTTTAATATAGGATAATTATGCAGGTTAAATAATTTGTTTTTCTTTATCATTATTATGAGTTTATTCCAGCCTTCCTTTAAGTTATTCTAATGTCCTCTACATAAGCTATTCTGCCTGGAATGGCATGCATGAGCTATAATTTCCTTTTGACATTAAAAGCCACAAATCTAAACATCATTGCACTATTGCAGAGGAAAAACTGTTTGGCTCTTAACTCAAGATTAGTCTCTGTAGCCATTAAGAAGTGAAAGCTCTATGGAGGTAACAGATCCAAAACCACTGAGATTACATTCCAGTCACAACAAGCACTTAACTGTTGCAGATAAGGTATCTGGGAAATGATATATTGTAAGTAAGCAACATTCACTTGTCCGTTTCACTAATATGAAAGAAAATAGTCATTAACACAATTGTAAAGCAGAAACAAATAGATTAATTTATTGAAAAACAATAATTATTATAACGGAGTAGCAGAATTCCTGAATTGGAGTCTTGTATCACTCTCCAGGAATAAATTAAGACATTAATAGTACTGACGGTGTTCTTGCTAGAGCACAAAACTTATATTTGTTATGGTTCAGTTACTTCTATAATTAAAAAGAAAACTGTTTTCTGAAGCTCTGTGAGGAAACTATCTTACATAAATATTTAGTTTAGGTACCTAGGATCTCATCCCATAGCACTAATAAAATTCCTCACCTCTAGAAACTGGAAACACCATCTGTTTGTGACTGTTCATTGAACAAAATAAGGACATATGCTGAAATTTATCTCAGTCAAAATTTATAGAGTGTAATGTGCTGAATTCTGAAAAGGAAGGATTTAGGGGTTTGTGTTGTTATTTTAAAGACAGATACAGTTTGCTATGGTGAACTGGATCTAAAATCTGTGAGAGCTATTTTCTAGACAGCTTCTGTGGCAAGCAAAGAACAGATGCAAATGGAAACTGTCTAGTTCTCCCCTCATTTTCAGTCATAAATTTTTGATCTCATTTGAATATCTGTTTCATAATCTTTTGTACAGTTGAATTTTAATGAGTTTTCCTATTGTGTACAAAATTCTAAGTTAATCTTGCTTAAAACCCAATGACTCTTGTTGAGTCCAACAATACACAAATCATTGATTGTTTCAAAAATATTTTCTACCTCTTGATTGGATCATTTTGTACCATCGTTAAACTCTTAGATGTGACTATTTGGTAGAACTGCTCACATAATTTTCAGGAATACAAGTTCCTTCCAGACCTTATTCTTCCTATTCAGTTCTGCCTCCTAGTTCATGGATTCTGCTGTACTTCTTGTAGCTCAGACTGATTCCATTGGGAAAGTCCCATTACATTTCCCAGAAAAAAAAAAAAAAAAGAAAAAAAAAAAAAAAAAAAAAAAAAAAAAAAAAAAAGAAAAAGAAGAAGAAAAGAAAAAAAAAACCACAAAAAACCACCAAAAAACTCTATCATCTCTGTCAGTTGCATGAGTATCTCACCAAGCAACCAGTGAAAACAAGCTGAACTGTTTCCTTTTTGCATCATCTCAAATTCTTAACTAAAGTGCTCCTGCTTTCCTGACAGCAGACAGTAATTTTGCAGTCGCTGAAAGAGAAAGACAGTGTTAGGTAATGTATCAGGTATTTCCCATGTTCATTATTGATTTTCTCCCTTTGATCTTAATAGTATATAATATTAATCGATATTATAATATCAATCATAGTACTGTAGTATCTTTCTTTTCACTCCTTTTAGTGCACAGCTCTTTTTCAATAAACACTGTACAGCCTGTTAAGTATGTTTGCTTAAATGACACTGCATTGTGTGCCTTATGATACAGCAAAATAATCACCTAAAATCTGTATCCATGAAGTAATGATTGAAAAGTGTTGTTAGTGAGTCACTGAGCAGCATGATTTTACTTCATTAAAAGCAAGAAAATCACTCTTACTCCACTTAGATGATCCACTTAAGATCATCATCTCTTTGAGGTTACTGAGGTCATTTCAATAGCTTTGGAGATTTTATAACTCCAGTTCAGCTGGGCTAACCTCCTGGTAATCACAGTGTGAAAAGGGCAGCTCAGGGCAGGATGATTCGGTCTGAGTAAAGCGAGTGTTCTCACACCACGGGATGGCTGAAGCATCATCCAGTTCCAACATTTCTAACAGGCCAGCATATTCCTCAGCAAGGAAGGGAAACTGCGCTGCAGTGTCACCCACCTAGAAATTAGAGAGATCCATAAATGTACAGATATTTACAAACCATATATAAGTAAATTTCCACATGTCATTTCAAGGCAGGCACGGTTTCAGTTGAAAAATGCAGCTTTACATTAAAGTAGAACCCCCAGGCTTTTCTGTATATCGTAAATGGGGATTTTAATTGTCCAATTAACATTTTCAATTTTAGCAATACATCATGATTTCCAGCATTAACAGCAGCAGTGCAGCTCAGGTTTCTCTGACAACTCTGCCTAATCTGCTTATTAAATGTTTTTTACAGGCTTGGTTCCATGCTTGCCTCTTGGCGTAGTCACCAGCAAAAACGTGGGTGTAAAGCTCTCCCACAACAGACTGATAACATTTTACACACACATTATCCAGATGTATATCACTACAAAGCAACAGAGAATAAGGATTTTATGCTTTGGAGCAATATTGGTAGATTTTGAGCTGTTACAGGAAACTGTTAGAAGGAGCTCATAAACAATTAACAATGGGACACTCATGTTTCTGCTGATTTAGCAGAAGGCAACAATTTGCTGGTGATTAACTGCTTGTCTCCCAACAGAAGCACATAATTTGCTAATCCATTTCAGTCCCTGCCTAGTGATCCTAAAGGATCATGAAGAATTAACATTCTTCACCTGTCTTAGCACACAGAACAGGTATAATAAGACCACACATATATACACAGGTAAGACTGTAGGCATATCCATCCGCAGTAAGAGAGGATGGAGATCTCAGTGCAAACAGAGCAGCACCAACTGCAACATCCACTCTGAATTAGACTTTAAGAGTGACAGAACTAAGACTGTTTTCCTCCTGTTGCAGAAATGTGCTTTTATTACCACTCAAGAAAACAGGCTTCCATTTAGGCCATGTAGCAGATCTTTCCTACTGACAGCTGAACTTATTTTAATTAAATCCAAGCAAGACAATCCCATAAGGGAGGGAACTGTTTAAACAATTTTTGTCCAAATCAAGTAATACTAGCTTTAGGATCAGTATTTTCTGCAGTGACATTGCTACTGCCTACAGTCCCTCCACCCCAGCTTGTACAATCAGTTGCTGGGTTCTTCAGCTGTATTTTGATGTCATCAGCAGTGGGGGAAAGAACTGTGACTTCTGCATGCAGTGCCCCCTGCACTTTGGATCTGCTCTCAGAGTTCAGAAATATAATTTTTTCACAGACAAGATAAAAAGTATTCAAATGAAACATTCGTCCTGGCTAAAAGGACAAAGGAGGGCATTTAATGAGTCTTAACATAAAGTTTTGTCATTCAAATAGTCACATTGGTAGTACCTGTCCCATTAAGTGTGATTCCTCATTGTCCTTTCAATGTTATTTTTGCAAGATATCACGATTCTGTTTCAATTGCAGGTTCCCACTGTCCCTGAAGCTCATTATCCTTCACTACTGATGAAAGAAAGAAACAACCTAGGAACAAAATATATACTGGCTTTAAAGGAGGTAGCTATTCATAGTGATAATTCCATTCATTTATTTTCCTTTTTGGTGCTTTCATAACCACCCCTTCTGAGCTCTGCCCATTCACAGTGCAGCTAAAAAATACTATTTAGTCCACTTGAACTCACACAGAAAACTGGTTTTATCAACACAGCTGAGTTTCTTTCTTTCATTGCATATGGCAACAGGTACAGCTTTAATTTTTGCCAAACTACAAGGAAAATCCCTCAAGTTTATGTTGTATACTTATGCCCCTTGCTCCAAATAGTGAGAGCAAAGTCTCAGGTCATACTTTCTGTCTGCTGCATTTAAAAAATAAATGTTAGAGAAGATTCCTGCATATGGAAGATATCTTGGCCTCTGATTAGGGCTGGGAGAAAATTAAGCACATTTGACTTATGTGCTTATGTCTAAGATCATGTAACGTTTTTTGGTATTGAATAAAATTGTTCTTGCTGGTCAGAGGTACAAAGTAAGTTTTATGAAGAATCCAGGGTAGGATAGGGTAGGACACTAACTAGCCAGATGTCCAAGTGATTTGGTCATTCCCCAAACACCCCATGTGTTTTTCCTGTCAAATGATCAGGGAAGTATATTAAGTTCGATAGAAAAGGAGAGACAAAAGTCTTTATTTAAATATGACAGTCTAGGATATCTGGATTAAGAGTATCAAACTATCCACTGGGTTTCATGGTGAAAATTAAAATGCTTTGACTCTTCTTAACTACGAAAAAAAACCACAATAAAACATATTCAGCAGAACAGTAATGGATTTTCCATTGCCTTTCCCTACATTCTCTAGGTTTTTATAAGGGAAAAATTTTACTTGGTGTGAAAGGGAGCACCAAAGTTAGTTGAAATCGAGACTACTAAATCAGCACTAATTCCCTGTAGCAAACCAGACCCACACAACAAAGGGGAGCAAAGTATGGGAATTAGAAAGGAAAAATAACTTCTATTTCAACTCACTTGCACTTGGAAAAAGACAGACCCAGCACATGGTCTTATCAGCCACTCCAAAACCTGGCAAACTCCGAGCAGCCTCTGATGACTACAATGCTGCTTTTAGCTGCCCTTTTAGTCATGGGTTCATAGCAGGGAAAGGAGACGTGCCACAGCCCTGTTCAGCTAAGTCACACCTCCTAGGAAAACACCCACACACAAAGGTCAGGAAAAGGCCTCTGAGAAGAGGGTAGAAAAGAAAATGAGATAGGAGGTGATGGTGAAACCCAGCTGTTGTACATTGTATAGATTCTGTTTGGTGTCATGGATTTAGCTTAATCCAGGGGAATGATAACACCCTTTAGTCTCTCCTCAGTGGAGGTGGGCAGAAGATCTGTCAGGATTAGATGACAACTGTCTATCAGCCTTATCTGTTCCTTCCCTTCATTTCAATATTTGTAGGCCCAAAGAAACAGTGACGGGGGGACGATGGCAGATTTACTTACAATGTTTAATTATTTTAGAAAGATCAGTTGTTGATGTATTTTGGTTTGTTTTTACACAGTGGAGTATTTTACATATTCTGCTCTCTATTATTAAAAATAAGAAACAAGTCTTAGATATGGCAAAAGGAAGCAGATCATTGGAATTGTACTAAAGGAAACATTTCAGCACAAGGTGAGACAACCATGTCATTTCCTTAAACCCTGAAACACTCAGTAACTGCATTTTTCAAAGTACAAAAAGCTTATTTTTCTCAGTTTTCTTAGATTATCAGGTTTGCTCTTGAGCATACAAAAGTCACTAGTTTAAAGTCCAGTTGGATTTGCCTTTGATTTGTTCTTGATCCCACAGAATCTTGACATAATAAAGATTAGATCTAGAGATAATATAGATTTTTCAGCCATCCCAGTATTATTGCTAGTTGCAGCTTACTTAGTATTTTGCTGAGATTTATTTGCATCTATCAGCTTCCTTCAGAATATTACTTCATGTCACAGAAACTGTATTGCAAATTTTAAAAACTAGTTATCAATCCAAAATTATCTTTATTAATGTTTTGCTATTAATTCTTCTTAGTATGCTAAAAACATCCTTTTAAGCATACCTAATTTAGGATATTATGATCAAGGGTTCTGCAGAATGCATATTAGAATTTTGTTTGCATACACAGGGCCTATTCCTACAACTCTTGTTCTTCTGGGTGGCTTTGTTATGATAAGAATGCAAAAATTAGACTTTTTTTAATGTGACAAATCAAAAGATATGTGAACAAGTTTTTGACTCATATGCAACTGAAAGTATACAAGGATCAATTCATGTGCAGAAACAATGGCCCAGCAACTGCACATGTGTCAAGAATAGACAAGTCATTTGACTTTAAAAAAACTGTATCAATACATGAGTCCCATCTTTTTGACCAGAATGTGAATCACACAAACTACATACTCGGGAAAAAGCCCTCTCTCTCTACATTTAGTGGAATATATCCAATGTAGATTTCTCAGGGAGGCTGTGCTCCCATCTGTGGTGACATTAGCAGCAAAAAAAAATCTCTTCATATGCTTGCTACCCATTTTCTAAAGTGAAACAGAATCACTCCATGAGAGGGAAAAGAAAATGCCACATCCACAAGCAGGTATGGGGCAGCAGGTTACATCTGTGGGATGAAGGGCTGGGCTCTGTGGGGAAATGAAGCAACGGGGCCTGCCCTGGGCTGCTTGGAACCACGCTAACCAGGAGCACTACACCTGCCAGGTCTGTGTCTCCTGGCGTGCTCAGCATGGCAGCAACAAGTTCCTTCACAGAGGTCCTTTCCACAGAGAAACCTACAGTGACAAAGAAAGCAGTTCTGGCCCTGGATATCCAGTACACCCGGGATTTGCTTTCTCATGCCATCCCAAACACACAGCGCTTGGAGTGCACAATTTTGTAACAGGTAATTTAACTACACATTCAGTATAAGCTGGAAGTACACAGATACAGAGGACTGTTACAGAGCCATCGGCACTGGAGGCAGCCAGTGCCATAAGGGACACAGGTGGTACAGAAGCATCCATGAGAACACTGGTGCATAAGCACACTTAGTCCCATTATAACAAACAAGACTTCCAGCACAAGACAAGAATTTCAAGCATTGCACTGTCATAGGAGGAAGACCAAGAGACCCAACAGGATATCAGCAGTGCCATACTGATCAAAGATCAACTTATAAAACAGTTTATATAGGTGATAGAATATGTAATGCTTAACGAGCAGGCCAGGAGGAAGTTCCTTGTCCCAACAAACTCTAATGATTGTTCACAGAGTGTGCATCAAGGAAGCAATAGCAGAGCCTCATGCAAAAAGTAGTTTTTGAAGCAAAAGGCATTTGACAGCAGGAAGTGTGAAACCATGCCTCGTTTGACCATGAAGCTGTACGCCACGTGTCAGAGGAGGTGCCAGAGAGACTCCAAAACAGTGGGAGAGATAAAAGTGCATAAAAGAAGTTTGATAATTTAAAAGGGTGAGGAAATCACAGAAGCTTAGATCTGAACACATATTTTGTTTGCAGAATGAATTTCACCGTACAGATGGTTACTATTTCATCTCAAAGAGAAGGCCATTACACTGTATGTGCTGGCTTCTGCTCAACAAATACATTCTGTTTTTTCCCTACCCCCATGAATTTCCCATTTATCTTTAATATGAATTTTAAGACATTGGAGCTTACATAGTCCCAGCCACAGATCCAAAAGTTACAGCTGAAATGTAGCTCCAAGCTGTTCTCTCTGGTCCTCTTCCACCCAGGGAGGGCTCTGGTTAAGTACAGAGCTGTAAAATTTCCTCTAGGTGACCAGAAGGCTTGTATATTTGTGTGCCTCCTGACTGATAATCTTCTCCAGACACTCATACATGTATTTAGGGATGGCAGTAGACATAAAACTGAAGAGCTGAAATCTAAAAGTCTGCTATGCAACAGACAGAATGTTTCCTTCTCGGTCTGGTCTTTTCTTTCCCTTTCAATGTTACATAAAAAAACCTTACGTGTTTGATTCCATTTAGTTGTCAGCTATAGTGGATATTTTTAGTACAAAAATTTCAACACTATCTTGAAACAGTGTTAAGCTAAGGACAGCCAATGACATGGACAAGTGTAACCTGACCCTATTTTTCTAAACAATAGAGATACTGAAACAGTTAATCTCTCATGCTTGTAGCTATGTTTTTAAACTAAAACTGCCAAGAGGAAAGGTATGCAGTAAACATCTTTGAATATACAAATACTGTAGAGAAGATAGCAGACCACAAGTTCCTTGAAAGATTTTAAGGAATGCAGATATGGAAAATTATCATCATCTAAATTATCTGTGACTACTTCTGTGTTTGTCTCAAGTAGCATTTGCCCTCTTCTCATATTCACATGCAATTTGCTAACTTTTGGTAAAAGAAAATACGTTATTTCACGTTGAGCCTGTAACAGAAAGACACAGAAAAGGATCACAATAAATGCAGCAATGCTATCTAGACCTCTGGCAATCTTTACAAAGATGCTGGGACCCAGATAGGTACATCCTGTGTAACAGTGATGCCTGCACACACACTTGATAAAATTTCTGATAAAATTTAAGCAACATGAAAAGAAACACCTTAGTTCTATGCTGCCCTTCAGAGTCACCTGAGCCAAAGCAGCACCCTGAGAACAAGCTGCAGGAGATAAAGAGATCCTTTCTTTTTAGAAGCTCCCCATCATTAGGTGAATGACAAAAGTTTTTGTTGGTAGCCTGAGAATGGATGAAGACTGACAGAGAAAATCTTAATCTCTAAGGAGAGGTACTTTTTTCTTTTGCTTTAATGGAAGAAAATTCAGTCCTGTTAAAAGAAACCTTTCAATGCAAAGAAAACTCCTTCCTTCAGTAATATTATTCAGTATTTAAATAACCAGTTTAACAAGAACACAAAGACCTAATTTCAGAACTGGATATCGGGTGGATATGCAATTAACAGCCCAAAGGGAATTACAGTCTGAGCCTATTTAAATGACTGTTGTGATTAAGATGTTTGACTGTCCTGTTTCTTTACTATTTGGACTTATTAATAGCCCCATATCTCAGTGATTCTATCTAGGTAAAGGGACTATCAAAGTGTTCCTTTCCATTTTCAAAAGGTACTTTCTAGTGTTGTCACTCTGAAGTTTCATATCACCATGTAAAATTGTTGCTTACGTATCTTTAGTATTTTATACCAAATGCTGTTTCAGGTTGCTTGTTCTCACACTCAACATATATAGTTTTATTTTGCACTTTAGATAAATTTTCCAAGATTTAATTCTATCTGCAAAGGTCATTGATTTTTAGCTTTTATCACCTTTAGTTTTGTTTCTGAATTGTCAGTGGTACACACATATGTATCACCACATGCTAAAAAAATGATTGTTATACTCCATTTATAATAAGAATTGCATCTAGTTGAACAGGAATTTTTTTGTGACTTGTTTCAAAATTATACTAGATATCATTTTGATTAGAAATAGTAACTTGTCACATACTGAAGCAAGAATCACGTTTGTCTGAAATTGAGAAGGTGGCTGGCTGATTTGACACTAAATCCTGTCTAGTTAGCCTTCAGAGTAATTTTCCTAAACTTTAAGGGCTATATGAAAAGAGGATTGCCAAGCTTCCCAGGCAGAATATCCAGCACTTTTAGCCTATCATGATTTTACTTTTACAAAATATTTTTTGCTAATAACTGGCCAAAGTGAAGGTTCTGTGTTTGATTTACTGTTAGCCAGTTTAAATATATAGTACTGCAGAGACAGACTTGAACAGTGAAGATGCCTAATCTTCAAAATTTTTTAAAGACAACACAATTACAGCCATGCACTCACCAAGACAGAATTTGATTTGTTTGGATTTTATGCCCTGTCTTTGACTTTCCAACTACTTATGAATAATTGCATAGTGGGAAGCCCCTGCAGATCTAAATTCTTAAGGAAAAATTTCATTGCCTTAATTCTCAAAAGCTGTCGTTAGCATATTAAGTTTTGCCTCCTAGTAAGCTTAAGTGAGGCCTCCCTATACCTCTATGAGTCTAAGAGTTTCTCCTCTTACATCTATAAATATTATTCAGAGATCTCAGAGTGACTGTGAACAGATTCTGATGACTAAGAAAGCTCACAAGAAATGCCTGCATGTTTTCCTCAATCTTGCCTTTGTAACAGAGCACAACTCAGCAAGAACACATTAAGGAATGGAATTGCAAAATCTGGGAGGGGAAAGCTATAGTCAGAGGTTTTCCCCTGTGTCATTGTCTGCAAGCACATGAGAAGATTCATACCATCTATAGATAACAGGTATTTCTGAAACAAAATCAAGCACCAGCTGAAGACAGATATTTTAATCTTACAGCCTACATGGCTTTCTAAGAAAGATGCAGTTTAAACTGGAGGTAAAGGTATTATGCAGAATTAAGTTATAAGGTCCTCTAATCTTCTGTAAAAGAGATTAGAGTAACTGATGATTTTAGTAGTCTCTTCTGAGATTAAAAACCATGAAAGCCTTGCTCTGCTTTTTTTTTTCTCCCCAAAGTTGATCATCAAGAGTGCAGTGCCTCTTGACATTTTTGGACAAGTCCCAAGATAATACAAATATTGCACAGATTATCAAAACTTAGAATATTCCCTAAAACTTTTGAGAAAAAGAAAATGTTGAAAAACTAGCCACACAGAAAGTTTAGGTAAGAAGATGTGTGTGTTAACAAGATTTTTCATGCACAGTTTTTCTGTTCTTACTGCACTTGCTGTTTTGCTGACTCTTAGTGTGTCCACCAGGCTGGCAATGCTCATGTAAACTTGTTTTGCAGCAGCTCAGTTTTTATCTGGTCTTTGCAGCTTAGGGGGCTGGGAAGGCTTCTCTATTTACTTCTCTTATACAAAACCACAGAGCCCCTTCCAGCACACAGAAACTATTAGAGTGATGAATTATCCATTCCCTCTGCTCCCAGATGTAACCATCTCAAGTTACTTGTACAACTAAATATTTGTTGTCATCTCATATTTTGTAAGTATTCTACCGTGGCCAAAGTAGGAAAGCAGCAACACATAAATCAAAAGTTTTATTTTTCCATTCCATATGCCACAGTCTGTTAGAAGATCCAAAACAGACTGAAGTAGCTGTAAAGAAACACAGACCTTACAGCTGTGTGTACAAGAGAGCAAATGTAGTCTTTTACCAGACCAGTTAATGTTGTGTAGACCTGTTATAACCATTATTTGCTTAGAGCTTTTCATGGCTTGTTTTTATTGTGCTGAATGGAAGAGCAGTTCAGTTGCTGTTCTGAATCTATCTCCAAATAAGTATTTTTCTTTCCATAGCCCATAAAGGGAACCAAGCACAGTTACATTCCTAAATTGGGTGCCCACAGGCAACGTGACTGCCCTGTGCTCAGCACAGTACACACTGCCATCCCCAGCTAAGGCAGCTTTTTACCATTTGAAGCAGACAGCAAAGCACACTCTCCCAGCAGGCTTCTCTCATGCACTGGCAGAGTTTAATTCAGCAGAAACCTGTGCAAACCACGTGGATCTGCCAGAAAGTGGTCTATGGCTTTTGCCTTACATGGCCAGCTGGGAGCCCAAGGAAACTTCATCTCTCAGGATAGATAATACAAGGTCCAGGTGCTGCAATAGGCTTAGGGACCATCAAAGCACATGGCCTGCACTTACCTGCTTTTCCTAACACACACAGTTCTAGGAGAATGGAGAATGTCTGGGATAATGTCACTGTACTGTAAAACCACTCTTCTCCCAGCTCTCAGCTCTGCCAGCAGCACATGATGACATATGAGGGGGGAAGCTTCAGGCTAGAGGAGAGAAAACCCAGACCAGAGAGCAGCCTGAAAAAGGTGAAAATACAGGAAAAGGGATAATAGGATTTAGGACCAAGGAGTAATGTCTTACAAGGGATCTGTTTTGCTGGGCTGCACTTTCAGCAGTAGTGCAATTGTAGAGCTCCACTCTAGGCTCTGTCCGTATTTCAATTCCAGCCCCACAGTCTTGGTTAATTTCTGTGGTGAGAAAATCCCTAAAAGGGAGATAGCTCATGCTGCAGGCAGCCTCTGGAGGAGAGTGGGATGATGGAGTGTAGGGCATGGGGATCAGTCTGGACACAGCCCCTCTGTCACCTCTCTCTTTCCCTAAGCCTGCCTTCAGCCTGTCCTCCTCAGTATCCCCTAAGTGTCTCTGTGTATGAGAGGAGGGAACCCTGTTCTTTGCATGACCCATGGAGTAAGGACACAAACTCACTGAGAATCATCCTTGCAGCCCTCAAAAGTAGCCAGAAGAGGAGCAGATGCTGCCTGGGGAAGGGATTCCCCTAACAGTAGCTCACACATTCTCCACTGTCCAGGAAAATTTAAGCCTGAGATGGCCCTCCCTGTCTGTTTAACCTCTGTCTCCCCCTCTAAGAATTTCCTTCCTTCCCATACAGTAAGTAAGCTTGATAGACTCTTTTTGCCATATGCCAAAATAACACTTTTTTTTTAAAACTTTTTTTTTTTTTTAATGAACAAATGAAAATGTCAGTGACCTGGACTTGCATGAGAGATTTCATTATTTTGCCCTTTTATTTGGATGCCATTTGTGCCTTTCTCCCTTTGCTGCTGTTGGGGAGAGGTTCAGGGAAGTGGTGTGAAATGACTGGCTTTCTACTGTGCTCTGAAGTCCAGTCTAGGGTTGCTTCCAATTGCTTCTAGGAAGTTATTCTGCATCTTAAACTCTTGTGGTCTGTCTCCATGCATGGGAGTTTTGGATTGCCCTTTGGTAAGTGAACAGAGAGATATTTTTGGCTAGTAGTCCTTTAGTCTCGCCAAAATTAAGTACAATTAAGATAAAATAAGGAAAAAAGGGACAAGTTTTTTGTCTAAAATTAAATGTTGACAGAGCCACCATAATGTACCATCCCAGTTACATGTTTCAGATTTTGACCATATTATGTCAAAATATAATATATTCTCTATAGCACAACAGAGACTTCATTATGTGACTCTTCCAGAGTCATTGCAGATAAAAGGACTGATATCATTCAGTAAATTGGTTATGTTAGAAAGTCCTTAGTACGTCAGGACTTGGTGACTTGTTGATCAGGTAGTTACTGGAGTGTAAAAAAATAAAGGTCTGTCTTTCATTTCCTGTTTGCTCTGCAGGCTCCTGCCAGCCTAGATCTGCAAGATGGGGAGGAGGAAAATTCCTCCTTGGCACAGCCTGGGAGACAAACCTGACTGCAGCCATAGTTGCACCAGGAAAGCAGCACTGGTCTTGGCAAGGCTTCTTTGTGCCATACAGACCAATTTTCTTATGCTGTTGTGCAAAGCAGAGCCTCCACAGCTAGTGTTGGCTTACTCACAAAAACATGATACACCTATTTAAGACAAGGGTTATGGAGTCAGGTGCTGAACATGGGAAGGATTTAGCTGTTCCCCTTGAAATATGGCTGCTGATAACTTTTTTTGCTTTTGTGAAAATCACTGCTCCTGCACTCTTCCATGACCACATTTGGGCAGGACTTCATTTTAGATCTTATCAAGAAGTCTTTCTTCCCATAAGAAAAGATTTTGCAAAACTGTCACAACTTTTGTTTCTACATTTACTCCTTCAAATACTACAGAGATTCTGAAGGCTTTAATTTTCAGTGCTTAGAATAAGTACAATGTGACAAACTTTTGACAGTCCAAAATATTTATTTGCACAGTACTTCTTGCTGTTATAATTTATAGCCCTGCCTGGGTATTTTTACTATGCTTTTTAATTCATAGTAATGCCATAACTTGGAACATGGTCCTTGGATGTCAGTGGCTCAATATGAATAAAAACATTGAGCAATAAGAATCTAAGTCAATTACCCTTTTAGTCAAAGAAAAGTGCATGTCCGAACTGTGGACTTTTCAGCCAGATCTCATTACCACACTTTTCAAGCACTTCAGAATAGTTTAAACACCACCAGCGTTCTAACCAGGACCATGAGCACTGGCAGGGTAAGCTAGGTGTCCTGTCAGTAGCATTACACCTTCCAGCTTAAAACATGAAAGCTTCTTTCGCCCTTTCTCCCACATTTCTAACCTTAATTGCTGTGGAGTCAGGGCTGCCATTTAGCAGACTACTTGATCTATGCATTAACTTATATTTAAGGTGACACTCACTCCTACAAAATAAAAGTGGTCCTCACGCCCTGCCCACCTTTTTCTCTGCATCTCTCTGGGACAGTCACAGTAACCAGCTGGATAGTGAAACAAGGCGGTGTTATTTAGGTGCTTTGGCTTCCCAGGCAGCGTAGGGAGAGGGTCAGAGTTGCAGCCACTAAGGTGGCCGAGGCATCTTCCTGCAGCCACGAGCACTGGAGCCAGCAGGGATGAGTGCAGAGGCTGGGGACAGGCCAGGCAATGACAGCACCAGCTCCCAGGCACGAACAGCACCAGTAGGTCACTGGCAGGCTTCCACTTTGAGCAGCCCACTGTGCATTAGTGCAGTCTAAATAGGCATTTGGCAAGCCTCACATCACCTCATATGAGAGCATCTCACTCCTTAATGCCATCATTAATTCTGCACTAAGCACATCCCTTTTCAAGGAGGAAACAATAAAGAAAGGCAAAATCCTTGAGGCAACAGTGCAGAGAAGCTCAAGAGCTGTGGTTCCAGAGCACAGACCTCACTGACAACTCCAGTGCTTTCTACAGGATTGCTACAGAGCAGTGAAAATCAGAAAAAATGGGAGTAGAAGTAGTCAAAAAAGAATATAAATCTGAACACAATTTGATCCAACTCAGTACCATGTTAGGTATTAGAAGTAAATCAAGTAATCTTGAAACTCCTAGCAGTTTGTCTTCACTACTCAAGAGTCAAACTTCAGGCCAGTCTTTCACAGGATTCCATTATAAGTCATGGTGTTGCAGGAGACATGCCTTAAAACATGCCCAGTTTTAAGAAAGAGAAAATATAAGTGATTTTAAACTGTGTGCAAAGAACCTACTAAACTATGCATACCATTACTATGGTAATGACATGCATGGGAATTCAAATATGCAGTCTCAAAACCAGAAGGTATGGAAACGAACTCAAATTGCATTTCTCTGAAGTAACTAATAAAATAATATAAAGGGGTACAGATAACACCATTCAAAGGATATCTGTAAAAGCATGTTCAAAAGGTGCTTCTCTTCACAGTTTATGTCTATGGATATCTCAAAACCTTTACTTCTAGTCAGCTAAGAAGAGGTTCAAACTGACTTTATCTGACTTCCACATGCATGGTACATGCATTTATTTTATTGCTTACCCTCTGATGTGCTGATGTCCAGCAGCTTCTCAAACACGTACCTGATAACACAGTGCTTCCTTATTGCAACATCTTAGTTGTAAGTAATAAGTAATACTTATTGCAACATCAAGAACGATGAAAGAAGAAAAATACAGATGCTCTCAGCACAAAGCAAATCTATTTGGTTGATGTATGATAAGAATTCCTCAGTAAAAACCTTGATTAAAAGTTTCTATTGTTCTTCCCATGTGAACAGCATCTCTTAGTAATTATACATTCCAATATGGTACTTGGATCCTTTACATAATCAAAAGTTGTAAGACTGAGTTCCCACTCCAGTAGAAAAATGAATCACTCCACTTAACATTTCTGTGGCAGAAGAGGCTGGTATTCTCCATTTCACATGCAACAAAGAATACAATTGCCCACAAAGCATGTGAAGAACTGTGCTTAGCTTTACTCAAAAGGCATGTTGTATAAAAGATGTAAATTCTCAAGCTGAATATAGAATTCTCACACTTTCTAAAGACTATTCATGCTGATCCACACAAGCATTGATGATTAACTACACTGTGCTCCTCCAGCTCTCCTTTATGGAGCATAAGGCTGTGCTTGTAGGATGGCACACACCTGCTAGATACATATTTATGGAACAAAATCCAGTCTGTGCATTCACTGTCCTTACCTCATCTGCTTACATATATACTGTCCAGTCATCTCGCTGAAAGAATGAAACATTTATGCTTATATGTAATTTTTTTCCAGTAAAAAGTTATTTCTTAAAACTATTGTGCCTTTGAAAATACAAGCTCAGAAATGTTTTTTTTTTTTGTCTAATAATCTAACATCCACTGCTCATGCATTCTAGAATTAAAAAGGTATGTAGCAGATTTCAGTTTTGGGATCAGTAAGAATTTTGCTGGCTAATAAAGCCCAACCTTGAGTACAGTATATAGATGGATCAGGTTTATATTATAAATTGGAGTTCAGGCAATCCTTGAGTTTTGACAGAAGGATCAAAAGCTTACAGGGACTACATTATCTACAGTTTTTCATTAAGGAGTCATATCCATTGGTTTAAAAAAAACCCATCTTTGGGCTCAAACTGGAACACAAATTACAGGCTGCTAAGTCATATCTCAAGTGCTCTGTCGCATGGTTATCCAGCTGTCAATTCTGAAATCCTATAAGCAGTGGTATCTTCCACACTGTGCTGCACTAGTTGCCTCTACAGGCACTACTTTCATGCACTGTTGCAGCTACTCTGTGGGAACAGCTGGTCAAGAATCCCAAAAACTGTGAATAAAATTCACACAAACTATGAGAAGAAAGCAATCTGCTTTGTGTCCGGACAATTTTCCACAGTAGCTTCATAGTAATTCAAGAGGTGACATATGGGAACTGGATTTCACTGATCCCTAGCCATCAGACAGGATGAGTCTACATCATTCTCCAAGTGCACACTTGGCTCTTCTCCCTGCAAGCATTTGGGCATAGGGCCATGCTGAAGCTGAGTGCACCAGAAACTTGATGCATCCTGCAGTCCACACTCAGCCCATCTCCCCTTGCAGCAGTGCTGCTGGGCAAATGCTGACCAATTTGCACTCACCAGGCTGAAACAAAGTCTTGTGGTTTGTGTTCCTTTGTTTGTTTTCGTTTTTTTAATTGGCTGAAAACAGAAGTGCTGAGGTGTAAAACCAGGCTGAATCCTGTTCTTACCTCTGTCCTCAGAGTGGTACCAAATAATACTAATCAATATAGGTATTGGTGTTTTATATAGGTAACTACTGGCTCATCATTACCAGTAGCTGTCTAGGAACGATTTATTTGAAATATTCCCTTGCAAAGACAACTATTACAGTTCCATGTATATTACCTAAGTGCAGGTGAAGAGTGTACCAGTTAATGGAAGTACTAACTGGACTCAAGTACCACAGACTAGCCTCAAGATTAGTATTTAAAATTATAGTTGTGTTGGTTTGAGTTTTTTAATCCAAGACTCACAACCATTTAAATATGTAGAAGTAGAGGCCCTAATGACTGCAATCTTAAAAAAATTAATTAAAAACGTATCAGAACTCTTCACCATATTGTACAGAACTGAACCCAGAAAGTGGCTATTGTGGCTATGAAAGATGGAAATGTATCTCCCAGACACAAATCCAGTGACAGATTAAGTTTCTTAATCTGAAACATTTCCCTACTTACACGGCTGTTTTCAGGGACTGACAAAGCAGAATATGACCAGAGGACCAGTCACATGTACTGGGTAGAACTAGCAGATGACCAAAACAAGTATACTTAAACAAAGTGCCTAAAAGTTCAACACCAGTTTTGGACAAATCTCACTTTTGATAGTGTGGGATTTTCAGCCCTTGAACAGTAATCTGTACAGGTACCTGCTATGCTTCAGTCATAGTTGTCACAGCATCTGAGAGAGTTTAAGAAGTGTCTGGACAATGCTTTCAGGCATATGGTGTGATTCTTGGGGTGTCCTGCACAGGGTCAGGAGCTGGACTCAAAGACCCTGATGGGTCCCTTCCAACTCAGTAGATTCTATGATTAAATAATGGCTTTTTCCTAAGCCCCATCAGTAGGTATGCTCTTTACAGCAAGGGAAAGTATCTTCCACCACAGATACTAAAAAGCTTGTAATGTTTGTGAATATAAGAAGTGCTTCAGTTTCTGTTTCAGAGAAAATAGCAATGCAGCCACACCCACAATATGTCTTATAGAAAACTTATTTCAGAGACAAAACCCAAACCACTCATGTTTCTTCTTAAGCGAATTTAGGGCTTTTCGGTCAAATTAATGTGAAGAAATATGTTTAACTTTAGCAGCAGTCTCATGTTTATTTTCCTCAAATCCTGTAATTGTTATCAGCTTTGTAGTAAAATAAAGTGATTCTTACCTGGGAAAGAGACAGCAGCACTGTTCAGGCATTTATTTTTTCTAAGCAATCAGCAAATACACTGTTACAAGCTTTGGAATATCAGGACTCCTTCTGTAAAAGAGAAATCCCTGCAACCCAACTGCACAGAGATAAGCATTTACATCGCTCACATGCTTACTTGGTCTGCCTAATTTTCCAGCACCCTCAACTCCTCAGTCAGTTCTGTGGGCAGTTGGCTGAGGAAGATTCCCAGCAACAATAAAGCTGAGTGCAAAGCATGGACTCTCGGCAAATGGTGGCATTTCCAACAGAAGATATAAAAACAGTTAAGTATAACATCCAAGATACTTGGCAAGTAGGCATGACTGAAGAGAATTGTAGTGGTCTAGAAGTCAAGTCAAAACTCCAGTGGCAAGACTGGAAGCAGCAACAGAAATATGATGAATTAAGAAGTTCCACAGAAGTATAGAGCCAATAAAAGTACCATAAGGAAATGAAAAACTCTCTCAGTTTACTTATAATCAAGGCATATTTTACTGACAGATCAAGACCACATGATAAGATGTCTTATATAACATTAAGAATTCCATATCATTACAGGCTTCATTTGAGCTACAAAAGCAAGAGATTTTGTATACTTCATGCTGACAGTTCTGGAGAGAAACCGCAATAAAATTCTCAAATTTATTCAGATTGATTAGCAATAACCATACTGCAGCAGCTGCTTTGCCACTGCTCAGCACTTTGTGTGCACGAACAGCACGAAAGATGTGACAGTACTGTGATTTTCCTGATGTGTGTAGAATTACACAACACGAAACATATACTTAAGGAGGAAGTTTAACTAAAAGGCAGCTCTTTAAAAAATGGCCAAGGTAAAACTCCAACAGTATATAGAAAGTTAGCACAATGTATATCCACAACTATCAAAGGCTGTGAAGCTCAAACTCCCATTAAACAGTATTTGTTTAAAAATCACAAGAGGCTTGAAAACACAAGCATTTTGGAGCATTTACCAACCTTCATCTGCTGGACCAAGGCACTCTAACACCTTCCATCACTCAGAGAACAGCATCAATGCCCACATTGCTGGTTCTGCAGGGCAATCTCCCTCAAGATGGATAGTTACCATTAATCACACCAGACTGGAAAGTTCATCTATTCCTGGCTTGCTAGGGTAGCACTTTCTTTCAGGTAAGTGCTTCAGAATGAGAGTAAAAATTACTTTCATAGTCCCAGCCATCCATTTCAATGAAGCTGAGCACTGAAGGAGGTTTAACAGCACATCCTGTTAGTCCTCAACTATTTTCAACAGGACTCAAACACCGAATACTCTTTCCAGATTACTGCATTAGGACTGATCAAACTGGTGTTTCAGGGAGGTAGTAATTTCTCCAGACACTTAAACAGCAGCTGGATCAGCACTAGAAAACCTGCTAAGAGGTGTTCTAGCTCACTTCAGCTCTCAAGCAACGAACAGGACAGCAGTAAGATAATGCTGATCAAGAACTGAGAATAAAACAGTACCACAAAAGTCTTTTCTCTGATATTCACTCCCTCCTCCAGCATACTTGTAGTTTTGAGGAAATGCAGCCTATTTGGTTCGTTTCACTAAGTAATAAAAAAATGTATCATTACCTGGGGACTTTTTGAGGAAAAACAAGTATTTTATGGTGCAAGAACTTGAATGATTAATCTACAGTGTAGTACTTTAAACTCCTTTGGAAAAATAATCCTGCAAATGCACATAAAGGTCTTCAACAAAACCCATATCAAACCTTTCCTGTGGAATAACCAGGAATCCAGATGCAGTAGCAGGTTCCAGTTGCAGGAGACAGTGACATGGAAAGAGGCAAAGCACACAATATAATGCCTAATAAAATACTGCTGATCCAATACGTGAAAGTCTAAAATCTTCATGTACCCCTGGTTGACTGCTGACTCCTGTCTTACAGCATCTTCAGCTAATGCGTATCTTTAGAAACATGATGATATTTGGTAAGTACCCTGTATACTCCTACATCATGTTAAGTTTTGGATGTCTTGTTTTAGCAGTCCTCACCAAATGGGTATACCTGGTATTATAATAACTGAATCAAGACTTCTATTCCTTTAGCTGCCCTGACAGGTGAGGAACAATATTTGGAAGAAAGTAAAAGCAATAAACCCAAGTGCTTACATTTATTTCCTAAATAAAGCACAAACAAGGTCATGCTTTCGTAAGTAGCAAATCCTTGACCACATGAGTAAAGTTGTTAGGTCAAGTGTTGACAGTAAAATCTGATCTTATGGGCCTTAGAGAAACAATGTGTTTAGAGAAACAATGTGTTTATTTGTTCTGCATTAGTATTCTGAAGAAAGCCATCTATTTGGTTACAGAAAAATTAAACAAGGCCAAAACCGTACCAGCAGATAATTACTGTGAAGCCATCCATTACAAATGACCGATTACACAAAGAGGGCCTCGTGCAGGGCTTAGCAGGAGATCTCACAAGTAGCAGCTTCCTGAAATAAAAGCAGCTGAGTACAGATGAGCCTGAGACAGCAGTTGAAAACCTGCCCTGACTAGGCAGGCAGGAGCACACGTTGTACTGATGCACCTGCAAGAACACTCTGCTAAATAAGTCCTTTGGCCGTACAGTGCAGCGTTTTATCTCCCTCACTGCCGTCCCACGGCCACCCTAATCGACAGAGAGATACAAACACGCTTGTTCTCACAAGGTCACAGCAGGAACACAAGTACAGAAGGAGTCCACCAACCACAGAGAATTGACACCTTTTTTAGACCTCATATTTGCACCCCACTTCTGAACCTCAACCTAGATTTCCAACTGCTGGCAAGATTAAAAGGAATAAAGTTGTCCACTTCCTGGGAAGAAGCTATTTGTCAAGAACCTTGATGAAATGCAACAAAACCTGAAAATAACATGTATTTTTAGTTAAAAACACAAACACATGGCACTCACAGACCATTAGAGAACTCTATCACATCTCCACACCTGTATTGTGAGGCTGGAGAAGGGGAAACAAGTACAGACCAAGGATATAAAGAAGTAAAGTAAGTACAAAATATCCCCTAGAAGTTGCACGCTCATACAGAGGAAAAATTGATCTTTTCAACACCTTGAGTAAGGAAAAAAAATCCATTACACCTACACACCCAGAGCTATTTTATCTGCGAGACTGAAGGAATTCTTGGGTCAGAATTGCACTGACACATATGTGCAGATACAGAGCTGATGCAGAGTTCTAACTTTGGAAAAAACTGTCTGTTTTAATTTCTCACAATATTTTTCTGGAGTCAGGGAATGCCATTGTCACTGAAAATCCTTTCATAACCAATCACGTAAGTAATGAATCCAACAATTTCAAAACGGGGGGGAGGGTGTCGTGACATGGGCCATCCTTTTTTCTTCAACAGCTTCCTACTTAACCCTAGAACAAGTTCATGACATAATTATGATGTCCTTCTCCTTCTCCCACTTCTAAACATGCAAATACAACTTATCAATCCCAAGTATGCATTAGATTTATGAAAGCTGCTTAAAAATTATTCTCAAATTGCATTTCCTATACTTTGATGTATACATAAGGGGAACATTTCTATTTTCATTTACTGCAATTACTAATATTGTGATTATCTGAGTTTTAAGAGACTTATGTTTGCCTTTCAGCAATCTTTCTGCTGAAAGATTCAATTTTTCAGCTCTTCCCTGAAGAGCTGCCTGTTCCTCTGCAATTAAGTCACCCTCTGTGAATCCCACACTACTCTAGCTTCTTTTGTTACATGTAGTACATGCACAGAAATTTCTGCAGGTAGTGCAGCAAACTTTCCAGTCTTGTAAATCATTTTTATCAGCTATTTCTAGAAAGCAGTGCTAAAGCCTTTTAAATCAAATTATTAGTGTTTTGTAACCTGAGTTTGTACTCAAGATAAATCTTCATAATTTAAGTCACAGCTACCTAAAGCATTTTAAAAGCATTTGTTATGACAGCAAGTCACAGATAAATTCTTTACTTGTTAGTAGTTCATACAATTAAAATACTTCAGATTAAAATTATATTTGTTTTATTTACTTTTACTTAAGCTTAATATAAATTGTGGGCTTAAAACCACACAGACAAAGGATGCAATTAATACACATTTTGGTTTTGCCATCTAGATGAAAACCACTATGTAACTAAAGAGGCAGTTAAACACAGGGTACAGTTTAACATGTTGTATGTGGCCTTCTCCTTGGTTTTTTTTAGGAATGACTGACATATACAGTATAAGGCTCCTATGGACAGAGCTATGAGGACCATTTATTAATATTGTCCAGCGCTTGCCAGGTGAAAAATCTTTCTGGAACAGTAACTTGTTCAGACATAAAAGAAACTTTTTAAAAAACTCCTACAGTTTCATTTTGGCAGAACCTACAGAGAACCCTGATGTGCAGCTAAGGAGGAGGACTGCTGGAGGGTAAAGGAAGAACAGGAGGCCAATTTGACAGAGAAATGGGATAGGAAAGACCATGAGCTAAGAACAAATATGGGGTCAGTTTGAGTTTCCACACTCCCCCCACATACTTCATGCTCTTTCTGTAGGAAGGAATGGCAGACACCACCCACCCTGGCCTGGGATCACGCCCCCTTTGCTTGATCAGGAGCTGTAGGCTCAGGACACACTGGTGCCTTAGGGCAGTGAGGAAAGAAACAAAGTCTTTCTTCCTGCAGTCATCAAGGCAGCTTCAGGCCAGCAAGGGTAATTACTAGCTTGCTTTTGCCATCCTGGCTGAAGTTCAGTCACAAACCCAAAACACCAAGTTTGGTAATCTCAGCTGAGGTCTCCTGTGCACAGCTATTTATATCAGGCATGTGGCATGGTCAAAAACTCGCGATATTCAGCCATGGTGGTATTATTAGAACAAACATGGGGGCGAACTCCACTGGTTTTTCAGTTCTGCCTTTAGCTGGACAGTTTGCAAATGCTGTGTGAAAGCAGGGTGGACGTGTTTGCATTCTGTTCACAGTGCATCTTCATTTGAAAACTGGCACCTACAGAAGCCTGACAATCAAATGAAAGAACTTTCTAGCAGGGTTGAACAGGCTTTGCCGTGACAAAGCCATGATAAACTGAGTGCACAGGAGTCCATTTCTACAGTGGCTGAGAACGTGCTACTGTTTCTGTAAGGGAACCACCCCCCTGAAGTAATTAATGGAGTTGTTTTCTCCTTCTTCATTTTCAGACACTGAATCCACTTTTGCTCAGGTAAACCAGACAAAGCTTTAAAAAGGGAAATTAATGAGACCCAGTCAAATTTACTAGTAAACAAATCCTTTTAGAAAAGGCAAGGCCCTCAAAGGCCACTGTTCCCCTCCTTTTCTGGACATGTCTTGTGTTTTAAGAAGCAGAAATTACCTGAAAGGGTGTAACTTTCACATTGTTAAACAGGAAAGCAGAATATTCAGAAAAAAAGCAGAAATACTTGCCAAAAAAAAAAAAAAGAAAAAAAAAATAAAAAAAAAAAAAAAAAAAAAAAAAAAAAAAAAGTGAGTTTTAGGGTTTTTTTTGAGAAATGACCTGACCTCGATAGCACCCTCATGACAAAATAAGCTGCACTAGATTCTTCCCAGGAGTAACAGCTGCACTGAAACAAACCAGGTAATGAAGGAGCAGGTGTAAGGGTAGTATTCCCTCCTGACAGTCATAAAATATATGTGCCTCAAAACTTAATCTCCAGGCTGCTGGCCTGACTTACAAGAAAAAAAATCAGTATCCAAAGTAAAATACTCACATGAACTAAACCAGAATAGTTTACAAAGCATTCTAAATATTCCATCATCTCTTACATCTAGAACCTTTGTTAGTAGTATTTAGAAAAGCACTGCAAAAAATATTTTATGCACTCTAAACTTGTCAGTCTTTCAAGTAAAATAGCCTTACCTGGTATAATTATGAGACTCTGCTTCACAATTCCCCTTAGTTCTGGAGACAAGAATGAAAATTTGTCTTACCCAAAATGTCAACTGACAATTTAAAATAACAAAGCTTTAAAGGAATTGTCCTTGATAAAAACATTTACATCCTAACAAGGAATAATTATTCCAAACAGATTCTCCCAATGACAAGTTTTGCAGGCAAGCATGAAGATTTTCCCATGGGTGATGCCATGTGTGAACAGCTGAAGCAACTGCACCCCATCTGAAACCCTCTGCTTGCCCACCAGGTAACACCATCACTGTTAGACAGTGGGGATCTGCTGCTGTCAGCTGTACTCACTAGACTGGCTGCCACTGATTTCAGCAAAATAAATCAATAAACAAACCAAGCTGAGTAAGTCAAACTTTGACCCGTTCACACATTGAGATTTTCCGACTAATAAGGCACTCTGCTTCCAAATATAAGAATATGGAAGAGTGCCGGAGAGGAGAGATTCCAAGCATTAAATTCATCAGCAGAAGTGCAATTACCAAAAACAAAGCAGAGAGGATTTCAATTTTCACATGCTACATATTTCAGGAACAAATCATCTTTTATATTAGGAACATTTTACTGTATTTTTGGCATTAGAATGAGGGTGCTACTGAGAAACCATTCCCACTACAAAATCAGCTGCTCAGCAAGGACATGTCACAAGTCCCTTGACATGGAAGGAGGCAGGGGGAGGGGAGATCCATTTAGAAATTAATTTTGTAAGTCATTAAAGGATGAGCCATTCTAAAAGATTCAGTTAAGAACACACTTACGCAACTACTTCAAAAACCCCACAGCAGCTGCTATAATTTCAGGTTCGTGGTACAAGCATATTAATTTTGACATTATCTGTTCAGATTATTGCACACATTTTATTTTTGCCATTTAAGGATTCTAATAGGATAACACCATCTTTATTAAACTGTTGATACAAGATGATTCTTTTAGCATAAAGTCAGATGAAGGCATTACAAAAATTACATAGCTATTAATAGATTGAAATAAACTCTTAAAAGAACATGTTCCTTACAATATTGGTCTTTTGTTTACACTTAGACAAAAAAATGAGGGGGTTCTGTCATAATATTTTACTAAATTAGCATTTAAATAATACATGAGGCACTTTTCAGAAATTACTGAAAGCTATGAACAATTAGCACACTCAGTTAAATCTGAATAATATATCTACAGTATAAACTGTTACATATGACAGTACTATTTGCTTTTCAAATCCAGTTTTCTAGAAGGTTAAAAAGGTTGTAAAAGTCAGCTCCAAGCTTTCTGGCTATCTAGCAGCAAATATGCTGCTCTCATAATTTTCGTGTTATATGAAAATGATTGTTTATGTATGAATTAAGCTTCACAATATTAACTGTAAGGTAGGAAGTGCCAGTAGTCTTTATACAGAATATACAGATTGTGACTTGCTGAAAGGAAGAGGAAGAAAGCACAAAGCAGACAACTCCATGGGCTCTGTCATCCCATTTCACAATACAGATCTCTGACACTACTCCAGAAGATTGTATTATTCTGATAGTTCTACCATTGAGAACAATGTGTGTTCCCAAGCACAAGATTAAATCACTGAGCAGACAATTTTTTAAAAGGAGATCTGCTGTACATCAGTTGTTCTTGATCACTCAGTATAAAACATTTTGTGACTTTGCAGAAAAATCACATCACATTTCTGTCCCTGGACTTGCCAAAACACATTAAAATAACAGAAGTCAAATTCTCTTCCATGCATATCCACAGCCATGGGAAAGAAATTCTCGCCCCTGATTTCAAAATCTTTCAGAGAACAGGAAAGCTTTGCAGTTTCCCCATCTCACCCTACACCTAGCTTCTCTGCTAGAGTCTTTGTGAAAAAATAAAAATATATAAAAGTATGCTGCTGTGACTGAGAAACTAAATACATTCATGGTCCCAAGCCAAAGGCACGGGGCAGATTTTATTTGAAATATTAAGTTCCTTGATTAAAAATTTAAGACAATCAGACAAGCCGTTGGGGTGGATGGAAGAAAGCTGTTTCCAGTAGGAAGAATTTTCTTGTTCCTTTTGGCAAATGGACCATCAAAAAAGGACATTCTCCCACAAATATCACACTCGTTCGGTATCATATCCCAAAATGGGTTCCAGCCACTTCTCCACCTCTGACACAGACAAATTTTTTCTCAGTGCATAATCTTCAACCTGAAAAGGGACCACAAAATTTGATGAAGATTTTGAAACTCCAGCTTTAAATGTTTACAAAATTTTTGAGACATCTGCCTATAAGATGATTTTGAATGCTCTAACACTACTACAATTGATGGTGTTAGTTACCTGATCTTTACATATCTTGCCAACAGCAAAATATTTGGAATTGGGACTGGAAAAGTAGAGGCCAGAAACTGCAGAAGCAGGTATCATTGCTAGTGATTCCGTTAGACTGATTCCTGGAAAAGAGAATGAGGATTTTCTTATTCTTTGAATTAAGAATAAGCACAAATTCAGAACCGTTTTTTATGTTGGGCAGCTTCAACCAAACTCAAAAAAACCAAGCAGCTTTCAGATGAGCTAAAACCAAACTCTTTTTCCACTTGTTAACCATTAAGAAAACCTCAGAGCTTTAAACATACTGCAGACTTTCATTACAATTAATGCAGACTGACTCTATGGTTTGAACGAAAAAACTTGGACATTTGCACAAGTGAGGTTTTGAAGCACAGAAACGTATTTCTGGAATTGTGCAAGTACCAGTGAAATATCTGACATGCAAAGTATCAGAGGAAAGCAAATGGAATTAATCCCTTTTTAAGAATTACCATCTCGAGGTTCCTGTAGACCAGGAAATACTCTGCTGAATTGGCATTTTTCTATCTGGACTGTCTTCTTACAACCATAAGGATGCCAGAAATTTCTTCTGTGCAGCAGAAGCCTGTTTGCATGCAATCTGCTAATTAGGGACACAACTCCTCCACCAAAAGCACTGGTAGTGTTTTGCAAATGTTTTCCTTGAATCAGGCAAAATAAAAATGGGAATAAAAAGAGGAAGACAGCAATTCCCAGAAGCACTTCAGTTTAGTATTTTATGTAATTCTACAACATCCAATTTGTTTTTTGGTCGGAATTTTGATTTCACATAAAAAGCGGTTTAAGAACCTTAGTAAAGCAGTTACCTGTTGTTTCCTCAATGTTTGCAAGTTTCCACATGGTGAGTTTTTCTGTATGGTCAGGCTGGCTGGGATACCCAGGGGCAGGGCGAATTCCCTCATATTTAATTTTGCGTAGGCCAGAGAGATCCAGCTGCTCACTGCTACTGTAAGCCCAGAATTCCCTGCGAACTCTTTCATGAAGCTCCTCAGCAAATGCCTTGGAATAAAATGAAAAGATTTTATAAATCTTTTACTTTGTAAGACTGATGCAATGATTAGGACCAACAATCATAGATGCTTTCTCACATACCCATTTTCATTTTTACGAGAGCTCTTAACATAGGTGAGACATTGAAAGAATTAAAATTCACATGAAACACTTATTTTGCTAATTCAAGTATTGTAGTTACTTCTCTTATTGTAGAGAGTAGTTTTTTGATTGTCCTGCTTTAAGGTGGTAAAGACACGGACAAGTAACTCAAAAAGATAAAATTCATTAACCTATGGTAGCGACACGTTGTTATAGCACTGAGGTCATTAGGTCTTGACCATCTGGGTGTCTCGCCCAGGTCTAGCTATGGAAGGCCACATCATTCTTGCCTCCATTCTAGGATCAGATACATCCATGTGCTGCTGTTCCTTTTAGCAGAGGACCTTTCCTTTAGCTCAAAGTGGGCAACAGCTTTTCTGAACTACTCCTGCAGCTTACATAATTTTATCAGCACCAGTTGCCCATTGGGAAGAATTCCCACTTCAGTAAATATTTTCAGATAATAGTAATAACAACAACAACAACAACAATTATTTCTGAAACCCTGCTCTAGCTTGAAATCCCCAGCTAGAGCTACCCCCACTTCATTGTACCAAAGTGGCTCTAAGTTTGCTGAGAGTTGCAATGAAACATGCAATAGAACCTCATACCTCTGCCAACCGATCACCGAGAGCCTTCACCATTATGACGTTGTATTCATCATCCTGTTTCCTAAATTCATTGCATAGATCATCTACACCAAAGCAGGCCACAGCAAACAGGCCTAAGTAGTCACAAATGCCAGAATCCAGTGGTGCTATGAAGTCAGAGAGGCAGTAATATGGATCTGTGCAGGCAGAATCCTTCTCAGCCTAAAGTAACGAAATCAATGCAATAAATCAGAACATTTTAAAATACATCATTAATGTATTATTAAGCTAAAAACAAGTATTTGCAAGACTACAGGGCTTAGGGCATTTCTAACAAACACCTAACTAGTCTTTGAGCCATGGTAGTTTTCCTATAGTTAAATTAGAAGAAAACCACCTCTCTTACTCAGAGTGTTTGGACCACTGAAGAACAAAATACCAAAGAAGAGAGATGCAGCACTGATCACACATTTTGCTTCTATTTACAGCTCCTAAGATTTAACAGCTTATACAGCAAAAAAATTATTACAAAGTAAGGAATACTCTTGTGCCAACAAATGGGTAAGAGGAGGAATATTTCATCTCTATCCCTAACAGATTCCACATTTGTTAACAAAACTGATGGCTGATGTGCAAGCTGGAGAGTTCTTCAGCAACTCCCACTGTAGAATGGTTATGAGTTTATAAACACTCCTAGTTTCTTATGCTACAAACTATGTGCACAATAATCCAGACAAAACAGCGCTCAGGATGCAGACTTTTTACTAATCACACACAAACAAAATATATGTATCACTACTGGAAAGCCGAATCCTAAGCAAAGTTCAAGTGGGTTTATGCAAAGGGAAGTGGCCCAATGGCAGAGGACCAGGAGGTGCTGGTCAATACCCAGCTGAACACGAACTAGCAGAATGCCCAGGTGGCCAAGAAGGCCAATGGCACCCTGGCCTGGATCAGAAACAGTGCGGCCTGCAGGACCAGGGAAGTGATTCTTCCCCTATACCCATCACCAGTGCGGCTGCATTTGAATACTGCGTTCAGTTTTGGGATCCCCAACTGAGGAAGAACACTGAGGTGCTGGAGCAAGTCCAGAGAAGGGCAATAATGCTGGTAATGGTTCTGGAGCACCCATCCTATGAGAAGTGGCTGAGGGAAAGGAGGCTCAGGGGAGCCCTTATGGCTCTCTACAACTACCTGAACAGAGGCTGCAGCCAGGTGGAGGCTGATCTCCCAGGTAACAACTGACAGAACAAGACAACACAGTCTTAAGCTGTGCTAGGAGAGGTTTAGATTAGTTTCACAGAAACTGTGACTAGATACTGGAATAGACTGCCCAAGGAGGTGGTGGAGTCACTTTCCCCAGAGGTATTTGAGGAATAACTGGACATGGCACTCACTCACTGCCACAGTCTAGTTGATATGGGGTTGTTCAATCATAAATTCGACTCAATCTCAGAGGTCTTTTCCAACCTAACTGATTCTGTGAAATAGGGAATTATACTGCCCATTGGATCCTTTTTCAAAATGGAAGAAAGGTAACAGAAAGAGGTGCCTGAGCACCCAAAAAGAAATCTTGAATCATATCACTTTATTCATTGTGGAAGCATGATTGCTGTTTAAGAGGTGGCACAGTTCTTGTAAATCTACCCAACTCACAGAGAGAGGAAAGTTATTTAATGGCTATCACTTAGCTGATCTTTTTTTTTATCCTATGATAATGTTTTAGAAATGTGATTCACCCATTCCCAACTGCATCTTATTAGCAAATACTCTCACCCCTGAAAAACAAAGAAAAATTGTCTATTAACCTTATAGGTTAATAGACACAGAAAGTACCATAAAACTAAAGAAATATCCTTTGCCCTCACAGGTGAAATTGATGTTAATTTTAAGGTTCATTTGCAATTATTAGAGCTAAGGAAAAATATTACATGCATTTCTAACTTTTAGATTTATATCACACCCTTAATTAGTGTCACTGTCATGAAGAGAACTCTGTGTACTGAAAGGAACATTTTATATAAGAAACAGAAGACAATTATTCTCTTCTACTTTGCTCTGCTGAAAACTCTCCTGAGTTACTATGTATACCAGGCTGGAAAAGATGCAGCTAAAATACATGGAATCCAGAAGAACAGTATGCACAGACCTTAACCTTTGAGAGAAGCCTGAATAATTGGAATAATTGGAATACACAAGGCAAAAAAGGCTACTCCAAATAACAGCATTCCAATAATAAAAAGCATTACAAGAACAACATCAAATCATATATTTTCCTTGGGAAAATCCTGAGATAAAGCCAGGAAAACAAAGAGTAGTAAAGCTGATTTACATGGGATATCAAATGTCTAATTAAGCCATAGGTCTCTGGAACATCCGTGCCTGTGTGCTTGTTGAGAGCATTTTATATAAACACCTGCCATGGACTGTCAAGATGCACTGGATCCATCTTCGGGAACTGCAACAGATATACTTAAGAGCCAGGTACTTCTTAGTGGAGTTCTGCAATGTTGGCACACGACTGTGCTCACAAAGTATTGTACTCCAGAAATGCAGGGAGTTAAATTTTTTTTCTGCCCACATTTGATGACTCTGAATATGTGAACTACGAAGAAGCCAATTCGGAAGACAGGGAATAAGGAGAGGCAGAATATCTTGCAAGTTCAATCTACCAAATTAAATGCAAATCTAAATAAGTGTGATTCTCCCCATCAAAATTAGCTGCCAACTAATTCTAAGTGGTGCCTTCAATATAGTGAATTTTACAAAAAAATTTAAGGCTATCAGAAACATTTATCTCAACTGAGCTTTATTTTCCAGGTTTTTAAATCCTAACTGGGTTTAAGCATCAACACATTCAAGCAGAATTTTTCATCTAAAGTAGAATCTAGGGATATTAGAGAACTAAGGTTCATTAGGTTCTAATTTAGCAACCCAAGATTCATGTGATTAATTTATGCAATGCACTGCTTTAGGACATCTTAAAATTGAAACAGAAAATGCAGACAGACATCTGAAGATGTCAAACTACAAAGCATTTTGTACAATTATTACAATGCAAAATACTACAAATACTACAATACAAAGACCTGGCTCATCACTGTCAGGATCTTGTAATTACTGAAAGAAATGACAAGACAATGGCTGCAGAGAGATCACAATAACCATTTTCTACAGATTTTAATAGGGCACTTCCGTTACATTCCTGAAATTCACAGGGAAAAAAAGTCACTTAACAAATGTGCTGTCACTGTACCTGTTGCCTCAATCCATAAAATTTTGCTATTGGTTCTGAAGATCCCACTGCCTCTTCTACAGCATACAAGTGGATATCATCTTGAACACTTCGAGCTGGCCAGAACCCAACCACACCTCTGGCCTGTAATTTCTTTTCATTAATCAATGTTTCCAGTAGATATCGAGCATCATTATAAACTCTCTTTGCTTCTTCACCTATTCAAAACAAAAGAAAAAAAGAAACTGGCTAAATAGGTTTAAGAATTGTTTGAAGACTGATTAATTTTCCACATAATTGTCCAGTGATTGCAATGATCTGTCATCTACAGCAAATAGGAAGATTGCAGTGATCATACGGCTGTAACAACATATATCTTAAGGAAAAAAAACCCAAACAAAGCACAAAATGTTTCAGCCAGCACGTAGCAGAGGCAGAGAACACAGAACAAAATGAGCAAGAGACCCAGTGTGTGCACCTATATTACCACAGTGCAGCAGATCCAGAACATTGCTTTCAGTGTCACACCATTGCATTTTTATCACTTATTTCAAAGCCTACTGAATAGCTTCAAAAGGAGCTTGCCATCTTCACCCACAAGAGGAACACAGATACATTAAGTGCTGTGCTGCCATTTTCTGTTATTAAACATATTCCAACATATTCTGTTATAATATTCTGTTACCCCCCTGTGCTTTGGCAGGCGAATGCTAAATAAGACGACTGAGTGTTTTTCCACACTCACGTTTCAGCTTTGCATCGCAACGGTTCACTACACATTGCTCTGAACAAATTATTTCAGTGACATTCTTTGCACGTACTTGTACTAATCCTGTGTATTTCAAAACATTTGGAATCTTACTGCAGCACACTGGGCCTGTTAGGATTAGTTATATGAAGTAGATGTAATTTCAATACCCACCTACAGTTTTATCATTAAAGATCTTTGGGAAACTCCGGTTGGGATACTTTCCCCTAAGTTGCCAGACGTCAAAGAAGGGCTTCCAGTCAATGTACTCTACCAGCCTCCTCAGGTCATAATCTTCAAAGACTTTTGTGCCAATGAATTTTGGTTTAACTGGAGGAAAAAGAAGTACAATCCGACATGACGAAAATAATTTAATTGCTTTAACATTTGCAGTATAACTGATGTTCAGCAGCCGCCACCCCTGCAAATGACCTCTTCCAAACTGTCCTAAAATTCTCAGTCTTATTTTCCCAAGTCATACCATACTCCACAGTTACAATGTAACAAAAAAAAACTCCATAAAAAGCATATAAAGTTGAAATAGAAAAATTAAGACCTTTTGTTCTTCTGAGTAAATCAATAGGTTTTAGCTGTTGGACTTTGGAACTTATTTAATTGGTCAGAATATTGGCCAAGACACAAGACCAAAAAAACCCTACACAACTTATCAATCCCTAACGTACTTCATGGCATAGACCTTGCATATTTACCAATTCCTTTCTATACACAGACATATACAATGACATTAGAGAATGTTTCTGTAAATTTTTATGTAATTTCTAAGAACTTTTGCAGCCACCACACACATTTAGATGCACACACACAAGTGAAAAAGATGGATCTATCTGTGTAAAGCCACAAGCTTCACACTTACTTTTTCTGTTCAATACTTTGTAACACATTAAGATAAGTTATTGAAAATTAGCATCTTGGTGAGTCTTGAAAATGAAACAACAGAAAGCAGTGTTAGTGTCACTGCAGGATGCAACTTGAGCGCTATTTATACTTCTAGTATAATTTAAAAAAACCAAAACAGTAAAAAACTGATGGGGGAAGAGTAGGAAGGAGTCTAAGGAGGAATTTGATAAAAATGCCATCTTACTGCATGTGTTCCCTAAATATGGTGCAGTAAGGTGTGCAATGTAATGAGCCAGGCAGACACTATTTTCAAAAGCTGTCATTAGTGTTTTCTTTGATTATATGTTGTGATGGGTAACCCATTGTTTTGGGATGTTTTTCAGTTATCTTTATAAAATACTGATTTATTTTTTAAATGAGCTGTAAAAAAGCAGAAACAGAATGTTCAATGCAAAAAAAAAAAACTGTTGAGGCAGATACCAATTTACTTAAGCTGTTACACTGCTATATTCTGAAGTTTAAAGCATAATTTAATTTAAAATATATCTGAAATAAACACACAAAATAAAATAAAGGCACAGCAACCACAAACAATAACATATAGCTGACCTGGTATATGGCCTGATAACCAATTATTATGGAAACCTTTTCTTCTAGCTTGCTGTAGAGACAAGTATCTTCTTTCCTATACAGACATAAAGGTCAATGTCAAAACACCACCTTTGAGACACATAATCTGTAACTGTGGACTTTGTGGTAGTTTTACTCAAATTACTCTTCAGGATAAATCTAACAACAGATGATTTCAGTCTCACCAACTCCCAGTTCCCAAGTGTAAAGTAAGATTACATCACAAGCAGATCATTATTTTTGCCGGTACAATTCTAATGAAACTGGCCCACAAGATTTCTGGTTCCTCTCAACTACACCGGAAGTTCCTTTATTACTTCAAAATACACTAAAATACAGAGAAAAATATTTTCTTACTGCTCTGATCACTTGCCTAAACAAGACTAAGACATTAGGAAAGCATGGTGGTTTAAAATTCTCAATGGAGTGTGGCTCAGTACCAGCAAAAGCTACCAGTACCATTTTCACTACCCTAGCTGAAGCTCCACATATCCTGCTACTGCTCCAGGAGAGCACTGGTCTCCTGTAGGTTGATTAAGCTCCATGGAGGTCCTAGACACCACTAGCCATTGAGGGCAATCAAGAATTTGCCAAGCAAAATCATGCAGAAGGCCTTACAGGCTAGAAAATTTGATTTCATTAGCACTTCTGGAAGTTTTCAATCCATCTTACTGCAAGTTTTAAATCAAAACAAATATACCTGAAGGTCTTCACAAGGAGCTGAACAGTGAGAGTAACAGCAAGTTATTCATAATAACTGAACAGCAACCACCACCTGCTTCAAACAAGAAAATAATCCATTACATTTGTACCTTGAGAGACTCATAGTGTTCTTGTCTAATTTCTTCATATTCCTCTAATATTTCTTCAAAGAAATCATCCTTCATACTGTCATCTAAGAGCTGGGAGCACTGAAAAGCACAGGAAGGAAAAAGCACTAAGTACACAGTGTAACACACTATGGTAAGGACAGTATGAATTTCAGACTAGGCAACCTGTCTTTTGGACCCTCTTGGCAACACTAAACTAAGCCTTACCAATAATCTGCTACATTCAAACTAGCCATGTTTAGACTACAATTATTACTGAGATCTCTGCCCTACTACACAGGTGACATTAGCAGAGCCAAGTCTAGCTCTCGAAAGACCTGAGAAGAAAATACCCCAAAACTTCAGAGACTCAAGAGTGTCAGAAGCAACACACAGCTTGGCCTATTTACCACTACATATCTGCCAGCTAAAACCACCCATATCTCTGAAAGAGAATCCATCCCAAAAACTCCAGCCACACATTTCCTCAGTACAAATGTTGCTATCTAACTAACTTCAGAAATATATCCAAATTAGCCAGAATAGCAGTTCACATATAACTCCATCAGTCTTCACTACAAAACTACAGTCAAGGACTCAGTGAATGTCACCCTCACTAGAGTAGTGGACATTTAAATAAAAGTGCCCAGTGACAATAACTGTCACAAGCCAGTTGAGAACCATGTGGTAGCACAAAACAGCTGAAGCAAGTGTAATTTAGAAACTTATCTCTGATGTGCTCTTTTAATTTTCTGCCACCACATTATTAAGCCTTAGAGGAAAGGATGAAAGGGACGACAGGAAAACAGGGCATATATCTCTGCATGGACAAGAAACTATAATTTAGAACTTACAACCACAACACTCTTGGATGCATCCAGGACATGAACTACAGGTGCGCTATATCGTGGGGCAATTTTAACAGCTGTGTGTGTTCTTCAATGAAAAAGAAAAAGAGTAAGCATTTCACAACTAAAACAAAAAAACAACAAAACCAAAAAACCCCAAGCAACCCATCAACAAAAAAACCAGACAAAATCCCCAGTGAAATAAATCCTGACTTAATGCACAGACCAGAACTTCAAAAGAAGAAATTGATTCATCCATCTGCTATCCATGAATCATTAAACACAGATTTTAATAACAGGTATATAAACAAGTTTCTCCAAAGAGTATCAGGATACTTCATAAATAATGTGCCAACTCACATTCCCTCAGTGTCTTATCAGCTGAATGAAAATCAGCAACTTATTAGTTTTGAGTCTCAGAAATCAGTAAGAATATTCCAAACTAAACCTATCAAGAACTAACTGTAATCCTTTTTGCTCATCTTACATTTTTTCCTCCCACATGCTAATTTTTGGGTCTGTGGATTAGCATTAACCTAATTCAGTGATGATTATTCCATTTCTCAAAATCAGAGGCACAAGTCCTCTATAAGCTGAAGAATAAATTCTGCCAGTGGTCAATAAATATTACAAACTTGCACCTTGAAGAGGCAGAGAACTTTGCACTGTAACTGCAGGTGCAATGAGGACAGACCCTTCTCTCCACAGTCTGTCAAATTATGAGACCACTTGCTGAAGCCACAAAATATGGACCCTAACAAGTCTGCTACAATACATGCTGCTCTGATAAAGAAAGCAACACCGCTAACAGTTGCCAGTGATGCAAGGATGAGCTCTGCCAGTTTCTAGTGATGCAAGAATGAGTTCTGCTCAGAGTCCTACCAAAACTCTGCAAGCAAGTGTAGGAACAAAGATCTTATAGGCCTTATAATTTGCTTTCTTGTATGCTAAGATCAAACAACATTTCTAAAATTAAACTTAAAGCAGAGCCCAGGAAGCAGCCTTTCCTAACAAAGGTAAGATCCCCTTTTTCTTCAGGTTCTGTCAAATATTTAAAGCACTTGGACATGGAGGTTTACTCATGACTGTGCAACACAGCTGTGTAAACAACTATCCAGCATCTCCTGAATTTGCTTCTAGGAGATGCATTCTTGATCTTGGCAGTTCTATTTTTACAAAAAGCTATCTCTTCTGTTTTGATAGGAATAGATAAAGGAAACAAAAGAAGACATGGTCCTAAAATGGCACTGTATCAACCACTACATGCCAACTTTCTTTTTTTTAGAAGTAAATTTTACGGCAATGAGAATGACACCATTATTTCTCAGCACCTGAATTTACCAAAGTAGCATAATAAGAATGCAAAAATCATCATTGTAGACTATGAAGAAACTCTATTGTGTGGATTCTGGAAACTAAATCCAGCCTCTCTCTCTCTTTTAAACTAACCTCACTATACACTCTTCCAAGTACTCATGATCTCCTTATTCCAAATAACAATGCCTATTTATTACAGTGAAAATAATGCAGATGGTTCTTCATTAGCAACATCTGAGACATACACAACCTTTAAGAATGCACATGAGGGGTTAAATTTAAGACTAGGAAAGTAACATTAAATAGACATTAAAAATCCAATCTTCCATAAAGAGTACTTTTACAGGACATATATTTTATAGACACTGCATTGTATCTGGGCATATGTACAAGTACATATTTATATACAGTTCACGTGAATAAAATCAATTTTTGTACTCAAAAGCATACATATATCCTTTAGTAATTTCCATATTCAAGGATAAAACTAGTGCTGCTTCCCTGTTAGCTACATTCCTCTCTGTGAATAAATTCTGCAGAATTGTTTGATGCTGGTTATTTGACATCAATTACTAGGCCACAATGCCCTGGGTGAAAACACTGAGAAGATGTGAAAAGGCTCTCTTAAGACCTCCACTAAGAACAAAGGCTTCCCTCGACTCCCCACGTTTTTGTTTCTTTAATAAGAAACGTTGGCTCTCCGTATCAAAGTAATAGCAAGAGGCTCATACAGAAAAGGAGAAAAGGAATATGGTGACCCTTGCATTATACATGCAGGAACAATAAAGGCAGGTAGTGATCCTACTCTCCACTGTCTGTCAAACTATAAGATGATTTACTAAAGCCAAAAATATAGAATACAGTATGTGCTGCTCTGATAAAGCAAGCAGCATTGCTCACAACTTTTAGTTCCACAAAAAATGATCTCTACAGTCTTCTGAGCTGTCACCTCCTCAAGTATATTGTACACAAACCAGTCAGCAAAGCCTGACCCCCTGCTGTAATACATGCCCAGAACATATCTGCGGTAATGCTAATACTAGGTGTCACTGAGCTGTCAACATGGTCTTCAGGAAATCACAGCACCTGTATTATTTCATTTGAACAGATCTGAGAGAACAAGATTTTAACAGCTCCGTCTATCCAAATCAACAGGATAAGTACTTCAAGGCAAGCAGCAGAGCTTTATCCCCTACCAGCATGCTTGAGCAGCACTGGAGGCTCAACACAGTCGTCACCACAATCAACAGTGATCCAGGAAAATATAGTAACTTCCTTAAAGGCTCCCTGATGTAAACATGGCCATTTCTAGTCTCAAAATCCTCCATTTTTAGAATGCTTTGGTGAATCAAAATAGATCATTCAATCCCTTAGAAGGACAGAACTATATTTATTTGCCTATGTGCAAGAACTTCTAGAGAAAACACAGTATTTCCACATAAAATATACCCTTACAAAAATTAAAACATTTAAGATGTCCATTATTTGTTACATACTGACTACATTGTACCTCTATAATTTGGGACATCTGAAAGAAATAACAGTCAGTCTTAGGGTGAATACATATCAGTATGTGTGTTGCAGAAAAATAAAGGGGAAAGAAATGGCTATAAATTTTCTTTTTCACTAGTTAACACTGTTTGCATATAAGCTGCCCATCTTCCCAACTGAGATATCTTACTTAGAAGTAGTTGCTCCTCCAATGAGCAAAGGAATCTTTATTGCCAATCTCTCCATTTCCTTGGCGACAAAAATCATCTCATCCAAAGATGGGGTGATGAGACCAGACAGGCCAATTATATCTATTGCAAATTTATAAACACACATGCACAAAACTTTAGCCAATCCATTCTAGAAAGACACAGAAATTAGTACAGAAAAGTTTATTTTATACATCAGATAGCTTCATGCATCAGATAGAAAATTATGAGATAAAAAGCAGGGTAATCACTAGTCTAGAAGGGAGATTTGACCCAATTAGAAAGTGAAAGCTTTCCAAGAATGACAGCGATTCCAAATCCCCAGTTTAAGATATTTCTCAGTCTTCACAGTTGCTGAACACCTACTGCTCTAGGCTCAGCAATAAATAAACAGCACTTTTGATTAGCAAGCTCCAAGTCTCAGAAGTTCAGCACTGAGGAAGGAAATAAGACAAAATAATTATGAGTTCTGCTCCTAGAAACAGCAAGTGCTTTCAAACTTTACCACCTATGTTTCACATAATTCATCTTCTCCTAGATGCAGCACACAGTTCCAAAGCAACTCCAAGTTGTTTCAGAAAGTTAATTATTTATTAGAACAATTCATTCCTGATTTCACTGATCTGGCAGGCAGAACGCCAAGTTCCTTTACTGATTTAAGACCCAACAAGAAGTTACTTAGACCTTTTCAAGGCTCCATTTATCCACCTGCAAAATAAATACATCTGTACAACATCTTTCTTGGAGTTGCCCTTTTGATATAGGGTTTCAGTTCCTCAGTCTGAGTTCCACAGGAGTGCCAAATTCTAAATAATTAATATGGTTAAAGCAGAAGTTCTAATTTCTCTGAAGATAATCTGATCAAATCATAGACAGTACAGGAATGCAACAAGCAGCAATAACAAATGTGATTTAAAAATCAAGCAATTCAGAAGTTTTAATGAAGTCTCTCTATACCTGCTTTGTTCTCAACAGCAGCTTTTAATATCTTATCACATGGAGTCATGACTCCTAAATCAATAACTCTGTAGAAAGAGAGGAGATGACAGAATATCCATTAAATAACAAATCAAATTTCTGCCACAGGACAAACACATTCCTCTTGCTGTAAATTAAAAACCTAAAAATTTAAGTTAAGATTGAAATCTTTGTTTGTTTCTCTTAAGACCACTTTTTCAAATTTTTATATAGGAAATACCTCTGGGTCTGGTATAATTTTCAGTAAGAGTGGCAGAATAATTAAGAAAATTCCAGTGTAAGAGAAGCTTTTTTTTAAGTAAGTTTTTGTGGTTGTACTACGTCTGGCTGAGATGAGTTAATTTTCTTCACAGCAGCCAGTATGGTGCTGTGTTTTAGATCTGTGGCCAAAACAATACTGCAAATTACAGTTTAACTATTAATGAGCAATGCTTTCACAGAATCAAGGCTTTTCTGTTTCTTACTCTAGCCCCCTAAGGAAGAGATTGTGAATAGACACAACAAGGCAGATGACCCAAACTAACCAAAGAATATTCCACAGTACATGAAGTCAAGCTCAGCAATGAGAAGGGAGAGTAAGGGGCTTAGCAGAGATTACCCATATTTTGCTCAGGAACTGGCTAGGCACCCATCTGTCCATAGGAGGTGACAAGGGGATTGCCTTTGCATCATTCTTTCTCTCTTCTTCCACCTCTCCTTCAGTTATTAAACACTTTTCTCCGCCCACCATTTTTCTTGCTTTCTTTCTCCACCCTAATTTTTTCTTGCTTTCTTTCTTTCCTCTTTTCCCATCTCACTGAGGTTGGCTGAGTGGAAGTGAGTAAATGGCTGTGTGGTGCTGAGCCACCTACCAGGCTATACCCCCAGCAGTAGCATTTCTGAAGGTATCTGGACAATATAAAAGTGCTTTGTGGACATCTTATCTTACATCAGGAATGTAAGATGATTCACATCAAGCTTGTTTGCCTTATTAAAGCACACATTTTATGAAACAGGACAGAGAATTTCCCTTGTTAGCATGTTATTCCTATTAACCCTAGCAATTGCCAAGGTTCTTATTTTTTCAAGTAAACTGCCCCAGCCCGCTGCTTTCATTCAGCCTCACTCGTACTCATGGTGACAGAGAACACTATGGCCTCCTTTCAGTAAGTCTAAATAAAGCTCAAGAAAGCCTGAATCCAATCAACAGAATTTCAAGAGGAAATTAAATGGAATATATTGCATATATACAGCACTGCTACTGACATCAACACTTTGTATTTTAAAACAAAGGGATAATTTTGGCTCTTTTTAGAGCAAATGACAACCCAAAGTCAAAAGTAAACTAAAGGAATGAATAGTAAGACAGAGTTCCCAAACCAATTCAGCTTTGCACAATGTCTGAAGACCCTTGAAAAGAACACTGAGGGAAACATGACCATTCATTCCAATACTATTGCCAATCCTTCTGCACGTACACAGGCCATGAAAGACCTGACTTTTCTTGAAGTTCTAACTTTTGAAGTTAAGAAACAGAATGAGAATCTCGTCTCGTATTTAAGAAAACATACCTCAGCAAGCTTTTAAAACCTCACAGTTAACAAACAATGTGAAAAACACACTACAAGATACATTTGAATCTTACAAGACTATTTTTTTCCCAACACAACCCACATATAGTATTACCTACTGCAATTCTCATATCTGATTTCTTCCAACATTATAAAAACATCACAGTTATTATATTTAACTGATATAAAACAAATACAAAAATTGATATTCTCATCTATATTCCAATTGATGTTAAACTGCAGAATCACCTCAGGTCTCAATTTGTTAAGAAAAACAGTATTCAAGGAGGACACAATACTCCCACTTGCCTCCCCATTTCGTAATAGCTGCTATGATCTGGGTTCCAATCACAACCTGGGGAACAGAGAATTCCCAAGAAATGCCCAGCTCTGTCATCACCACAGCTGCAGCTACAGAGAGGTACTAATTACTGACCCTTCTCCAGTTGTGTTCCCAGCTACCTAATGCCTCTTTACCTGAAGTTGTTGCAGCCCAGAACAACTCCCACAATGTTCTTGCCAATATCATGTACATCTCCCTTCACAGTTGCCAGCACTATTGTACCCTGGTAAGGATCCTGGAAGTTGAAGAAGTAGCAAGAGTTAAATTACTCAGAAGCCTTGGTATGTTTGAACACATCCTTCAACAGTGCAATCCTAATCCATAACCCAGACTTCTATTATAGCACAAGTAACTGCAAAGTATAGTACAGATAATACAGTAAGTATTAAAAACCACCTTAAAAGTTCCAGGTAATAGAAACTTGCACATGAATTATTTTTACAAAATGCATGGGTGTTATTCAAAAATCTGTGTTTCAAAAAAACGAAATAGTAAATAAAACCATTTCAGATCTAGATAGCATTTTTTGCAGTGCCATAACTGAACTCCTAAGGTACTTCTGCTCCAAATATACACCTTGCAATGAAGAGATTAAATATTTAGAAGAAAAGGGTATGAATACTTATAATTACATGTCTGTGAATCAAGATCAAATTTTTGATGCCGAGAAGAACAGGATATTAGCAAACTTAAAAGGGAAATTAGAGGAATTAGCAAAAGCAGAAGAGGCTCATTTTTATGCAACACAAATAACAAGGGAGTTTTCAGTGCAGTGATCAGGCGACTTCAGACTACCCAAGCTGAACAAACAGGCTGAAGAAGGATCAACCTGAAGAAAGGAAGCTGTTCTGTCACAAGCAGGTCCCAGGCTAGATAGCATTAAGCATGACAAAGGGTGCTTCCCACAGCAGTTCTCCACCAGGACACAGGACTTGGCAATACCTTTTTAGTTGTATAATCACTGCTGTCATTTGGAACAGCTCCAGGCTATAACAGTAGTATGTCTCAGTTGCTGCAGCATCAGATGCCAGTAAGCAGCTACATAAATTGCACAGAATTTAAATAAAGTGGAAACCTGAGCATATTCTATGTGAAACTACAAAATATTTTTCCAGACAGTATCTCATCTCCTTTGCACATGGCAGAATGGGATGACTGAATCCTTCTATGAAGCATGCTATATTTCTGGACATATAAATTAGCTCGCTACTACATGAACCTAAATTGCTTTTCCAGTTGCAATATTATGGGTTAAAAAATCTTGATTTATTACCAAGACCAATATTAGTATTTCCTGTGGTTCTAACACATTTGTTGAATAAAATCCCTGGATCCCCACCAACGTTGCTGTTTACTAAAATCTAATATCTCCCAGTGCTTCTGTTTTACAGAAGGCCAGAGAACAGAGGAAGCAAAATGGAGGTCTGTAAATCAGCCATCTCAGTACATCAACAGAAAATTATGCAGCTGAAAATGTAACGCTGGAATGCAAGAGAAAAATGGGGAAAGAGATTAATCAAGGATGGGGAGAAGAACAAAACATGCTGCCCCATATTAGGTATCATACCTAATCATACCTAATAATTACTGATGATTTAATTAGTGATTGATCCAAAAAAAAAAAAAAAAAGGATTTGCACCTAAGAAACATCTTTGCTGGGTAGCAAACATGGGCAACAGCACATACCACTTTAAATAAACCCTATTTAAGGCACACTTATTTCAATTGTCTTAAGCAAGGAGGCCCTCAAGTTCTGGGCATACATCCAAAGGCCTTCTTTTTTTCATCTTTAATAGAGATCCACAGCCACAGCTATTTATCCTCAAATGTAACTATCAACACTTTGCATTTCCTGGCAGTCTGTGACTAAAACTGTCCTGGAGGGTACAGTGGCCTGGGTAACATCAGACAGGTCAGTTACCAGAGCCTGCAAATCATTTTCCTTCAAGCCAGCATACTTTGGGAATAGATGCAGCTCTTTTATCTCTTTCACTGATTCTCTATACAGTGGCATGGTCTTTTTAAGAGGAAGGAACTCCATCCCTTGTCCAGCAGAAGGTAGAGAAAGCAGGATGACAGAAGCCCTTCCATTTCCCTCCTGCTCTCCTCAGCCACACAGAACATCTCACTCACTCTCCTAGAGAGTGTTTGCTGTCTTTTTTAGAACCTCTCAAATTCCACTTCACTTCTTTCTAGCCAGAGAATTAAGTGCCAGATGGTTCACAGAAGATCCATTGCCCATTGAATCATTGGGGTACAGTGGGTTTTGAACAACTTTAAAGACCATCATAACAAAGCAGAGGGTGCCAAATACCAGCACTGTCATTTGAGTTATGAGCTGGAGAAAGATGACCAAGTGAAAGGTGATTTGTGACAGCCAAAGAACAGATTCACTTGAGATACAGGAGAGAAGACATCTTCACATCCAGAAAGAACATGGGAGAAGAGACAAGGGATTCTCCTTATTTCATTAGGGTATGTCAGGTTTATCAATCAGGCCATTTTTCTTTCCAAATTATTTGCTGTATTTGTTACATTTATGCTGGACAATCATACAACAGATGCACAGCAAATACATTGTAAGATGATTTCAAGGAAAGAATTAGGAACCATTAAAATTTTTAAATGAGATTTAAAGAGTTCACCAAGGGCAGAAGTTTTAGAAGCAAGTAGCAAAATCTGCCATAAAGTTAGAATAAATAACATCAGAATTAAATGCCTGTAAAAATGCAAGACATTAGTAACACAGGCATAAAGGGCCCACAAAGGCTCATTGGCATCATTCAGAAAACTTTGTGAGCTTAGGCACACACCAAGCAGAGTTCCACAAAATCTGCACTTCATGAATTTCAAACCTAGTTCAAATTATGCCGAGATTGTCAGTTTCCATATGACTGCATCAACTCTCCAGCATAATAAATGTAAATAGCAACAAATAATTCCTGTATTTCTCATAGCATTCTATGAAAGAACTACAGCACAAAGGACTGTATCTTGCCTCTTCTTCTGTGCTGCCTCGCTTGGCTCTCCTTTCCTCTCTTTCTTTTTCCATATAGGGAATAAGGTGGCCAACTGCTTTCTTCATAACTCGAGCAGACTTTATCACCTGCACAGATGAAGGTGGGACAGAATAAAGAGTAAAGACAAGGTATAGGAATAACCTCAGTTTTCTTTTAGCTTTCTCATTCAGGCAATAAATGAAACTTCATTTTCAGCCCCAGGTGCCAGTTTTCAGATCATTCTGTGGCTGCTGGCCTTACTGGGCTAAGGCTCTACACACAGGTATTTCTTCCAAGTGCAGCCTCCCAGACCACAGAACAGTTGTTCTGTTCACAACAGAACCAAAAGCTACAGACAGGCCCAGACCTGGAAGGTGCTAAACACAGCAAATTTTATTTGGGCTTTTTTTCTCTCTTGCACTTTTTCATGGGCTAAGACTTAAAACTGCATTTCAAATAAAGCAAAAGCACTCAGGAAGAACAGGAACAAACACAATCATACACAAAGAAAGTCAAGTTCCAAAGTAGAATAAGAAAAATCGTTCCTTCTCAGCAGTACCTGAATTTTTACAATTCCTGTGCGGTATCTGATGAACAGCCAGTACAGAATGTTTTGGCTACATTTTACAATGCTAGTTTTTGTAAAGCAGGAAAATATATGATATTTTTTCATTACCTGAGGCAAAAACATCTTTCCAGCACCAAAAAGATCACCAACAATTTTCATGCCATTCATCAAAGGCCCTTCAATTACATTTAGAGGTCTAGGGTATTTTTCCTGATTTAATCTTGCTTCTTCTGTATCTGCAATGACATACTTCTCAATGCCCTGAGAAAAAAAAAGAGAAGCTTTTATCTTGCTAGAAATACAACTTTTATTAGTTGCTTATCCCCGGAAAAACCCCACAATGGAAGCACAAATAGACACTGTAGATAGTGATAGTCTTTAAAAATACCTCAAATGCCTATTAAATAGGCTTTCTTAGGAACCAAAACATTGCAGCCCTTAGGCAGATAAAGTTATTCACAGCATTTGATGATTTTTCTTAACTATGTCATCAGAAAAATCCAACACTCAAAGGTTGCTTCCACAGTGCAAATGCCACTCATTGCAGTACTATTAAAGGATCAAAAAAAGCCCTGGGAAGTAAAACGAGTGTGTTGCAAAGTAAAAGCAGTACGTTTCTACCAACACCGGGGGAATAAAATATTAAGGGTCAAAGACTTCAACTTCTGAAGCTTAAAGACACACCTCTACAGTTTTCTGTTATTGAAGTTAAATAGATCAGTTGCATTTATTAATAAGTTGCATTGTTAATTAATAGTTTGTGAAAAAAATGGCAGCTGAAGAACTTTTAAAACCAAGTATGTGCCTGAAGGTCTGAGCTGAGATCATGTCTCTGAGTGCTGATGGGTAGGACAGGTTTCTGTACAGATTCACCTTTATGAGAGCATATTCCAGCCTTTCCTCAACAGAGCCTTTACGCCACTCATCAGTCTGTACAACTTTCTTTCCTCCTTGAGCATGATTCTGAAAAGAAAAGACATCCATCCATCCATTTGCAAGCGTAAGAAGTACAACTATGGACTTAACTTTCAGAAAAATGAGCATATTTCCCAGTACTGACTCATAAAACAATTTTAGGCTATTCAAAAGGTTTATATACATGCAAATCATGTTGTATATAAACACCTGTGATGTAATACAGGCACCCAGGGAGTCTAAATCCCAACAGGTACACACTTCAATGAAAATGTAAACAAAATAATTTAAAAAAAAAGAGAGAGCAGTTTGACAATTTTTATGCTCATAAAAATGATTATATGACTAATCCTAAGGGATTTACGTCTGGAAACATATTTTAAATTGATTCCTGGCCCACACGTTACATTTAATTTTAAAATTCTAATTAATTTGGCACTAATTCAGTTTCTGCGGGAATAGGTTATGTTATTCCGTATCACAGACATGTTTTCAGTCAGCCTACAAAACTACTGTTCGTCACACACACAGACTGCCCCAAACTACAACATATCCTCTTTGTCTCACACCCATACTCCCCTTGGCAATGATCACAGAGGCCAAAAGGGCTTCACAGTGCAAGAAAGTTCACATGCACCCACCCCAGGGAGGCTTGTGGAAGAGCACCTTCTCCAAGAATTCAGCCAACATGCTTCAGGCAATTAATTTCTTTTCCTTACTCAGTTATTAGACATAATCTGACATCTCTCAGGCCTTATGAACTTCCTATACTTTTGAATGCTCATCAGCAAGTTTTTAAAGATAAAGCCATGGAAACAAGACCTCATTCATGGGAACAGAAAACAGAACAAACTTTCATTCACGTTTATACAAATACTAGCTAACTTGTTCCCCTCACATGTCTAGATCATAAAAGGGAATGAAAGAAGAATAAAATGTTGCCTGGAGACAACACAGAGTTATATTAATTCTTATATTAAAAACGTGACTGGACATGTCCCTGAGCAACCTGATCTTGGCTGGCCCCTGATCTGAGTAGAGGGCTTGTAATCAATGTTCTCCAGAAGTCTCTATCCACCTCAGGAATCACCTTATGTGATTCACTGAAATTATACCAAGTCCTCTTCAATCTCTGGCCAGAAAGTTTAACAAGGGAACCACTTCAGCCTAAAAATAACCCATGACACTCTAAGGTGGACATGCAGGAACAACAGTGTTTGAGAATGTCTGCAGTTATGTACATCACAGAAAATGGTTTTTAATCTCCAACTTCAAATGAAGACTAATTCCCTAAATCTGCAAGGATTAAGCTCTTTCTGCCACTAGACTATTTTACTCCCTCAGTAAAAACTACCACCACAAATAAAAGCAGATTTCCCAACAATGGCTTCCCAAACTTATAGACCTAGGATTCATCATCTACTTTCATTTCTACTTTTAAGTACTCCATTTAAAGTCACATTCTACTTTTAAGGCTCCATTTGAAGTCACATTCAGCTTTCTGCAGAAACACTGCTCAAGTAATCCCTTTCTAACTCTATTTTTCTTCCTCTTTATGCAATCTTGAATACTCCAATGGTGCATCTCAGCTTAAACAGACAAGATCACTCCCAGGTGAATTGACACCAAGAACACCATCTAAAATAGCCTAAGCACAAGGGATAAAATGAGCCTTCATGTACTAGTTTTTAGCATGTTGCCACTGTTACTATAAAGCGTGCACCACCAGAGCAGAACGTAAACCAAGTGAAACTCTGCACAGAAATACTGCTCTGAGGACCTACAAAACAGGCATGCAAATCTTCTTGTGTACTTGAATCTAACAGCAACTGAACCCAGTGAGATTTTTACCTTATCTTCTATTCAGAACAGAATTTCACTTGCCTCACCTGCAGGGAGATGGTGAGGCTCAGGTGTAAGCTAACTACTGTTCAAAGCTTAAAACTGGAAGTTACCTGAGCATAATGTAAAAGTTTCTCAGTCGCATCAGGATCTTTGTTCCAGATTAGGTTCTCACACAGCTGTAGCAATTCCTTGTGGATATCATCATACACAGGCAGATTCCCAGCATTCACAATTCCCATATCCATGCCATACTGGAAAAAAACATACAGAATCCCCCAGACAAGGCTGTCAGACATAGTGCTGCACATCTGCCAAGTGCAAACATAAAGCACATGTGCCAAAAGCACATCATACCTTAATCGCGTGGTAAAGGAACACTCCATGCATTGCTTCTCGAATGGCATCCATTCCTCGAAAGGAAAAGGACAGATTGGAAAGACCTCCACTTATCCTGGCTCCTGGCAGTGTTTCCTATAGGAATTGCGCACAGATTTTTAGAAAAGTGCTTTCCAAAAAGGAAATCTAACACATTCAGTTCATAGAACAGCCAGCCCCTGAGCTCAGTGCATTGGCTATGCACCCTGTCTCTTTTCCCTGTTCCAGATCCTTCTAGTTACTCAAATTCATAAAAATAAATTCAAATATGCAGGAAAATTTACAAGGAAAGATCCAGCAGCTACTGTGGTTTCCACTGTCACAGGTGCTATTCTGAACACATCACTCCTCCCACTGCAGCATTCCATATTTTCTCCATGCAAACCTACTTTTGCCTCTTCCTGTCCCCACTCCTCTGGAAACAGGAGCAGCCAGTCTGCCTGCTTGCATGTCTCAGAAGCAGGCTGCAGCTGAGCAGCTGAACTCAAGGGTGCAGCCCCACTGCCAGGAGCCCTGTGGTGGCAAAGCAGCTTGTGGGGTGTTCAGCCCCAGACTGCTACTGACAGAGCATCTCCACATCTATCGGGGTGTCTTGCAAGACACAACGGTGCAGTTTCCTTGGCCGTGTGCAGGTGATGTTCTTCATTGCTATACTTCTTTACATATATTTTGGCGACATAAAAAGTCAGGTTGCTGAACAAATCCCTTCCACAGAAAAGGGAATTTTACTACAAAAAAAGCACTTTTCACACACCTTCAAAGAGGTCTTTTTAGCTTGCACATAAATGTGATCATCACTTCATTTAATTAAGGTAGTATATTTACAGTACAGAAAATGGATTGAAATATATTTGTAGAACTATGTGAATTTGTTCTGCTGGAAATACAGCAATACTGGGGAATGTCTGGACTTCAGAAGAGTAGTCCCCCTCACTAGACTAAAATGTAACATTTTTCAGCAGCATTTTGTTGTTGTTCTTTGAAGGGGGGATGGGTGTTTTTCTGCTTTATGAGAGTTTAGGGTTTTAAGTAATCTCAGCAATATACTTCAAGTTAAAATAACCTCACAACTCACTTTTATGGTTTTAGCAGCATTGATAAAATTTATGGCATAAAGGTTATGTTCTTCCATTCCAGTTCCTATGGTCAAAATATTAGGGTCAAATATTATATCGTTTGGATTGAAGTGCACTTTTTCCACAAGGAGATGATAAGCTCTGGAACAGATTGCAATCTTGGTTTCTGTTTCTGTTGCCTAGTGAAGAAAAAGAATTTTGACATGAAACTTATAGATCACACAAAAAATAAACTCTCCAGAAATCATTTACAGCTCCAATGACTAAAGACTGAGAATGTGAACATCACAAATATTAGAAAAGGATTGTATATAATATTGTATTTAAAATTCACCACTCCTATACCTGGAATTTTCACTCTGCTTATAAAAAGTAACCTCACTGCCCAATGTTTCATCACCCTATGCAAAGCTTAATATGTGGTTTCTGACATAACTAAATTAATTCACAAAGATTTCACTCTTGTGAGAGACAATTTCTGAACTAAAAATATCGTTTATGAAGGAAGAGTTCAGCATGTTAGTTCAGGAGATGCTCTTGAACTAACAGAGCTCCACTTAGATCAGTACATGGATACTTCAAACATTTGAGCATAAGAAATGCTTACAAATCAGGGTCAAAACCACTGCTAAGGTTATACAGAACTTCTCTAAATCAACTGTGTCACTGAAACAATTGTGTCTTGAAAAAGAGAAAGAAAGCCTTACACTTCAGAAGAAAAACACTTCTCCTCTAAAGTGACACTCACCTGCCCCACTTCATCAAAAGCCATAACAACCACAGCTGCTCCATATAATTTAATTTTCCTCGCTTTCTCCAGGAAGTCTTCCTCACCTTCCTTTAGACTGATGCTGTTTACAATGCATTTCCCTTGGCAACATTTCAAACCTGCTTCAATCACTGAAAAATTTGAGGAGTCTATGCATAATGGCACCTGTAAATAATAGAGAAGTAAGCCAGGAGAACACACAGAAGTTAGAATTACAGTTCTATGTGCTGTTTACTCATTTGGACATAAAAACGCACACAACATCAGTCAGCATTTAGGAATAAGGTTCCACATGATATTCAGATATTCATTTTGCTTTAAATGCAAAAGTGAGAGCAAATTTATTTCAAGAGCTTCCATGGCAGCTGCATCACATATGATATAGACATCTCTACTTCTCCCTGTAATATTTTGTGTTTCTGATTTAGATACTCATTTTTAGAGAAAGCACATTGCAGAACTATCTTTTAAAGCCATTCTATATCCATAGCAACTTGAAGTTTTGTGGAAAGCAATACCATTATGCATTGCCAATATATACATTATGGCTCATAACTGCTCCAGAACGAACCTGCATTCAGCTTCTCTAGCCAGTGAAAAGGACTGGCATATATTTATGTGAAAACAGACAGAAAAGCCTGTTTCATCCAAAGGCCTTCCTTATTACAGTATCACTGTCTCTCAGGGGACAACTACCTCTGCCTAAGCACAGAAACTGGTTATTAAATGAAACTGTATCAACACCTTCTCCATGCAAATTACAAGTCAGTAACATGTTCTTTATTGTGACTCAAATACAACCTTTGCAATGTCAGGTTCCGAAGAAATCAAGTTACAAAATCTGGTCATTGCAGTGGGGCCATCCAACATCCCATCATCCATATTTATGTCAAGAACCTGGGCCCCCATCTCAACTTGCAACTTGGCTACACTCAGGGCTTCCTAAAGAAGAAAGTCAAAAAACAAAACAACATTGAAAAGAAAAAGATCCTAGTTATTCTCAGGATAACATTTCACTTCTCCAAACTAAGCAGGCAGTCAAAAATTTTAAAATTTGTAAGACATCCTATAAGAAAATAAGGAAATGTTTGTAATGTACAACAATACAAACCAGTTGCTAATATGGAACAACCTATAATTAATTTGTTTACAGAACATGACATCAGAGACCTGATGTGCTGGTAGCATCACTGACTGTAGAGAGTTGGTCATATGCTTAATTGAATAATTTAAGATTTGAATGGTAACAAGGACTTGTGACTGCACAAGATTACAGGAAAATACAGTCTCTGTGATGGTATGAAATAATGGCCTTGCATCACAAGCTCTGGTGTTTTGTAACACAGGACACTTAATTTTTAAAGGCTGTTCAACATTTTTGCCAGCTGCAGAAAAATCACAAGTGCTAAGAAGGAAAACTAAAGATCTTCCCCCAGCCTACATAAATATCTGAACACCTATGTCTGTTCACTTTCTCTTTGCTATCATTCTGCAGAGTCCCTAACAACCTGTGTTTAAAGGTCTCTTCATTTAATAGGCCTAACCTGCTTCATGACTTCTACGAGCCTAAGAGTCAGGCTTCCAAAAATACAAACTAAGGCTTTCATTCTGATTTGATGTAACATCAGAGTACACTCTGGGGCAGAGTCTCAGCTCTCAAGAAAAGTCACTCTACTGTTTGTTTCAATGTTACAGTGTCAATTCACACCAGTAAAGAATCAATCTTCTAGCCTCTTCATTTCTGCTCTGCAGTAGTTTCAAGAAAGCAATTACCTTCTAAGCATCTTCTTCTCTATCAGTGTTTATGCAGCATGTTGGAGTCAGAGATCAATGTAGGTAGCAATTAGATATCATCATAATGCTGAGCAGAATTGAGGAAGTGAAGAAGGGGAGCGAGAGTCAGAGCTGCACAGTGCCACAGTCTATCCCAAGTCGGAGGTACTACATATCTTGGAAGAGGGGACTATATCCACCCTCTTTTCCCCTCTTCTCTGCAAATCAACCCCTAGATACAGCACAGACCAGGACATTTTCTAAACCATTACCAGCTGTATAACTAAATTAAGAATTAAAAGTTTCCTCTAACACTTCTCAAAAAAAAAGAAGTCCTTGTAAAGCCCTTCTCATAAAGTTATTTGTAGCTGGCAAGCAGAGAAACGAAGAAAAGTGAAAAAATAAATCTTCCACATTTTCTTACTCTTGTAACTGATGTAGAATAGCGCTTTGTACCAGCAAAAGAAACAATAATAGTGTAATGGAGCAATGGAAAATCAGAGCATCAGCTATAAAGATTATTGTTCATATGAGATTATTGTTAATATGTATACTTCATAGTTGCCCGCCATGATGAGTTTAGCAAACTTCCGTGATCCTGCAACATTGCAGCGTTCACCAATATTAACGAAGTTGGTGTATGGCCCAATCCTGAATGGCTCCAGACCTTAAAAAGATAGTTTTGAACATATTTGTTAAAACAGAAAAGAAAAAACTGCGTATGAAAGACAAAATCTCTTTTCTGAACTGTAAAATAAAGGTCTCTCTCTCTATAAATAGTGATTTCTCAGCACATCAGTGCTCTAATGAGTAGCTAGCAGAGCAATGCAATTAACAACTGCCAAACAAACACCAGCTCTTTCTATTCTTCCTCAATGACAATCAATAATTTACCTGACCCAAAAAAATAACAACCAACTTTTCCAATACAGAAGTGAACTATGATTCTTTGGACATCTGTGTGTATGTCCTCTCAACTTTCAACTATGTTACCTCATGCATGACACCCTGAGAGAACCAGCAGCCTACTGAATTTACTGACCCAGGGTAGCTTGCAACCACATACCTAGTTCAGAGAAACAAGGCCAGTTGTACCATTGGGTAGCAGGCAATGCAGAGGCAAACAAACTCTACAGCAGAACCAAATAAGCTAAGGCATAACATCACAAGCCAACCATGATATATTTTATTCATGCTAAACTGATTTGACCTGAGGCTAAAATGCCAGACTGAAAAGATGGTACTGTTTTACTCAGATACAAGGCTCAAAGGCTTAAAAGAATGCCTGCAGTATGGAACATACAGATCTAGACTTTGTTAAAAGAAAACATGCTCTAGACCTGGATGTATTGCTGGAACACAGTCCCAGTACGACTGAATCAGCATCTGAGGTGAGACAAGGCAGCCCTTTCTCAGCTGGTGTACAAGGATCTCATCCCAGCTCTGCCAATAACTGTAGCCAAATTACCTGGTCTCCCTGTTGTAAAGTGAAGACAAAGATACTCATTCACCATTACAACGTCTGAGACTTGCAGAGTAAATATGCTGGCTTGACTGTATTATACAAGATGGCAATGAAAATGTTCTACTACTCCTTTAGCCAAAACAGTAAGACCTAGGTCTGGTTAGATATCCATAAGCTTGCTGGATTCAGATAGCACCAGACATTCACAGCATTGTTCTGATCAGCAGAAAACAGCCAATAAATTTATAAAGGAAACTTGGATTAGTTATGAAACTTAAACTCTTACACACTTTACCTGACAGCAGCATGTATCCTTGAGAGAGAGAAGGTGGAACACGAGGCTTACAGAATTTCACAGCTTCGGCAATTTTTCTGAGTTGCAGAAATAAGAAAGTAAAGGTTTCAATTAAAATTAAATTACTCCAGACAAGACTCAAACTGAATATACTAGACATATAGCTACATTTCCAATTTAGCCCTGTAGAGACAGGATTAATTAGGCAGTTTCACTTTGTGAGGCCAAAGGCAAAAACATACTCCCAGAAGATCCTAACATAGCTATTTGTAAGAAATGTACAAGGCTGCAGATTTTTCAAATACAGAATGAGACATAATGGGACATTTGAAGGATTTCAGAAGCAGTCCTCAACCATACTGACTCTTACCACATTCAGGACTTGCTGAGAAACTGCTAGTGACTGAAAAACCAAAAACAATCAACCAAAAATGGCCCACAATACCCCAAGCAAACAAAACAAAACCAAAAAACCCCAAAAAACAAACTCAAAACAAAGCAGACAAAAAAAACCCCAACAATCACCACCCGCCTAAACAAAACAAAACAATAAACCACACAAACCCCAAGGGACAAACATTGTTCTGTACTGAGACATTTCTCAGATGCCAGAATGATTCATGCTGTTCACATTCACTTTCTCTTCACTCTAGTCAGGACTGACACACACGGTCTTCTACATGTTTACATGTCACCTTTTCCCACTTCATATCAGTAAAAATTAATCACAACAGACCTTTTCCTTTTTGGAGTTAAAGTGAAAAAAGGAGGCTTTCCCACTGACCTACTTGCAGTCAGAAAGACATCAAATGCTCCTTCTGACTAGTCAGGACCAGCACCAGCTGTACAGCATCATAGAACTTCTATTTAGGAATTTCCCCAACACACACACACACACACGCACGCACACGCACCTTCCTTCCATCTACCATCAAAGGAAACCTTAAGTTTCACCTTGTGGCTAAGATTGCAAAAAAAGAGAAAGAAGATAAAGCACAATAAAGCAGAGAATGGGAAGTCTATTCTGTCTATCAATAAAGAGGGAGAAGTAATTCCAGAACTATTTTAGGTGACAAAACCAAAGAGGTTTAATCCTTGTTTGAACCATGCCTCTAATCCTTCTTGATATCTACAGCTAGGAAATCCATGCTGTTCCCACTTCATATATTGCTGCTATTGGCATTCAAGTGATCCATCTTTTCAGGAAACTCTAAGACAAGCCATGGAATACTGCACCACAGAAGCAGAATTTAAATTTACTTCGCAGTCCACCAGAGCTCAGCACATGACGTACCTGATATGTGCTGGTGTGGTACCACAGCAACCTCCAACTATGTTGACTAAACCATCCAAAGCAAAATTCTGTAAGAGGAAGGAACATTTTGTTCAAAGTTACTAAAGCTATGTTATTTATTTTTCTCCACACGTGAAGCAATTCAGGGAGCTCAAAAGAAAAACACTAAATTAAAAAACCAATTAGTACTATCTTGTCTCTTTAGGATTTGTTTTGAGATTGGATTCCCAAGGCTAACCAGCAATTTCAACAGGTCATTTCAAGAGACGACATTTGAAACTGGCCTATTTTATACTGTGCTCTTGCTGACACACTGCAGCTTCAGACGCACAGTTCTGTCTTGCACAGATCCAGTGGCATGGGGAAGGACACCCTGCACTGGAACACCCCCAACACTGGCAGTTCCTGTACACACAACTCCATAAAATTGGGCCAAGTTCATAAACACCACTCAGCTTTTTGAACAATTCCCAAATATAACAGTAAGAACACAGGATTGCAACGAGTAACATGCACAGATCAAGGGGCAGGAAACCTCAGCTTAATACATAAAAGTAATTAAGGCTTTCAGTTTCCTAAGTAGCTTTCCTAGTGTGATACTTCAAATCACTATCATTCAGCAAAATTGTCCACAAACAATCCAAATGACATATGTAGCTATTTGAAAAAAAAAATCCAACCTAGATACTGAAACAAGTATGCACAGGATACAAGTAGAATTCTTGTCTACTAGTACATAAGATGTGACATAATCAGAAGTATTTTATACCTTTATATGCTTGGCAGTCACTTCTGGAGTTTCATCATAACCACCAAAAGTATTGGGAAGACCTTAAAACATAGTATTTTTTTAGTATTACAGTTTGTTTAAAGTCCAAAAGAACAGAACTAAATTCCATAAAAGGCCCATTTAAAGCAGCTACAATTGTATGAGAACTAAAATGCCTCATCACCCTTGCAATCATTACTCAGCAGATTATTAATTACGCAAGAAAGCATTCTGGATTCACTGTCACAGAACTAACAACAGCTGCTTCCAGCAGTTTAAAATATTCTTGCTCTCTTTTTAACATTAAAAGCAATCATCTTTTCAAGCTACTTCAACTCTATTCTTGTTAACGAGACGGAACAGGTTAGCTACATTTCATGAGCCTGGAAGCATAGGAACGTGCACCAACACACCTGCATTGGGGTAACAGATGATGTAGGCAGTTGTACATTTTCCAATTGTTTCAATGAATGGACGCATTTCAACTGCCCCTAAAGCACAATTTAAGCCAATACTGGAAAATAAATTTTCAAAAATTATGTTGAAGTAAAAACACCTTTTACACACAGAACAGATGAATGTTAGTGCTGGCAACTGCTAACTCCCACAACCATCTAGAACAAAACCAACCTGATCTCCAATTTCTTTAATCATCATCAATACAGCATGAGTGTGCAAAAGGAGAACCCTCGGGTGGAAGAAAAGCACGAGAGGGAAGGGGGCTGGACTGAATTGAACTGGGAACAATAAATCAAGATTTCATGTCAAAATCCAGGAGGAAAGTGGCAGCATTTTGACAGCAACTGCAGGAACACGATGGCTCTGTATTTTCTAGGTAAGAGAGAGAACAAGTAGAATGAGAATGGCAGATTGGAAAGGAGCCTTGTGCTACAGGAAAAAGCATGAAAAAAGGTTGAAAAGGCAAGACCTGCTTCAAGCTGCTAACTTTCCATTGCAAATTATACATAAATTATATCAACTTTGGAAAAGAGCAAGTGCCTCCCCCAAGAAGCCTCATGGCAGCACTAAGTTTGGGCAACTGAACTTGCTACATCTTACTAACCAAGACAGCACTACAGCAGAATTTTTACATGAATAAGTTTCATGTAAACAATTTTACCAGTATATGAGATACAACCATATTTTCTTTCATTCAATGACAGATACATAAATGAGACTTGCACTCAAAATATCTCCATTTGTATTAAATACAGAAATTTCTCTTGCAGATAGTGTGTAAGCTATCTTCTACGTGTTTCCTGAAATTTATTTCAAAGTGTAGGCTCTCCCACACTCAAGATTTTCAAAGCAAATCAAGCCAAGAGCAGTTAGCAAGACTGCCCTTATCAAATGCAGACAAATGCAGTGTATTTCCTATCCTTAAGTCATTCAATTTACAAGCTTCCAACTCATACTCCCCACACTCCAAAGGGCTTGAATTGTTACCCGTTACAGGGGTTGCTGACAAGTATGTTCATGAGCATGACACAATCCAATCATTACTTGTCTCAGAACGGTAGCACAGACATGCACATTCATTCAAAAATAAAAAGTAGCTTCTGTGGCCGGTATCATCTCCTCACAGCACTCACTATCATGCAAGAAAACATTTGAGAAAAACAAACTCTTAACTATGCCTTAAAAGCCAGCAGCCTTGAGCCAGATAGCTGATATTCTGTCACTGCTACCCTAGTGCAATAACCATCACACACCCATCTTAAACATCACCTCCCTCCTCTTGCTCATTTCTCCACAGCAGTCATACATAAACTCTGCAGAGTGCCTTTGAGACCAGAACAAAATTCACATTATGGCCCAAAACTCAGTATATGTCTTTTCAATGCTGACACAGTAGAAACAATCACAGGATCTGAAACAACACATCTGAGCATCTTTCATGGCAAGCAGTTTGACACATATCTTTCAGCACTTACTATGTACTATGTACAGCTCATGAGTTTCTCAGCTACCACCTCCATCACCCAGACACAAAGCACACATTTTTAAGGGTGGGCTCCAAACCAAACTGAATCAAGGATGACACATCACCCTAATGAGGGCATACACAACCCAAACAGAAAGATACAAACCCATACAACACGATTCCTAGGCTACTACTATTAATCAGCTTTTTCACAACCCTAAAGCCACTCTGCACCAATTTGGCCACAGAAACAACATTAAATGCAATCTGTTCCAACCACTAAAACCCTTCTGCTACAGTGCTGTATAGCCTTTTCACAAATGAGAAACAGGCCCTAAACATTGAGACCCATAGGACAGCTTTTATGAAATATGCTTTAATAAATTCTTGATTTCTGCTCCAGTGCCCTTTTCTCTTCTTCAGAAGCAAAAGAGTTAGAGCAGAATTATCTGAGACAGACTGATGCCAAATATGGATCACAAGGCCGTGATGCTGAGAGAAGAAGTCAACTACCACCCTGTTCCAAGAGGCTCCATATGTTACTTCTGGAACACCGTCTGGTCTGGGAAAGTGGAGCCTCAAGGGCAGTCAGGAAAACTGTGAATGCAGTCTTCTGCTTCTGCATCACTGAGATGACAGATTGCGTGGTTTAGCTGAAATTTTGTTGTAAAAACAAACAATGGCTCATCATAATTTGCATGGCATGCACTACTAACAGTGAACTAAATACTTTCAGTTAGAATACTCTAAGAAAAAACATCTATTTCTGGTGTAAGCTTTTGTGTGAAGAGAAGCAACCTGAGAGTGAAAAAAGGCAAAGAGGGAAGAGAAGACAAGAAGGAGGTAGAACAGGGTAAAGAAACACAGAAGAATAGATAACCAGCGGAATATATTCAAATGAACATGCAAAACCTTGCACAATGACCAAATCTGACACATTATCCATTTGCACAGATCTTAACATCATATTTATTTGAACTTTTCTGCCTGGATAGAAAAGAATTAATGTAAATGGAGGCATAAGGAGCTCTTAAAACATCAATGCACGTTGTTCCTTGAGAAAAACACTCAGGGCACATTTTTCTAAGAGTTCAGTAAAAAGAACACTGCAATAGTATCTTATGCTTTGTTCTTTCAAGGCACCCTAAAACACTCTCAGCTGGCACTACTTCCCTCTAAGAAAGAGATACAAGTCCTGCCTGTACCAGGGACTGGCTCCTTGCACAGCCCAAGACAGTAGGAGATGGCAAACTACAGTTTCAGATTTTGGCCTGATTGTGATTTCAGTGTAAACACAAAGCCCCAGATTATTTAAAGCAATGAATTAAAAATACAGCTTTCTTTGGAAACAAAACTTCTATTGAGGGAATGATAGAAAAACATGTTAGCAATGCACATGATTACGTACGATCATAGTTTGTACAGCTTCCAGTTAGCTGCAAGCAAAGGTTAAAATAGAAAAGAATCTCAATTTACAAATAATTAACTAAGAGAATGAACGATACATTTTCTTACCAAAGTGGCTTACTGTGGGAAACACTAATGACAAATGCTTCTCCTGTCTGGCCAGAAAGGGTACGCCCACTCTTATCCACAATGGTTCCAGAAACCTAAATATCAATTGAACACAGAGAAAGGAGAAGAATTAAATGCACAACAAAATAGAAAATCAAAATGGATGAACTGCTATAACTCAAAGTAGAGAGACCTGTGCTCCACTTAAAGTAATGAGGCACAACTCAAACAGAAAAATTAAACCTTTTTCACCATACAAACATTTAAATATTTTTCTAGGAGAAAGAAGACTGGTCAAAGGATTTTGTCTTTCCCTCTTCCCCCCCTCCTCAGGGGGGAAAAAAGAAAACAAAAGAAAAGAAAAGGGAGAAACGACTCTGAACCACCCAGCAGCCAGGTAGCAGGAGTACCATGCCATCATTCTGATGACAGCCCCTGAACCAATCCACAGGGGTTTTTTGTTCAGGCAGCTATCAGCACCACTTTCTCCTCACGTCCCAGTTTAAGTTATTTCAGGTCTCAGGACTGCTATTAAGTTGCTTGGTGGTGGTTGGCAGAAAGGTGGGAGAGGTGGGTCTGGCCTTAAAAACAAGTTACTCCTTTCCCCACAAGGGAACATCAAATGTTTCAAGTTAGTAGTGGAAGTATAACTTTTAACTTGTACAATCACACTTCTTGAGCAGTATACAGAAAGAGATGTGCAAATAATAAATAATGTCTTGACCCCAACTAACAACTATGAAGTCGAGAATTTGGGAGGCATCTGGATGAGCCAGGAAAGGTTCCTCACATGCTCTGGTTCTGGCCAGGATAAGGTTAATTTTTGCAGTAGCCAGGAGGGGGCATGGCTAGGACAACAGAGTATATTATAACACATCATTGCCAGGTGCAACAGAAGAGACTCTCCAGGGAGAAGTGGTTCCTTCCAGTGGGACAGAGGAGTAGGGTAACACCAGCTTGGAGGCAGAGGTGCCAGTATGGGAGATGCCAGTCCCAAGCCAGAGTGTCAGCCAAGGTCAGGGTGGCGTAGCTGCAGCCAGGTTGAGCTCCTGGTGAGAATTTTTGAATCACCTGCTCTTTTATACACTTTTGTTACTGTTGCTGTTCCTTTTCTCATTTCTCTTTCCAGTAAACTGTTCTCAAACCCTGATCTTTGCCTTTTGTGTTTCCAATTCTCCTCTCCTTCCTGCCACAGGGAAAGAGAGAGGGGAAGAAAGTGGGGGAGCAAGAAGGAGCTACAGGGTCTGGAGAACCTCAGTGAAAGCACTGATTTGCAGAGTAGCATTCCTACACCACACCAGGTCTAAAAGCCATTTTTCCAGAAGATGGGATGGGTTTAGAAGACTCCATGCAAAAATAAATCCATTATTTATGCCAAAGCATGCTTTAATATTGATACCACTTCCCACCTTCAAAGTACTCAGTCAAGGAATGTGATCAGTGGGATGTTAGAGAGCTGTGCTAAGGGTTGTAACTTCTCAACCTAACTGAAATGAGAAGGGAACAAAGAATGAGGAACCAGGCTCAAGGACCACTCTGTTTGGGGCAATGAAGACAAAAAGTCAACTCAGAAAACTTCCTGTTTTAACTGACCAAGTACAAAGTTGTGAACACAGAAGTTCTAGACAATGACACCTCCAAAACAGTTTTTAATGTTCTAGAAGCTAAACTAAGTAACAAAAGAGACTTTTATGAATGTAATTTCCAAGCTCACTAGCAGTGAAGGAAAACATCAGAAACTACAAAGAAAGAAATGGAAAAGGCAGAGAACATCGCTAGGCTATCACACAATCCCTGACATCTGCACTTTGAAAGCTGTATTCTATTGTAATTCCACTCTGACTTGAGGAAGTGGAAAACAAAAATGGGATAGTAATGAATGAACCAAATGGAACAGCTAAATAGAAGAGGACTTTTCAGGCTGAAAAAAAAAAAAAAGATGACTAAAGGAGGCTCTCACAAAGGACTATAAATGCCACAACTATGCAGCAAAGGGAACATAAACCAGCTGCTCATTATCACTTTCAAGAGATAAATGGCAAGACACAATAGAAGTTATCAGGTGGACTGCCCAAAAGTAATCAAACTTTCAAACCAGCACATTCATAAGCTGTGAAAGTTAAAGATTATATTGTACCTGTCTGGGTTCCACATAGGTTGAACACAGATGCAAGGAAGGAGTAAACACATTCAACAAAAGCCTACAAACATACTAACTGCAAATCAGAAAGCCTGGACCACAAACTGTTGAAAACTGGAAGAATACATCAGAACTTTCAAAACAATCTTATTCTTTTCCTGTATTTCTTCCAGTGCATTCATGACCGGCATCTATCAGAAGACGACACATCAGAGAAAGAATATGGAGTAAGACAAATATTTCTGACTTCAAATGGCCACTCATTCTACTTGAAAATATGTCAAAATTTGCTTAATTTCATCCTTGAAGCACTGGTTCCTATAGCCCTCAAGACAGCAAGCCTGAAAAAAACCCATCATTACACCTTTCCTTGTGGAAATACACATAATGTACTGGAAAAAAGTCATTCCTTAGTCTATGGCTTGATCTGCTGAACAGAGCTATCCAAGGCTGATTTCACAAAACTGTAAGAGGTTTTACTTCCACAATCATGCAGAAAAAAATCCATTTCCAATAAACTCATTTCCTTCATTTCAAAACATTTTAATCAACTGCCATCTCAGCTAGTTCACAAATGAAGCCTAAGGACATGTAAAATATTGAAATATACTTACAAATATGGGTCGGGAAGCATACTCTTCCTCAAACAACATCTGGAGTGCAAAAAGAGCTGCCTACAGAAGAATAGGTTGCAAAATATTAATGATGTTTTGAGAGTTCTTCAGATTGTTCATTTCTTTTTGTTTCTATAGGTTTGGTGCCCTTTTTTATTTATTTCTTTTATGGCTGTTTGTGCAACTTGCTAGCTCATATGGCCTGCCAGAGCTTACTACACTCAGGAAGTTTTACACTTACCCCCAACATCTTCCAGATGTTTGAAAACACGTTTTGGTAACAAGCACAGGGAAACCAAATAAGACCAAGACTATTCTGAAACCCAAATCATGCCAGCACATACTTCTCCCTCATATTTGCAGCCCAATCCCCACCCTAAATAAGGTTGTATGTACTCTTCCCAGTACACATTCACTGTCCTTGGGTCTGTTTAGACATGTAGTTTCCAAAGGGTTCCAACCACCACAGATTTTTACAGTAAGAACTGCAAGCGACTCCTTTGAAGGTCCTGAAAATGTCACCCTCCTTAAGGTAAGAAAGTTGCCCATGAACATGCCCTTAGAATTATGTTAAGCCTATAGGCTCCTAGCCAAACCTTCATGATGACTGGCCAGATCTACAAAGGGCAAGTGATGTCGCTGCACAGGTTATTCAGCCTGTGGCAAAGCCTAAAGAAACACTGTTGACATATCCAGCCAGACTTTTCCACATAAAAATCACAAGACAGTTTTAAGTACCCTAACAATTCCACCGTCTGCACTGAGCAGTTATTAGATAAAGAAGGAGGTGTTAAAATCCCATGAAATGTGGCAGATTTCAACATTTTATTCCTTCTATTTTACCCTTCTAATCATCTATTCCAAACCATTCTCTCTTAAAACTGATGCCAGATTTCCCCCCCTAAAAAACACCTTTTACTAGAACAGCCTTACAAGCCTTCCCACGCCAGAAACCAGATTCACCAAACATTCCCTCTCCAGTGGGCATCACAAGCATCCTTTGGACAGACATGCTTACAGTGAAAAATACAATCAGAAGCATTTGGAGATACTGAGCAATACAGCAGAGCTTCTGGGAATAAGAGGACAGCTGGCACAGACAGCCACAAAGATAGAAACGGCACATATTAAGAGAAACTTTCTAGAAAAGGCTGATTAAAAACCATCACCTCACATTCTACCCACTTGCTATCAACTGAAGAGTCTTTTCATGTATTTAGTAAACAGTAGCTGACAGCTCAAAGAATATTATCTTCAATTTCCTTAGGTAGTACACCAAATACTTACATCAGTGTGGTGGGGTTTTTTTTCCCCAGAAGTCTCACCTTAGCATTGGCAGTATCAAATATGGTTTCCACAAGTAAGATATCAACTCCTCCATCCAAAAGTCCTTTGGCTTGTTCTGTATAGGCTTCAACCAGTTCATCAAAAGCTGTAAAACAGGAATAATGTTAATTTCATCTGGAGAAACATATTTCAAGACTATTGCCTAAGTCAAATAACTTGATGGTCATAAATACTTACTTATGTTCCTGTAATCTGGTCTCTCCACAGATGGTGACACAGAGAGTGTCCTGTTTGTTGGACCCATGGCTCCAGCAACGTATCTCCTAATTCCTAAACCAAGACACAGGAGGGAAAAATGACCCTGAACTATTTGCCTCTGGCTTGACAGTGACAGTGAACGTAAAATACCTCTGAGGACACCAAGACATGCATATCATTCAAGGATGAAGAACTATAAAACAGTAAACTCTTGTCTCAAATCTAGAGTTCAGTCAGCACAGGATCACCCAGCACAGCTGACTTTTTTATTTTAATCCAGCAGGATGTTCAATGTATACTCACAGGACAGAAGATTCCTAAAAAGGTCAGCTGTGTCAGTTAATTTTTCTTCTAAGAATCATTTATCTCTAACACAAGAAACTTCATTTAATGACTCAAAATACACAGCATTAATTGTCCTGGCATTTTTCACTACATAACCTTTGAATATTCTGGCATGTGTCATAAAACCCCCACTTTTTAAAAGCATATTCCAAATCTTACTTTTTTTATTGCATACTATGGATCACATCAGTAAGGTGCTATCAGCAGCAGCACTGTTAGCCTGAAATACAGTTTGATTGTAGAATACAAGCAGAAATGAGTCTTTGAAAGACAGTATTGTCTACAGCAGTGTAAAGGAGCTCTAATCCCTCTCACAGAATGCCTGGAAGGCATCTGTAGAAACAAAATGAAAACACTAAAATGATTCCATTAGTTGCTGAGTAAAGTTGAACCACTAGACAAACACTAGGATTAACTGGTAATCCACGTTTACCTACAATCAGCTATCCTAGTTCTGGAGTACAAAGACCTGTGCCAAACAAACCTAAGGAACTTCTAACAGTCCCTGCTGAATTTATTTTCTCTAAAACACATCTGAAGATGTGTATCACCTGCAGCCCAAACCAGGTAGTCACAAGACAGCTGTGCTGAAGAACACTTTTAGGACCAGATCCTTCAAACATAATGAAATTAGTGTGATACAAATAGAGATATGAAATTGCTGTTACTGTGCCTAACTTGCAAACATGCACAGCATCATTTTATGTCCCCATAATATAAACCATCAAGCTATCCTCTAGTTAGCAACGTTTCAAAGATTGCAGCATTGTCAAAACCACAAACAAATAAAAAATAATACTAACCTGTCTGAGCAGTTATAGTATCTGCTGCTTTTCTGGCCACCTGTGCAGAGACTCTGTTCAATCGATATGCCTGAAACAATTACAGAAAATTACTGAGCAATCTTTAGTTCAGTCCAGGGTAACTCATCCTCAAAGAAACACAACACTTGCATCCAGCAGCTCTCCCTACACTCTTGAAGGTTCCCCAAGTCACACAAGTATCAGCACTATCACCAGGCTTCAAAAGGAACAGCTCCATCTCAGCAACAGAGTCACACAGCAGGTTCATCCCACACATGCCACAGCCTACAGCTGCTACTCATAAAATTTCATTTTTTAAGGTAGTAAATAAATCCTGATGATATCAACAGAAGCTGAAGGACAGGACTTTGATGACAAAATTATCCTACTCTTAAGTTCACTTTTTATTCAAGTAGTGTATTTCCAAGTATTTACTTTCACATATTTCCCCAAATTCTCAAAACAATACATAACAAAGAAAAGGCACAATAAATGCAAACTAGAAAGGACTTCTACATACTCCAATACAAACAACATCTACACAATATCCAGGAAAAAAACAGTTCCATTGTGGCATTTGGTAAGTTGGAAGGACTGAAGCAGAATATCCCTGTTCACAGAACTGAGAGATCCCATGAATGCTCAAACAAAATTTAGGACTAATTATGATCGCCTGTACTTCTGCCAGCAAGAAGCACACTCTGTCTGTAACACAGCCAGTGCAATTGTCCACAGCATCAAAAAGGAGCTATGATCTCATCACATGGCTCAAGAGGCAGCATGCAGCCAATAAGCACAACATCAATGAATCCTAGGACTAAGCTAACCTTGCTTGCTTAGGACATGTTTGATATTTTAATGCATAAATAGTTTAGCATTCTTACCAAATGCTCAAGGCCGTAGTCAGCCTGTGCAACTCGGGTGCTGCTGAAAGTGTTGGTTTCAATGATGTCAGCACCTGACAGCAAGTACTCCTGCAAGGCATGAAAGAAAAAAAGCCTGAGGTATGGAATGCAAGTAATCCACCTACTTTGTCTCATCCAGTTGACAAAAAGTCACAAATCATTTCCCAATTCAAAGCTGATCAAACTCTAAAGGCCTTATTCAGAAGCACAGGGCCAAAGCAATATAAGTGTTCCATGTCACCAATTTTCAGAATTTCAGCGTCAGCCACACTTTCTATTAACAAGTGACATTTATAGAGCCACCTCTGCCACTGGAGCACATTCTAGATTTCTGCACAAGGATATGGTCAGATGCAGTCAATCACCACCAGCAAGCAAGGGCTGCTGTGGGCAGTCTCAAAAGATTAGAAAATTTAGATGTTCTGAAGCAATTCGTACAGCACAAGAGCACACTGGGACAGAATACAAGCTTAGGAGAACTATGTTTTGTGCAGATCTCATTTAAACTTTATCTACTGACTGAGAGGCACAAAACATTTAAGACTTATGCTCCATTTTGGTTGTCTAATTCCCACTGAAGTAAACTGAAAATGCGAACTTAAACATTTTTGCAGATTCTAGCCTACATTTGTATAACCTCTATCAGTTATCCTTCTCCCTAACTCATCTTTTTGATCCCTTTGAACCCTGGCATGATCATATTCAAAGAAATTAAAACACTGGAAGTGCTAGTTAAACAAAAATACTGATACCACCATTGAACACAAACCCCTCAGATTTTCCTACAAAAAGGAGATGAACTCATTGAGTTCAAAAGTGCTAATAAAGTCTTGATCCAAATGACAGCTGAAAATAAATTTGTTTTAAAACATGTTTTACTGCAAACAAATATGCTTTCTCTCAATTCCTCTAGAAAACATATCTACAAAATATCTACAAATAGATATATGAAAATATACAAGCTCTTACATGTCAACCAATAACATTATTAATTTTCTGAAAATTATATAAACATGTTAAATGTATAAAAGCCCTTCAACTTACCGTCTACCACCACAGAAGGAAATAACATACTCAAAGCAGGAAATTAATTTTTGCCTTTGAAAATACATCACACCTCTTACCTTTGAATCTGACTTTACCAGCCAAGGTACAGCTAACATTTACTTTTTAACCTACTAATATCTGTGAGATCTAACTCACTGGGTCATTAATAAAACAAACAAACAAACCACCCAAATTATTTCTTTGTAGAAATATTTTCATCTATTATTGCAAGATCCTTCTGTCCAGTTCTCAGAAGAAATAACCCCTGGTAGCTGTAAAATATGAAGTCACCTATTGCTCAGAAAGCCTCTGACCCAATAGTTGCTGCAGGGATGGGGACCATGAAAGACAGTTCTTTTTTTACACTCTTCCTAAAGCACCTATAACTGGCCATTACAGAGATAAACAGCAGGTTACTTGGTTTGAGTCAATACATACATTCTCAAGTCACATCACTACTGCTCTGTTAACCTGCCAAATTCAACTGTTGAAGCAGTTTACCCTATTAAAACCACAAACTATTATAAATTCCAAGGTTCATGAGCACTGTTGAACTCGATCTACAAATACTCCCTTCTGAAATTTTTATAGATCAAAGACTGATTCCTTCCAGCTCATCATTCTTAAAATCCAAAGAATGGCAGTTAAAACTTAATTAAAAAATACAGATTACCTTCCAAGTTTAACCAACATAAGCCAAATATGGTTGTCATCAATGAAGTACAGATTTTATCAATAAATAATTGGAAAAACCCAGAACAGATGTGAGGCTTCAACTGAATAACAAATAGCTACAACACTACTCAAGTATTCCAATTATTACAGTAAAACCTAGGAATACCTGCAGCTCAATAAATACAAGACCTAGGAAGTTGTTTTTTAAAGTCTAATTAAATACAGGAAAACAATGAAATCTGTTTGCAAATTCCTAATCATCAGCAGATTAGGCTGTTTTACTCTCTGGGCCACACAAGACTGTGGAAGCTCATATACTCATTAGGAAGCTCATATACTCATTACTACAGAGGCCAGCTTCAGGCTGCCACATTTAACAGCCCTTTAATACACAATTATAGAAACACATCTAGAATTCAGATATATCCTACTTAGATGCATTTCAAGTGCTAGCTGAGAATAAGAAGAGGAAATAAAAATGAAATAAAACAGAATCTACAATTAATACAAATACTTCAGGGATATAAGTCAAAAAGGGATCTAAAAATAGCATTGCCCGGGTGACATCAGGAACCAAGACAAAAATGCTATGCTCACACAACCAGAACAGTCAAATCTGCCCATTCTTTTTCACATGGTTACCTAGCACACTATCCCCAAAAGACAGTGTAGAGCCAGGACCCTGTGGTATGGAAAAGAGGAGTGCAAAAGCCAAGTTCTCCCTCTTTCTCTTGTCGAGAGACAGAAAACAGACCCACCTACCTTGTGTATGTCACAGATTATATCAGGCTGAGTTATACTGAGAAGGTCATTGTTGCCTTTCAAAGGCCTGGAATGATCTTTAAATTCATGCCCTCGGAAATCCTCTTCTGTCAGCGCATGTTGCTGGATCATGGTCCCCATGCCCCCATCCAAAACCATTATCCGCTCCTGCAGAATAGATTCAATTTCATCTTCCACACTTTTCTGGGGACCTGCTGGAAAAATATAAACCCAATATTTAAGTGGTTCTCAAGTTCCCCATCTATACACATGGCCAACCTGATCTCTTCCCATTCAAGAAACAGACTAAAGTAACTAATCCTCTGCTGAAATCAGACAGTAATTGGTTTACTTCACCTGCAGTTCCAATCACCTGATGTAAGGTAACAGCTGCATCTATCTAAATACAATTAGGCTCAACTGGTCCTTCACCTAAGGACAGTCACCCACAGAAAAAATTAACAGAAGTTCACAAGGGCATACATGAAAATCTATACATAAACTAGTTTCCAAAACTGAAAAGTATGATAATTTTCACCCCAGCAATGTTTGAACAGCAATGTAGAGCTGCCTCTTGGTACCAGACACCACAGTATAAGTGGTACACAAGTGCAAAACAGAAATTAGTAAACTTCATTTAAAAACAAACAAACAAATACCCACATCTACTCTAATTGCCTGTATTGTAATGATCAAGAGAAATAAACTGAGCAAACAAAAACAATTTTTCAACTGAGTCCTAAATTCCCTTAGGATTACAGTAGTAACTGACAACTTGACAAACACCAAGATATGCCAACAGATAATAACCAGGCTTTACTTGCTTTTGCACAAAAGTAACAAGATACTCTTTTCCTCTGCAATAATGCCAGAGGAAAACAGACCAGGCAAATCACACGGTTAATTATAAGATACTAAGCAGGGTAAATCTAACCATGACTGAAACAAAACACTGTAGACATTTCAGCACTATCATTAGAAATGAAAATGCAGTACTGCTTCAAGATCCCAAACACAGTTCCTCTCAAACATTAGGCAAAAAGCTTAATCTGAGGCATTAAAAATCAAACAAAAAACCCCACACAAACAAAAAACCTCACGAAACCTCACTAAAAGCCCCAAGACAACAGCAAAATTCTTTTTTTCCACTTTAGAACATACACAGAATCATTTCAGGATGCAAACACATATACAAAATTAGAGTGGGTCAAGTTGGAAGGGACCATAGGGGGTCATCTGGTCCAACCTCCCTGCTCAGGCAGGGTCACACTAGAGCAGATGTTACAGGACTGAGACGAGGCAGTTCTTAAATATCTCCAGTGAGGGAGACTCCATAACCTCTCAGGGTAACCTGTTCAAGTGCTTGATCACCCTCACAGTGAAGTTGTCCCTCATATTCAGGTGGAACTTCCTGTGCATCAGTTTCTGCCCACTGCCTCTTCTCCTGTTGGTTGGCACCACTGAGAAGTGTCTGGATCCATTCTCCTAGCACCCTCCCTTTAGATACTTACAGGCATTGATAAGATTGTACATGTAGCAAAATAATCAAACAACCTCTTTATCAAAAATCTATACTACAAGAGTAGGACCTCACTGATGTTTCACAAACATGTGAATGATGTGCTACTCATCTGTTTCCTTCATTCAGCTTCATCATAGTCTTCAAGACTTGTTTTGCGTTTAGGTTATGAACTATCATCAAAGCCCTTGAAAAAAAAATGAGCTATTTCCAAGGCACAAAAATATCCTCATGTTTCATTACAACATAACTTACTATTACACACAATGGTACTTAAAAATCATTAGCAACTGCTAAATGATTTGACTTCTTTCCTTCTGCATTTGTGCAATGCATCTTCTGTTTTGACATCAGTATTGTTAAAAAGCAACGTGCTGGAGAGAAGCTGAGGCCATGAGGAAAGCATTGCTCAGTTACATTTATACCAACACTCTGGAAAAACAGCTCTAAATCAGAAGTAGTCTCGGCATGAAGAGAAGTCAAAGAAAATGTGCCCTCTAACAAGTATGAAGCATTTGAAGGCAGATTAAAATACCAAAAAGTAAGCCACCCTTGCTTCAAGTTGAAAGTTTTAACACCACACAGGCAGGCTCAGCAGGTTCTTACATAAGAGCTTAAATCTACTCACGTTAAACCATCGAATTATTCATGAAAATAAAATCAATCCTTGAGCTAAAGGCTTTTAGAAGCAAGACATGATAAATTGTATCTGAAAGTAGGTCTGCAGTGCAGACTCCCAGTGGAGTGTAACTCATGTGCTTCCCAGAGCCACAGCCCAGTGAGACACCAAGGCACTGAAGCTCACTGGTGCTTTAACAAGCCTCCTAAGCCAACACCTTGGCCCTGACAGCTGAGCCCAGACAGCTGAGACGGGCTGTCAGAGTCCTCCCAGAACCAGTCCTGCTCTCTACAGGCTTTAACCTACGTGCTGCCCAACTATCTCCTCATCCACACTGGGAAAGCAAAGATTTACCCTTTGGTTGTAACCCTGCACTTCACCTGGTCCATTGTACTTTCTCTACTGCTTTCCCCAGTGAACAGAAGCAGTGAGCAGTCTATGGTTTTCTGCTCATAGGAGCACAGACCCCTGCCTCACCTGTGCTTCTTCAGCAGCACCTAAAAAGCTGCAGGAAATAGGGTGGGAATCATGAAGGTGGCCATCAGCACAGAGATATGCAGACTCTGTTTTACATAGGGATGCAACAGCTCCAAGCCCACCAAAATCCAATTTACCTGTCCTTGCTACAGATAACTTCTGACTCTTCTTCCAATAGGAGAATGCCCTGGCATATTAATGGTGCAATTTCAAGTTGAAAACAAAGTCTGCAGACAGGTCCAAAAGCACTCCAGAAATCAAAGACTGATTCGGAAAGCCATGCTAAGAAGTGCTGAACTCTGCCCTTAGAACAAAAGCAGGGAGGAAGCTGGGAGTTGGATTCAGCATTCAGCTGATGCAATTTGCCGCTCCAGCACAAACAGGGAGGGTGCAAAATATTCCAGAGTAAGAGAACAAAATGTTCGGATAAATTCCTAAGCAGAGAAAAATCAGGTCAGCCTTTGCTTTTTTGTTGCTTTTGCTTACAAGCCCTGCTCCTACCCTTGCTCAGCCAGGAGGTGATGAAAATTTTGTTTAACAAAAGGTCACTGGTGAGCTTTGGGAAATGGATATCCTTTTCCACTCGAAAGTGTCCAGGAAACAAAATGTTTCTATAACAGAAACAGTAGCAAACCAGCAGTGGTAACAGGACCCAGGACCAATTACTTTGATTTTACACTCCACTGAAACTTAAAACATAGAGCCCATTACCACTACCATTCCAGTAGGGCTGGAACTAGTTTAGAAAACCATGGCAAAAGAACAAAAATCACAGCACTGACCTAAAAGTCAATGGGATACAAAATGCAAAATAAAAAATTCTAATACCCTGCTTCACTTCCCTAAGGTGAACACTCTGTCTTGAAATCGTATGAACAAGGGAATTACTTGTCTGCAACAGAGAAATTATCTGAGTTACAAGAACTTTTACTCCTTGTAGGGTAGCTGTTCACCCCTACAGTCATTTGCTAGCAATTATAAACTTACAACCTTTCATTTTTCGCAATGGAAGCAACTAAACAGTCAGGGAATAATGCAAAATTATGCTCCTTTATCTTCTTATCCCAATCCAATCACATACAGGCCACATGTGCAGAATTGAAGGGATGTGTGTTTTCCACAACAAAGAGGACTTCAAAGGTTGCAATTTGCTCTATACCAAACTTTGGCGATTCCTGCAGTGATTCTCAAAAGGTATTGTTTTTTAATATTGATGAACTTCCATTACAAATTTATTTTTAGTATAAATTAATCTGCTATACAAGTACTTGAAAGGGAATAAAGGATTACAAGTTGTTTCCAAAGCTTTTATAAAGGAGCAACTCAGCTGTGACAGTATCAAAGTATTTTCATCACATTAATGTGCCAGAACACAAGCAGAGGAACTACATAGAGAGAGAGGCACTTAGAGGACCTCCTGTCTCCTAGGCTGACCAGCTCCCCTCTTGTGTGGAAACAGGGCCTCTCTATATTTGCACATCTGAATGCAACAAATCAGCATTTCCTCTCCCCAAACAGCTCCAAGCACAAGTCCCCCCATCATTTAAAAAATTACTGTGCAGCATGCAGAATTTACAGTATTAGTACCTAGAAAGCATGCTCTTGCTATGAGCCTGCCACAGACAGCTCATGATAACCTCAGCTTTATTTGCTGCTCAATTAATTAAATTGTCCTCAACTGGATGCCTTCTGGCAACAGTAAGAGCTTAATGAACTGTAGCTACAGATGTTACACTGGTCCTCGGCAACACTGGGCAGCAGCATGCTGTTGCTATGTTGTTACCCAGCCTATCCAAATAAGAAGTATTGGATCTTACCACTTCACCTTGGGCACCTATGTGCATCTTGCTAATATTTCCATGTCAGCACCTGTCTTAAGAACCATTCAGTTTTTACATAACAGACAGACGAGATACTTATGTACCATACATTTATAAAGTTAGCTTCAGAGGCAAACAACCACTACAAAAGTCACTGAATCTTCAGAATAGCAGTGTCCTGTTAGCTGCGCACACTGTCTCTAGCTAAACATGCGTGAAGCACAGGCTCAGTATCAGGCACCCCCTTACGAGTATGAGAAGGGGAAGTGCTTGGGATCTCTGCTGGCGGCAGCGCCACTGAAAGCAGACACTGACAGACCAGTCCGTTTTAAAACACCAACGCCAGCTGGAAAAAGTAATTTTACTTATCCTCCCCATCCAACGACTTCTGTTTAATCCGTGAAACGGCACTTTTCACACAGAGCCCCGAGAGCTGGCGCACACCCAGCCCCTCCCACCGAGCCCCAGTTTTTACTTTTCCGGCATAACTGTGTCGCCGGACGGGTCGGTGCGGGTACCCTGAGGGTCCCTCCCGAGCCCTCCCTGGCAAAGTGCAGCTGCTCCAAGGGGCCGGCGCCAAAAAGCGCCCTCACTCACTCATTCACTCACTCCCGACACGCCACACGCAGCTTCTG
>VYXD01015583.1:581608-729050 GCA_013397195.1 Hylia prasina
CACGGTCCCCCCGCACCCCCCGGCGCTCGCAGCCGTTACCCGGCGGCCCCGTGGGCGCCATCGCTGCCGAGACGTCACCGCTCGCGGCCGTGTGGCCCGCGCGCAGCCCGTGACGCGCGAGCCCCGCCCCGCACGCGGGCAGGAAGCGTGCGCTGCCCTTGGCCTGAGGGGAGCGGGTGTCGTCTGTCACTGGCAGACAGACTGACACACAGACAGACGGACATACAGACAGACACATCGAGCCAGACCTAGGCCTTCGAAGTGACTCACCTAACGTTTAAATGTCCCGCGGGGAGGAGTGATTTTGGAGCTAGGCAGAGCTCGATAAAATTCAGGTGTCCCTCATGGCGGGGAGAAGCGGGGCGGGGATGTGGGGTAGGGGGGGGATTCTTTCAAACTCAGACAAATGTGCTGCCATTAGAGAGAAACGACTTCAATTAGAGACAAATACAGTGTTGAGAGGAGGCTTGTAAATATGCCTTACGGAAGTTGGAAGTCGGACTTGACTTGCCAGTGATGTACGGGTACACGTTACTGTCATGTAAACCTGAATGCATGATTTTACCAAATTAATCAAAATTAAGTCACAGTTTGCTTGAAAGTCGAACAAAACAAATAAAATGTGACATGTTATGACGCAAGAGTTTCACTTCTGGTGGCAAACCCTTTCAACTCCTTGTATGAGGACTCACCATTTAAAAGAAAGAAATATTCGCGGAGCAACCACGCTGTGTAAAGAATGTGCTGCCAAGAGTTGAAGTACCTTAAAGGAATTACCGGTCCTCTCATTTCATGTTAGTAATTCAAGTGCCAGTACTAAACATGGGGAGCATTGTCATTTAAACTGGTTCAATGGTCGATATGAAAAGAAGGAAGCCTGTAAAATGAGTTATTGACCAGCCCTTCCTGTGTTGCAATAAGTTAAGCAAGGAAAGCAAATGCTGCAGGTGAAGATGTGGGGACAGCTGGTTCTGTGTTAGCAGGAACAAACAGAGGTGGCTTCCCTCCTTTCAGTGCCTGGGCCTCAGCTGTGTGTACCAACATAAAGCCTTCTATCAGCTCAGAGTATGGGTTGCTACTTAGTAATGGCTTCTGCATTTTCCCTGGAAAGTCTTTAAGGGATTCAAAATGAGTTAAAAGCTGCTAGTGTAGGCAATTCCTGGAAGCTAAATAATCAGTCTTCAATTTTCTTTTGAGACACAAAAACAGTGGAGGGAAATTCCTTCATCACATTGGACTCAACTCTTATGACTCCAGTGTGATGTAGGAACTTTCATAATCAACTGTCACTTTGGTCAATGGTAAATCAAGGATATATATTTAAAATTTAGCCTTATGTTTAAGTAATATATATATATCATTCATTTTCAGAAGAAATGCAGGAAGCCCACAAATCAACTAGGTAGTAACCCAACTCCAGTTGTAGAGGCCATGCTCCAGTTTTGAGTGCCAGGAGACATTGTTGGAGAGCAGACCTTACGTGTCAGCAAACCATTGCAGTGGTCAGGCTGAGCTCCTAGTGCAAAAATGTGTGCCAAAACTTCAGTGTAAGATGTGATTGTCAGGAACCCATACTCTTTAAAAATCTAACAACAGATGTGGAATACACTAAACAAAAGCAGAAGTTAGGTATTCCTAATGAGTGCTTAATTTGATCCCTAATACACACAATTTGCATATATTACAGAGATGGGCAATGCTTTGAGAATTGCTCATTATGAGATTTTAGGTGCATTTCCTTGCTTGACTTTTCAACAGCTTCCAACCTTTTTGTCATGTCACATAACACTATGAAAATTTCCTTTGGCAGCAATGCAGGTTAAAAAGTTCACTGTCTACACAGTTGTAGACAACAGTTTGTGGCAACAGATCTTTGTACCACAGCTCAGCATGTCCTTGCATGTGCTGATGCAGTTGTTTGTGTAACTGCTGCAAAGTAGGTCAGTGGGGCAAAAAGAAAAAAAAAGAAAAAAAAAAAAAGCTGCTGATTTGGAGGAGCTTTTGAAAAGGATCATTTCACATAGCCCGGTTTCTTTGCAGTTTTGCAATCAAATTAAGCCAGTTTGAGTGTGTGATGCTGTGAAAGGTCAGTCCCAAATTCTACCCTGCGCCATCCTCCTGTTCTTATCCTTTTCCTTGTGGGGGTACTACCCCTTGAACAGAGTTCTTCTGTAAAAGTCAGTTATCAGTGGTAACAGATCTCTGATCCAATTCATCTGCAGCGGAATGGTCTCCAGGGCTGATGTAGGAACAGGAGCAGGAAGAGAGGGCAGCAACCCTCCAGCCTCAGATTGTGTTAAATCTGTGTGAGAAACTGGAGTTGTACAACCAACCAAAGGAGCACAACTGAAGTAAGACACACCTCAGAGAGTGAAGGGAAGAGGAATGAGTGGATGAGTGGTAAAGGTAGCATTCATCCAACAAAGAAGTAGCAACACAAAACTTCAGCCTTGATGTGTTTTGCAGTGTTAGAAAATCTCAGGTCCCTTTTCTGCGTTTAGTTTCAATGCCAACAGTATTGCACAGTGCTGCGAGTCCCACTGCATGTTCCTATCCCAAGGCTGACACACACCTGCAATTTCCAAGATTTCTGAGCCATTTCTTTGAGATGCTCTAACACATTCAAGGATTTGCAGTGAACATGCCCTTAAGCTTGAAAAGTGCTTTTTTTTTTTGTCTTATGGAGCATTGTTCTTATTTTACTAAATTAGCCAGTCAAAATACTGTTCCCTTTAATACATTTAGAGCAATACCAGGAGCAGCTTAGAGTTGCAGAGCAGTGAGTAAGGCAGGGGAGAACACAAAGGTGGCATCATTCCTGTATGTGAGAAACCTGACCTTAGCACTGTTGGGAATTAGCCCTATTTAAACATCAGGTGCAGACATGAAGTCACATCATCATGATGAGAATCCTGGTTTCTGAAGGGGGTTATAAGTGGTGGTTTAGTAAAGTTAGCATCTTACTAATTGCAGCAAGACTATGTCCAAATTAATATCCTTAGCAAAAGAAATCAAAAGACTTTAAGTCAGATCAGCTTCTGGTGTTTATTCCAAGTATATTTGAAGGTGTTTTCAAACCACTGTTTCCCCAACACACAAAGATAAACTCTCACTAAAAGATCTTTTAAAAGATGTTTTAAAACCAGGCAGTGTTTGAAGCAAAAAAACCATCCTCATATTTTGATTATTTTTCCAGTGCTAAGGATCTGTTCACCAGCTTGTTACTCTACTTGCATACCCATGCAGTCAAATAATGCACTCACCTTACACGTGTGTAAGATCAAACACAACCCTCTCTTAGCTTTTGGGGTTGTTTTAAATACCTCCACAATATTAATTACAAAAATACATCTCTCATTCCCCTATTATCTGTCTTTATTTCTGAGGATGCAGTTCCTAATGGGTTATTCACATAAGTAATCCTTATTTAAACAAGAATGGTAGAATTATTCATATTTATATAGAACAATTGCTTTTCAGAGAAATATATCCAAGCGAAGCATTCACAACTCCATGCAGAAGTCTGAAGGGGAAAACAGATTAATCTGATTTCAGAGCACAGCTCTTGGCACTCTCCTCTGTAAAGTTACAACTTGTGCTGTTTTGGTGCAGCTGGATTCTTGCTCTGTTTTGGATGACTAAGTTGCACTACTTGTTTCTTATTTTCAGAGTTTCCTCTGATCTTAAGAATTACTATTTATTTTTAAAAATTTTGTAGACCAACAACTTAGAGGGTGATTTATTTTTTTTCAATTTATTTATTTATATTTTTTTTTGGTGATCCAAATACAAATTATCTGTTCTGTGTAAGTCAAATTAAGATCTTAACATTTTTCTTCCAGGATCAAAATATTACCTGAAGGCAAAAGAAAGCTGAGTGCTTCGAGATCAATTCTAAGCACACTCCAAATGTCAGAATAGCCTATTAAAGATGTGTGGTTCAGGGAAATACCAACAAATTTATTCTACGTATTTACCATAGATTTTGGACTTCACTGTTTTAAAAAAAGCCCATGACAGTGAAATCAAACACACTAGAGTGAACTGAATATAACCTTTTGCATCACTTTAGAGAATCTTTGTTGATGAAAGAGTGTCTAAGTGCCTGGAAAGACTAAAGTGCAGGCATGAGAGGACTGGGAATTCAATAGGTTGTGTAGTCTTACAGTTTATGCATACTGCTGGCAAACTGTGTCAACTTCTTTAGGGGCCATACCAGAGGACAGGCAAACTCAGAGGCACAGACTCCAGGAGCTGAAGGGAACTCTCAGAGCACAAGCCCTAGGCATACTCTTGCTGCCTGTGCGCTATAAATGGGATTACACTTCTCCTGACAAGCATATCGGTTTGTGTTTGACACAGCTTGAGATGTGGCGACTGAGGAGGATTATAGAAAGGCTTGAGCAGCTTTGAGTGGTGGACAATGAGAAGACAAAGCCAAGTACCCCAACCATCTGCATCCTGGTAGTGCAAGCACGGCACAATGAGGCAGAGAAAAGGGACATGCACTGGTCATGTGATGTGTGAGTGGCGCTGGAGAGCTTCCGGCAGTGCATCCCGCTCTCAGGCGTGGCTCCATCCCAGAGAGAGAGCAGCCTCAATACTATTGCTTTCTGTCATTAAACAGCAAACCTAGTAAGATTTTTTTGGCAAGGGCAGAAGGAATCTTCCTGTGTAAAATACCTTGAAAGACCAGTGCCCTACTTGGCTTTCTCTAACTTACACATAGAAACAGTCCAGTGTGTTGTCAACAATCTCTTAAAAATCATGTTTTATAGGCAGTCCTCTTCCCTTTAAAGGACTTTGAAACCGTGTGGGTCATTCAGTTTGTTTTGAAGTCTAACACATTAGGTTTCAAGACTTTGTGGAAGCTGCTTATGGTCACAGACACAGCAGTGGCATTTTCCCTTTCTATAGGCAGGCACCATCTCCCTTACCTTGAGAGAGATTTGAGCAATGCTATCCCGTCCCATGCATTCAGTTCATTGTAGAAGAGCAGAAACAGAGAGGGGGGAAGAAAGCTGATGAGGTCAGGAGCCAGGAAAGAGAAGCATGGATTTAAGTCCCAGACTTGAGGTAGAAAACAAGTTTAAGGAACCTCTTCCAGAAATACAAACCCTTCTAGAAAATTTCTTGCTGGAGATGACTAAATAACTATGACTAAAGAAAATTGTTTTCAAATCAATGTATTAAATGAAAGAAAAATGCAAGTGGTACAACAGTGCAGAATTACCAGACAAAGAACCTTAATGCTGAAAGTCTTGTGTATGAATGAAAAAATGAAGAAACATTAAAAAATACTCAGAGGTGATGTTTGTTCTAAATCTTGCCTAAGCTTCAGAAATAAAATTGTGAGGAAGAGGCAGCCTCTTACACCAGCAACAGCATGGGCAAGAGACACTGACAGGGAATGCTGCTCTAGGGCCGAGTCTTTCTTTAGTTATCAGTAATATATATTTACATTTTACAAAAGTGCCCAGAGTGTGCTTTCTCATCCTAAAGGCCAAATGTTTCCACCCTGTTGGTTACTGATACCTGTCAGGTCTTACTCTTTGTCAAGTTTTCATTATAGAAGTGAAAAGTTTCTTTTGTTAGCCTGTGGTCTACAATAATTCACTTTGAGGTTTTTCATTTCCTTTGACATCTCTTTTTTTGTCTTGTCAAACTAAAGAACTTCACTTTGGGCCTTAACATTTGTTAAGCCTAAAATGTGTTAAGCAACCTAAGATCTGCTGACAAGTCCTCAGAAGTCTCTATTAGCATTGCTACATCCTGTTAGCATTTTCCATGTATATTTTTCAGGATCAGGAAAGTGGTCTTTGTACAACCCCTCATGTAATAGAGTCACTGTCAATGACTTGAGCTTGGGGGTAACATAAGAGAGCCGCAAGAGAAAGTAGATCCGAGTCTCCCCATATATTCTGGCACATGAAAATACTGTGTATTGTCCTTCCCTTCTTTCCTATTCACTCTCCCAGTGCAGATAGAACAGGTACATTGGGAGCTGGCAAGGCCTCCAGAAGGGTATGAAGAGGGTAGAGGCTGGGGTGTAGGTTAATCACACTTAAGTCTCCTGTCTCCTCTTTACTAGGTAGAGCAAAACTCAGGGCAAGCACGTGGATTTTGATGCCAGCAGGTGCTGGTGGAATAATCTGTGGTTTATACCTTAAATTTTCCTGTGGTATACAAACATCTTTCCATATAGAGCTGATGACTGGAGAGCATACTATCATTCCTGTCTATTGAAGAGCCTAATAAGTACTTCAGGAGTAGCAGGTAAAGCTAAAGATATTAAATAAAAACAAAGGGAAGAACACTTTATTGCCTCAGTACAAATCAAGAATAACTGCATTCTGATCAAGCAGAAATAAAGTGCCTCCCTTTAAAATCCAGTTCAAGGGAGCCTTGAAATCATTAAACTAGATTTGAGTCAACATCTCCAGTCGGAAACATTTAAGCTCTAAAGGACAGTTGTTAAAAGCGGGAAAAGGGCAGTGGCAGACAGAGGCTGGTGTCTGAGTTAGAAGGGAAAGTGATCTGCCAGGAGACAGTACTGCTGGCAGGAAGGGAGGTGCCTCCTCAGAAAAAACAAATTAATGGCCACTGCTAAAGGCAATTCTGTCTGCAGAGCAGCATTTCAGTTAAAGGCCATCACTGCAAGAAGGGGTAATGACCCTGACCAGGATGTTGTCTTATGGATCTATTCCAAAAGGCAGAATGTTCATTTCACTGTAGCTGTTCCAGTTGTCCCTTGGAAATAAGGCCAGGCAGGGCATCTGGGTTCATGTTCTGGCTTGAAGAAACAGTGAGTCTTTCAGAAAATCTGCTTAAGCTCTCAGAAGAGCAAGAGTGTTGGGGCAGTCAGGTGGGGTCATAATTGAACGGTTTCAGTTTTTCCTGCTGAGAGAAAATTAAAAAGCTAGTTATTAATTTTTGATGGATGGAAGGTGTTTGCACAACCATAATCAAAACATTTCGTTTGTAGTGCTGTTGGGACAAGTCTTCTTAAGTTTAGGTGGCTGATAGAAATGTATTGTTTGTTAAGAAGAATGAAAAACATGAAAATATGTGTTGTCTTCTTTTTATATAAAATGGTTTATATATATATATAAAGTTTACATTTTTCTTTTTGCCACAAGCATAATTTCCACTTCTTACAAGTGAAATTAATGATATTAATATGAAAAATGGGAAAAAATAAATATAATTCAATGGCTGAAGAACGTAATAATACTTGTACATTTTTATTTACATATTAAAATACTGACATTTCAGCCCTCAAGCCCACAAGTCACTTCAGATAATGAGACAGTTATTATTTCCAAGTGCCAAAAGTGTTTGCTGAACAGTATTGGTGTTTGCCTGGTTGCTGTGGCAAATCAGGCCTTGTCACCTTTCATTAGCAAATAATGAAGGCAAAATTCAGAGCTGCCATGAAGTGTTGTCCCTAGACACTGCACACGTAACAGCAAGACCACCCCATGTTAGAGTCTCTGCCTGGTTGGTTTAATGACAGCAGCACTAGACATGACATCAAGGGATGAGGTGTTTGACCACATCACGTCTGCCATACATGTTCATCACACTCCCCTGGGCACCCCCCAAACATTACTGGCTGTCTGATTTTCATTTAAATAGGTTTGCTAAAGAGTTTGTCAAAACTTTTACTGGGGTTTGTTTCCTGGGAGGTAACATTTCCTCTCTCTTGGGTTGCCTGTGTTTTGCAAACATCCTTCAGAAAGCTGGCATCATGTCCATATTAATTCTGGTGGGTTACCAGAAGATAAAGAGATAACCAGAGCAACCAAAAAGACTTTGGGAAACAGCTTGGAAAAGATAAAGGAATGAAAAGTAAATCTTTTTTTTCAAGCATATCCAGTAGGCTAGTGGAGAATTTATAGATGCAGTATGTCCTAGAGAAGAAGCTCTCAAAGCAGATAATATTACTTTGGCAGAAAAACAGACTAAATTTTTGGCACCACTGTGCAGAATTCTACAAGTTCGTGATAGACAAATTACTGTCAGCTTGGAGACTCTTTTGGTCACGCATGACCATTTGCCCTCTCCTTTTTAGCCTTTGCCATTATTCCTCCTGGTCGGAGCCAGGATACAAGTCTGACCAAGATGTTTGATAGAGCCATTCTTTGCTTTTCTGTGGTGCCTTTTTTTTAAATATAATAATTTGCTGTACCTGTATTGACAGTTCCATTCAAATCAAGGCCAGACTTGCTGGCAACTTGTGCAAACACTTCTTCTCTTTCAGTCTTATCAGCAGACCAGCTAAAACCTGAAACAGTTCCATGTGTGAGCCAAAAGAGCTGTTCTATTCCTGGGCTTCTGCCACAAGTATCCCTTATGCAGCTGGAAGGCTCCAGCTCAGGAGAGCACACAGGATAACCACTCCTCCCGAGGACAGTGCTCAAGGTCATTTTTCATTCAAAGCATTAACAGGAATCCTGAAAGGAAGAAAGTTTCTGGGGCCAAATAAAACAGCCAGCTTTTGAAACAAAACAGCAAGGTGCAAGCAGATGAGGGATGAATGGGTGCTAAAATAGCCTCGAGACATTTACTGTCTCAGGACATTCATGCAATGTATTTGATTTCCAAGTAATTAAAGCAATGTGCTGATAAATGAATTTTTGAAAAGCAGTATTACAAATGCTAATGAAATTTCCCAAAACCTAGCAAATTAGCAGAGGAATTTCTTTTGGAGATTAGAATATGAAATCCCAGTCAAGCTCATATATGGAAAAGATTTAGCTTATTGTTTAATATAGCTGCCTTAATGAGGGAAACAAGTGGCACTCCTAGTACTGGCTCAGGGTATGTTGTCTGCACATAAAGGTTCTTTTATTGGGAATAATAAAGGACTTTCAGTGAAAGGTGGGTGGCTGGATCCCTAATTCCACAGTTATACAATCGCTTTAAGGTAATGTAAATACAGGGTGCTGCTCCAGGGGATAATCTACAGTTCTAAGCACTCTAGATGTGTATTCCTAGCCAGCATGGTAACCAGACCAGGGAACTGTTCTATTTATAAATTAATGGGATCATGGAAAAAGTGGAGATAGACCTGTCCTTTGTGCTGGCAGCCCACACCTTGGGTTAAAATTAGAAAGGAATTACACATTTTTAAAAGAGACTAACATGAAATAAAATCCAGCTTAGAACAGTCAGTTTTCCTATATAAAAATATTTGTTCTAAAACAAGTAGAATCTCACCAGAACATGCTAACAACTGTCTATACTCCAGGCTTAATGCTGCTGAAGTGGGTCCCCAAATACAATAACTTCTGAAAATGAGCAGAAGTTAGACTGATGCAGAAGCAAATAAGTGCACAGGTTGTTAACCATGAAACTTGGGGAAGAGTGGCACAGGAAATGAATAGGTATTATTTTCTCATTAAACATTACTGGAATTATTTGTAGAAGCCAACCAAAAATATTGATACCATTACAGTGATGAAAGCATGCTCCAAAGCACCTGTTCATTTACTAGTGATGATCAAACAATTACTTCCTTACAGAATTAGTCTCAACCACAAGCCATTTCAGTCAAGAAAGGAAACTGCTTACCATCCAAATCCAGCTGCTGACAGGAACTATTTCCCTCCTTCAGTGAGACCACTTGAGTCTGGGATAACCTTTACAGACACCAAGAACAGCCTGAATAAAAGAACATGATCTCCTCCAAGAATTCAGAAACTGAACAACTGGATGTTCGGATGAAAACACAAGCCTCTAGAAGTGGCTCTGACCCAAGTCTTTTGTGGTCCAGGGATAAAGAAAACAGTGATGAAAACTGTACGAAGAAGGGAGGTGTGAAGAGCTGACAGCAGATTTCTGCATGGATCAGCACCTTTTAAAAAATCAATGTCTGAAAATCGTTACTATGAAATCAAAATTATCTTGCCAGGAAGGTTTTCAAAGAATTGTCATATTTATGTAAAGTCACAGAAGATATTTGTATTGCAATCATTAAAGCAACTTAAAACCCTACTGATTTTTGTGATTTGTAATTTATTCTACAACCTTCATTCACATGTTCATCAAATAATGCTGTACCTCCAGCTACTGAAGCTTGATTTGGCCCCTGTGATTGACACATTCATTACCCTCAACTCAGCTACTGTACTTCTTTCTTATACTAAAACTCATTTGCTGCCAGAATTACATGGACAGAAAATGTTGCTGCACTGATTCCCTGTGTGAAAAGTGATCCTGCAGAAATATACAAATGCCACCTACTAAAAACTGAGCCTTAGAGGAAAAGAAAATCTCTCTGTAAAACCCATAGCCCCAGACATGATGACAGAATATTTGGAAGGACCTTGAGGATTACTGTCTTTAGGGTAAAATAACACAGTTGACTTATATTGATCCAGGGAGAAATCATTTTATGATACATCTTCATTTAACATGAAAGACATATTGAAGTAATAATTATGGTTCAACATTTTTAGGCAAGTGTGAATGGATAATTAGTCCCTGCAGTACTCAGCTACTGGTTCTGTTCATTCTACTTTAGAAATTAGAAAGTTTTTTCTCTTGCTGCTGATAACATTATCTCTCACATGCTTTGATCAACAGAACACAGTTAAAGGAGGAGCTTAGAAGTCCCTTCCATACTATAAAAAAACATGAATAATATCACAAGATGAAAATTAGCGGATAGAGAACATGAGCAACACCTGATAGAGGTGTCAGATATAAACTTTGTGCCAACTTTTTTTTGCATAATCTGTTTATAGCACTGACATTTTGCTTTTGTGTCACATTCAGAAGCTCAATGTTTTATACTTCCAGTGGCATTAAACTGTGACAGTGAGAGATATAGAGATTTATTTTTTAATAGGATTCAGCCTGACCAGCAGTCATTTAGTTGGAAATGGCTTTGCTTTAAGGCAGAGCTTCGTGGCTGAGCTTGTACAGGCACTGTCATCACAGAAGGAGATGGCACTGCACCATGTCATTATCAGCAGTGGCAGTAGCAGCTTCTGGCTGGGTGCAAGGCTGCACATGCACTGTAGGAGATGAGATCCTAGCCCTAGCAAGTCCTCTGCTGGCCTTTGTACACAAGGGAGAAGGAAGAGGTATTTGGTCACTGTCTGTCTTCTCTGGGATTGTTTGAAATTGCTCCCACTCCACCCACCTTAACCTGCAGAGTGCCTGCTTTAGGATTGAAATCACAGACAGATTTTTAGTGTTTGGCATCCATAAATTTCCAAACAATGGCCAGCAAAAGTGCCATTGCATACTTAACATCTGCTTTTTTTGCACATGAGGAAAAGGTGACATACAGAAAAGTTAAGGCCAGTGTCCTCAAGAGCAGTAGTGTCTAAGTCCCACTGAAAGCAATCTAAGCTTGGAGTTCTAACAAGCTATGGACATCTGTGCTCAGGTGACCTAAATGGAAACTCTCCAACTCATTCTGAGCTCCATCTCCCTTCATGAAACCAGACCTGTCCCTCCAGCACACAGAGGCTGTTGTTCATGCAGACACAACATATTGAAATATGTTTCAACTTTTAGCATCTGAAAACTACTTTGATGTTCAGAATTTTTTCCAGTTCTTAGAGGGAGCTACTAGGTTAAATTGTACAACAGAGTCTCATAAGGTTTTGAAAAGCAGACTTTATTTAATAGGCACATCATTGCTTTAATAGCACTGGGTTGCACAGCTCGCTTCACCATTTGTAAATGGTTTTGTTTGATTACATTGCATTTCCTCAGTGTCGGTAGGATTCAAGTAAAAAAGTTACTGCTTTTATTCTCTGTCATTTCTCAAGATGGAAAAAAACAGTAAACGTCTCGCGCACAGGAGCAGGGTACAGACAGAACTGCCTGCAACGCAGCAGAACTCAAGACAACCTGAATTTTGAGCACTGAACAGTCATAGCTGCAAGACAACCATACTACATTTGCTCAGATGGGAGTTTGCTTTATGCAGGATAGAGATGAATGTTGCCCACTAATACGTACAATAATGCATTCTTATACTGAGAAACAAAGACTGTCCAACATAGACAAGAATGAGGGTTTCATAACAAAACAGTTCACATGAAATTAGCTTCCTTATTATTTCTGACTATAAAAGTTGTATTCCCTCAGCTGTAAAAGTTAAAGGCCTAAAAGAAAAGAACTGCTTACAGAACTCTAAAACTGCATTTTAATCAGCTTTTCCCCCTTATATTACAACTCTTTGTGACAAAAGCATTGCATTCTGGATTATTTTTGTAATTAATTGGTTTATGCGGTTGTTATATTTCTTCCCTGAAAATCTGCATTTTAGTATTTTATTAAATTCCACCAATAGAAGCATACAAAATCAGAAATCATGAGAAGAAAGTAATATTGCTCTATGAAAGAAAAAAGCATGACTTCTAACATAGTTTTATGAACATCGTAAAAGAAGCGCATATGGCATTGAAACATTTCAAAAATGGAGAAATATTTTGTGAGTTTCAATGTTTTTAGGTTTTACATTCTGTTTTCTGAATGAATATTTCCAAAGTTACTATCTTGCAATTTTTTTAGTAGATTTTCTAGCATTGCATAGGACGGACAACCTAAAACCAACAAGGCAGGTATCTAGCGTGCTGCACACTTTTATGCACCGGTTACTTCAGTTACTAGCACTTTACACTGACGGTACCTACTGTATTTGTAAAACCTGTTTTTAAATCAGCTTGTCAAAGCTCTTGAGAAGCAATCTGGGCAATAAGGTCGGTATTTTTAGTGTCTACCATGAATACAGCCAATTACTGAATCAGAGGTCACTCTCTCCATAGAGTGCTGATGAAAAAGAGGTGTAATCCAGAGCCCCAGGAACAGACCCCGGGCCGGTGTATGGAGGCATTCTCTTGATGCAGTACTGAGCCTGCTCAGGAGGCAGCTCTCGACGCAACTCATCTGCCAGGATGTAAGGCTGGGAGGGGGAAAAGGATTGACAAATTCAATATGTGTTCTTCAAAAACACAAAATATATTTATTTTCTCTGGCTGTGACTAATAAATTTGGACATCTTGCCCATTTTTCTGAGACCAAATATTTTCCTCAGTAAATTCCATCACAAATTATGAGTTGCAGGGTACAATTCCACCAACAAAGAGAATAGGTCAAAATGCAGTCTCAGGATATGTGACTGTGTGTTAGATACCAAGCACTGTGCAGCCATGGGCAGACTGCTAGAGATACAGCTTATCTCTGGATAGTCAGTATCTCTGCAGTGCACTACTGCCCCTTCTGCAGTGACAGGACAGATGCAGGTAGTTCCTGTTAGTTTCAAGGTTCTAATATATGTGTAAAGAAAGATGCATTATTTTTCTTAATGGTTTGCATTTATGACATGAGGGATACCCTCTGTTAACAGACTTGACATTGCTTAAAATAGCAATCTAATGAAAACCACTTTTTCCTGAGACCATCTTCCACATGAATTGCTACTGAGAACATGTCTGGAATTTAAAGTGTGGTCCACATTAACTGAGATCACAAAATCAATACAAGCAGCTGGAATGAGAAAATCAATAGAGCGAGCTTGGGCAAATAGACCTGTACTGCTGTGATCTCTCCTTTCTCCACAGCACAGGGCTGGTTTTGTGGCAGCACCATTTATGGCCCTGACTCCTCCAGAAGCTCTTGTGTTGCCATTATACTCCCTTGCATCTTCAAACACCACTCAGTCACAAGTGCATCTGGCAGTGGGGATGAAAGTATACCAAATTCAGGAGCTTCCTCTACAAGCCCAGTAACTAGAGGACGCCTCCTCCTGCTTCTCCTGCTAGGATATGGATACACCACATGGCATCGCCCTGTTGAGTAAGCTGTCCAGTCACAACCTGGCTCACAACCAGGTGTAGTCTTGTGCACCTGATCTAGGCTGTGTTCCAGAGGGCCAAACTCTGCATTGGAACATCCAGACATCACCATGAAAGGCAGAATGAGTTTCCCAATAATCAAGGCTGTGGTGTGGAAATAACTGGATGTACAATATATCCATTATACAGACCAACTGACTTATCTTGTCTAAGATGCCTAATTTTGTGTTGGCTCTGTGTGGTATGAGGATACACAGCCTAAGCCTTGTATTCTGCACCCATTTCAAGTAAGAGTCTTGGTTCCAAACAAGAAGAAAAGGCACGTGCTTTCTCTGAAGTCTGACAGACTGCAACCAAAGCTTCACAAAGCTTTGGTTTCAAGCTGTTTAAAGGCTTGTAACAAGAAAGGCTAACCAGGACAGTGACAGAATCCTTACAGCAGCAGCACAGTGACTGACCTTATCTGAAGCCAAGATTCTGAAGGAAGCTATCACTTGCTCAGCCGTGTCTGTGTCTGCCGTTTCTCTGGTCATGAAGTCAATGAAGGACTGGAAAGTGACAGTTCCTTGCCCATTGGGGTCAACCAGAGACATGATTCGGGCAAACTCAGCTTCACCCTTTCACAAAATCCAAAACAAAGAAAATGGTCACCATAATACTGATCTCCAGCAGTCCCAGCCTCATTACAGAGGTTATAAAGCATCTTCCTGACTCAGGAACATCGACATCAGAGCCAATGAATTCTGCATCTTAAATGCCAACTCCACTTCTGTAAAAAGGACTGTGCTTTTGAAAAGTGCATCCGTTATCCTAAATATGTATCTTTCAATTAATGGTTGCCATCCTCTCTCCCTCCCACCCTCTCACAATGGCTCTTTAACTTGCTCTAACTTACCACTTGATTTTCCATCTCATCCTAAAACCATTGTAATTTCGGTACCATGCAGGGAAGTAAAACAATAGCCCAACAAGCAGTGTAGTTACAGACCCACAGAACTAAGAAGGGAGACAACTCTGAAAATTTCATGCCAAATACAGGTCAGCTTAACTAAGGGTAATCTCATTCTTTCCCATTAAAAAGGTGAATTTCAGAGGAAATTTTTAGACTAAATAATTGAAGCAAGGAAAATGCAACCTCCAAGGCAATTTTATGAAAATTAAACAGTATCAAACTCATTCTTCATCATGCAGGTAGAAAAGGAGAAATTTACAAAAACATTAGTTTAATAACTGTTAATTTCAACTTTTCAAGTTTCCTTAATTCAAAGAGCAATGCAGTGCACCATAGAATATGGTTTTCAAGTGTCTTGTTTTACTTCTAACTTCCATTTTAACCATTTGAAAATAAAGAAAAAGCAAAGAAAATGCTATCCCTAGTGTAAAAGACATTAGTATCCTCTCTGTTCAGATAAGCTTTAGTATTGCTGTGGTTAATGTTTTAGCTGTGAGCAGAATGAGTTGACACTTTTTCTTAAAGCTCGTACCAAATCATAACCCATTGAAATTAAGCAAGCTCTGAAATCATCATGGTCCATCAATCCATTCTTCCTCTATTGACCAAACAAGGTAAGGAACATAGAAGGGAGGGTTTGAAGAATCCAAGGTAATTTCCAGAGAGTTGATGAGTTTGGACCATTGGCATATTGGATCCAGTGCATGAACAGTATTCATTGATGTTGCCCAATCAGGTCACGAGAATCATCATCAGTTTTAAAAGGGGAAGAAGTAACTAACATATTACACACAGGAAAGGGACATTTTCACCACAAAAAAGTAACATCAGGAAAGGTCAGGGGAGAGATAAGGGAGAAGAGGAGGAGAATGGGACAAGAATACAGAGAACACAACCAGAGAAGACAAAGAGAAGAGCAAGGAGAAAAGTTTGTTACTAAATTAGTCAAACTCAGCAGATGCTCAAGTTGCCTCCCTGATATGAAATGTCTTTGAAATGTTCTGCATGGAATCTCTAGCAGCTTAAAGTACAGTGAAAAGCAGTGAAATACTTCATTCCAAGGCCAAAGTAAATACATTATGAGAGGAGTCTGCTGATATAGGGGAAATAAGTACAGGGATTTTTGTCTGACTGCAGGCTGTCAAGGCCCTGACTACAGCAGAAATGTGCCTACTGACTTAAAGGATGAGACCTGCAAGACCCAGAAGGAGATCAGTTGAAGACCCTGTATTAAATGAGATTGTTCATTTTCCAGGCAATAACATATCTGCAACATTCTAGACTTGAAGCTGAGTAACATTAAATAGCATGAAATTAAGAAGGTAAATAAATGTTTCCTCTGTGCTGTGATAAATTGTAGTGGCTTGGAGAGAATTTTGTCATCCTGTATTAGGAGAGAGCATAAGAGAACTTGTATTGAGTCTGAGGAAAGAAAAATTGACAAAAGTCTGAGTGCAAGAGGCACAGGAGCTCTCCTAAGTATCTAGTAGTGTCCAAATAAAATATCTCAAACCAAGTAAAACAAACAAACTGAAAAATCTTTGAAAAATGCAAGGAAAAATACAGCTCAAAGTGATGCTGACAGTCCATCTAAACCAGTTGTCTTCCCAGATGCAGGATCCTTTCAAAGCATTATGACCAACAGACTGAAGTTTAAACATGCAATCTTTTTGGACAGAATTATTTCAGTTTCCTCTACCTGCAAGTCATTTCCAACCTGTCCTAGACTGATGAGGCAGGCTTTAAATTCATCGGACTGTAGATTGTCAGATTCATCCTAACATCCCATCACAAGTCATGCATTTGAGCAGGGGAAAGGAAAGAAAGACAAGTCACAGATCAGGTTAGTTGGTTAGTAAAGAACATTCTATTTGCAAATTAATAACCACATTCTTCCAGAACTTAATGGAAATGTAATGCCAACAAATGTAATGAATTACCTAAAAAATGTGCAGTTTTTGCAGTTTCATGCTTTAGACTTTTTCTTAGTAGAAGAGGGTCCTCACTTCAACTACAGAGTTAAAACTCTGCTTCTTTCCACTTTTTTTAAAAAACACCTTTGCTGACAAGGCAGATTTCCTTCTATGAGCTGCCATTTGCTTCCTTCCTTTTCTGTTGTCATGCAGTGTATGTGAGATGTGATAAAAATATAACTGAACCCAGGCAAAACATGTTTTCCCCACTCAACTACTGTTACTTCATTCTTGATCTGGTAATACTACTTAGTATAATATGCACATCTCAAAAGAGATAAGTACAAAATAAATTTATAATTGACAACTTCTTTTCAATAATCTGTCTTCTTTAACAATATGTACAGTCAGGTTTTGCTTTGAAAACTCACTTTAAAAAAGCACCCTTGGAGTCCAGGTTAAATGGTTCCCAGTAACACCACATCCAACTGGAACACTGTTTTGAACCAGTATCTTTTTCTATTTTGCATGGGAAGAAATGCACACTAAAATCTTTAAAACAGATTTGCTTGTCTTTTTCTTCCTGTCCATACAAAATGTGTGCAGAGGGGTACTTTAGAGTGAGTTAACATAAATACAATTAAGGAGATATTCCAAGATGAAAAATTATTACCCTTATTGATTTTACAGACAGTTTGGAGGAGATCCAAGGTCTTCTGTCCGCTACATATTTGTCTGCTAGATTAATAATTTATTTTTGAAAATTTCTATATAGCTATGCATAGATAAAACTATATGAGTTTAAATAAATGCAGTGGGCTTATTTAATATACTAATAGGATAAAGTGGTGCTTTAGTAAGTTAATAACACCATGCATTTTTAAAATATCATGCTGTTATTGACTCCCTCTGTATCAATATCCACCAGCCCCATAAAGGAAAAATGAAAAATAACAGTGGGAAGTCAATGAAGAGAAGAGAAAACACAGCAAAGTTAGAAATCTGGAGCAGCATTTAACTCAAAGCCGTCATCACAGTAAAGTTTTTATCCTTTAATATTTCCATTTTATATGATGATTCCTGCTACAAAGCATTCAAAACGGTTTGTTTTATCATTCTCAAAATGTTAATCTAGGCTGGTTTGAAACTTTCAAAAGCTGTCCTGGAGACAGGCTATGGCAGGTCTCACCAGGGGTGAAGTTATTAATTTTACCTCATTTCTAAAGCTGAAGATACTTCTGTGTGATTGCAAACAAAATGATATAAAAATGGGAGCTAAGAGCCAAATCCAGCCCCTCCATCTCCTCTAGCCAGTGTTGGTGGAGCATCATCAGCTACCCCCACTCCATGAGGGTGGGTGTGTGCAGGAGCTCCCCAAGCAGGCACACACAGCAGCAGGAGCTGAAGCAGTGAAGGAAGTTGGAGGGGCTGGCACATCCTCCAAGATTCCACTTTCTTTAGGAGAGAAGCGCAGTGGTTGTGCTGCGGCTCAGAACAGTCATATGGTTAAGTGGGACTCCCTACTGAGGGTCCAAGTAGTAGTGCCAAGTGCTATAGCAGGTTTTCACATTCTTGTAGTGAGATTTTCAAATCTTCATCATGTGTTGCCTAAAAAAGCATCTTTGCAGTATAGCAGAGTTTCATGGAATTCAATGGCATTTTGCAATTAAGGCACAGATCAAGCCCGTGTGAAGGCTTTCTCAGTTGGAAATGGTTCTTGATATTTATTTTTATTGTTTGCAGACCAACATTAGGAGCTGAAATTAATCTTCTAACGCATATAAATAACTTTGCCTTGTTCATCTTTTCCTGCCAATACAAAGAAAAACACTAAAATCTCCATGTTTCATTATTAGCCTCCAGAAATCTTTTCCCTTCTCCTTGTGATTTATATGTGACCTTACGAAACAAGTGAACTTCTGAGTCAAACTAATCCATTCTTAAATATGCCCTTAATTTTCCTGAATGCTAATAGACCTGCATAAGCCTGAACATATGACTCCTTTAATAGGGAGCTGTTGGTTTTCTGTTAGCAAATTATAGGGTGGCATGGTGCTATTTTTCTGCATGCAGAGCTCCTACTTGAAATCTGTAGTTTGCAGAAAAATCAATAGTAGAATGTATTAGCAGCCGTTAAAATAGTACAGGCAGAGCAGCTGCAGATATTTCATCACATACTTTACAATCTTATTTAGAATTTACTAAATATACTGAATCTGAAAAAGGAATCCCTGCATAAAGAGATATCAATACCAGTGACTGACAACCTATCTGTGTGGTATCCTGGTTTGGCTGCATACCATTATTCAGCTATGCACCATTTTGAACACTTCTAAACTGCTTCTGTGATTCAGACATTGTGTCCCACTTTCTCTTTTTTTCCTCCACACAGACACATTAAAGAAGGAAATATTCAGCATTGCTGAAGATTTATATTTATAACTACAACACACTGTGCCTTCAGGCACAATCTCTAGCAAGGCAGCAGTGGTAAGCAAGGGGAAGCCTCAGGACCCTCAAGAATAACCCCTGGGGCACCAGGGTGTGCTCATGCCTGCTGGGAACACAAGAGCCAAGAGAGTTTCCCCCATGGGCCAGGGGAGACAGTGTGTTTGTCACTTGCCTTTTCAAGGATGACTTGTAAAGCTCTCTGTGCCAGCACATCTCTGCTAGAGATACACTGAAAGAAACTCTACTCTTCCTGCCCTTGTAATTCTCACATGCACTGCGAGAATTTTTTAATACATTCTTCCCAGGGAGGAAGATAGGGATTCCTTTCTCAGAGTCATAAGCAAAGGAAGTTGTTTCTAGAAGCACGTAAAAAGCATTGTTAGATTTGTATACCAAAAAGCATACTTTAAAATGGGGAATGGAGCTACTCTGCATATTAGTACTTTGCTGACATCCTCAAAACACACTGCCAGACAATAAGCAATGTCTTAAATGGGAGAAATGCCACACAAGTCAGAGCTGTACCATGCATAAATTATTCTGTTGTACTTAGATATTTAAAGCCTCCTTGTCAGTGACAGTATTAATTTTTAGGATCCTTTCTGGCTATTCAGCATGGTGAACAGCAGTCCAATCCTTCAAGTATATTTTTAAACTATATCAGGCATTCAGAAATGCTGTTTAAGTGCCACAAAATTTTTACATATATTGTTAATTCCATCTGACATGAAGAAGACAGTATTTTTCATGGTAGGGCTTATGTTCAGATAATCCAGTTTTATCTTCATTTCTATTTAAGGAAATCAAAACCATAAAAGAATCCATTACTGCCTTCTCTACCTAAACATGAACAAATATAAAGTCTTCATTATTTTATGTACACTGAAGTAACGCTGAAGCGCCCTGAGTTGCCTTCATTCACCAACACTAAATATTCGAGTGTGCAAGGACACAGGAAAGGCAGAAAAATGAAAAACAAGCCTGTCTTTCTCCAATATGTTTGTTCAAAGTCTCCTAGCCTGTGTAGATTGAGTAAGTGTAATTTAATCTTTATAAACTCCACTTGTATCAGTGTTTCTGCCGTCTATTCCCTGCATAGACCCTGGCTTGATGGTTGAGTGGTTTTAGATCTTACTTTCTTCCTTTCTTTAACTTATGCTACAGAGAAAATAATTGTAACACTCTGTCAGTGGTAAAGTTCACCTAGACCAGTTTCCCATGTCTGATTCTGAAGGATGAGGTATACTAAAGACGGTATTTATAAAATGATTCATTCTTTATGTGATCCTTCCAGACCTCTTTTTTTAAGCAATTGGATAATATCTGTCATGGGGAAAGGCAGGGTATACAGCTACACTTGCAGGGCAGGCCCAGGTTGTTGAGGCCATCAACACATGAGGATATATGATGGATGAAACATCTGTCTCCTTCTGCTTCTGACCTGGCCATTCAGGCTTCCTGCAACAGGAGCCAGGGCAGAAGGGACACAGCTTAAGCCATGACATAGAAGAAAGAGACAGGGACAGATAAGAATCTAGGAGCTGGGAAGCAACTTTTTGTTACACATTATTGTTGTAGCCCGTCTCCAGTGTGCTAGCAGCTGTGTGACCCAACCACCTTCTTCCAGGTCACACCTTTCCTAAGGCCTTGCTCTGTTTTATCTTTTGGTATTTCAATGTCCTACTTCAGCTGCAAAGCCTGAAAACTCGTAACAGTAGGGCTGTTTGTGTAGGATTTAGTTTTTCCCTTCAGGCAGCCTGAGACACCAAGATCTGACTGTGATACCTCCTCAGCCACTGAGCCAGCCTTGCTGCGAGCGGGCCGGAGAGCTCACCTCTGAACCACAAAGGTACAGGGAGGCTAGAAATGGCCATCCCGTGTAAAATATACTTGGATTCTGTCACTTTGCTTCCTTATCTCTAGGGAGCTGTCCAATCTTTGTGCAAAGACCTTGGTTTCCCTTAGAGAGGTCTCTCAAATACAGGCATGTAATTTATCCAGGCCTGGTACTTTGTCTGCTTTTAATAGCTCTAATTGCTCAATTATCTGCTCCAGTGCATTGGGAAAGCCATTTGGTATGCTACTTCATTCCACCCCAGGAAATCTATCTCTGCTTTTGTGATGTTATCTTCTGCTTCCTTAGAAAATACAAAAAAGATTTATGCTGTACTAGAATCACATTAAGATTTTTTCCATAAAATCTGTTCTGTGTAGCTAAATTTCCCTACACTTGTATGTTTCTTCAGCAAGCAGAGGTTTGAGAATTCTGGTCTACTTCCCAAACAGTTAGGGGTATTCCAAAGAAGATTTAGTCAACTGTGACTATCAGCATCCAATCCATATCAAATGCAAGTGCAGGTATGGGCAACCAATTTGAGTAGAGCTGAACAAAGAAGATATTAATGAAAAGGAAGTGGAATTTGCTGTACCCTGAAATGATTTGAAGGAGCTGACTCAACAGACTGGTGCTGCACTATGATAAGTTTTTTCAGTATTTGAATTGTGAACTTGGTTTTACAGGTGGGTTGATGTGAGCACAGAGCCATCAGAACTAAGCCATGTTCAGATTGTTCTCCAACGGCAAATGTCAGATCCTCATCTGCAGATATTTTGCTATTGTGTCTATTAATAGTTATCTTTATAACATTCTATCCATGAACACTGTATAACTCACAGAAGTGAGTTAAGTTTCTTCACAGTAGTGTTTTCCTTCCCACTTTTTTATTCATCCAAATTTAGATAACTAAAAAAAGCAACAGCCTCTTATTTCCCACATACAGCCAGAAAAATAAAGGATATTCCTGGACAGCTGTAAGTGTCCCAACTATATTCCCTGCAAACACATTTCTAGGGAGACAAGTTGTGATTCAAAGGGGAAAAAACCTCTGTGATATAACTACAGCTAAATTTAATGAGATAGAAACAACAGCAAGTGCTTAGAACATGCTGTACTGTCTTAAAATAAAGGGTCATGTTATTTTCTAAAACACACAGATTTATGCAGTTCTGCTTGTTATTTGAACAAATACTAAATCATATTAGCAGAGATAATTCTGCATTACATTTAAAAAAGCAAAAAATAATCTTTAATTTATGTGCACAATGCTACTAGGCTGTGGCAACATGATCTAGGGGAGAGCATCCCCGCCCAAGGTGGGGATAGTGGAACTAGATCATCTTTAAAGTCCCAACCCAAGCCATCATATGACATCCTTATAAGGCTATAAATTCTTTCTTAACTGATCTTTTTTTCTCTTTTAAAAAGAGCCCATGGCTAGTTCATTTGCAGATTTTTTTAAAGGCTTAGGTTTGGCATGCCAAGAAACTCGCTTTTGGGAAGCATAAATATTGCTAGTTGAGAAAAAGCAGGAGTACTGTACCCTGTCAAAGTGATTGAATGATGCTCTGAAGTCATTCATTTGTTCCTGGGTGATACCCTTGGCATCTCTTGTGAGGATCTGAGTCTCAACCTCATTGATAGTTCGAGCAATGGTGGTAAGCAGGAGCTCCCATCCAACACGGATGTGCTATGAGAGAGAAAATACTGAGTTACTATGGAAGCAAATACATTCTTTTAAGAGTATAAAAAGTACAATAAGAAAAAAATCAGCTGTAAATATTTATGTGGTACCTTTTCCATACCACTGACTCTTTATTATGACCAAGGTTCACTAAAAATAAAAATGGCCCTCAGAAAAATACGAATCCAGTTTCTAAATGGGTACTTCTTCACTAAAAACTAAAAACTAAATGAAAATAAAACAAGTCTTATGAAACTGTCAGAAAGTCTGCCAAATTCCGTCTTCTGTGACAGTCCCTTTAAATCAGGGAAGGTAGTTACACAGCACAAGAGGACAGAATAAACTGGTAAATACAAAGGGGATTAAACGGCTACCTCCATGGTATAGTTGGTGTGCTTGTTGTCAAACACCAAGGCTTCTTGTATAAGCTGATGATCTCCTTCCAGTTTGTCAATATTGTGTTTATAATTAATGATATTGTGCTCATATTGCTTCAGCTGATTCATCTGGTCCTCCAAAGGCCCTGTCATTTCAATAGAACTGCGGGCAATTTCCTGTCAAAAGAAAAAAGACACCCCCCCATCCCACAAAGTTTAAGCTTCGTATGTGCTAATTTGACCAATGTTGACATAAATTTGTTATATTTTTATACTAAGAAGCAATAGTAATAAAACCTTCATACAGTGGAGATAAGAAATTTTACTGCAGAAGACACATTTCAAAAGAAATGTGTCACATTCATACCTGGAATCGAGACTCCAGTGAACTTGGTATCTTTTCTACAAAAAGCACAAGCTAAACAGTAATTGTTTAGTGATTGATTTTTCAAAGCTGAATCTCCTGGTCACCATCAAGGTACCACTTGTACCAAGTTCCACAGTTTTAAGAATAATCTTAACAGGTGCTAAATAGCTAAGCATCAAACAGCTGGCAAACTGTCATTGACTTTGCTGTTGCCTTGTATATAAAGCAGAGATAAAAAAATGATGAATCACTTTGTTCATCAGCTTCTGCATGAAGGTCTGGCACTCACCTCCATCTTGGTCTGGATCCATGGCCCAATGACATTGGCCTGAGCAGCAAACTGGCGGCGCAGGCGCTCGTTGGCGTGCTGGCGGGCTAACTCCTCCTGCAAGGATTGATCCCTCTGGGGCACCAGCTGCTTCACCTGGTACAGTGGGAGGCCACCAAAGGTCAGTAGGCACAAGTGAATGGTTTAAAAAACAAATGGAACAAGTAAGTCTACAGCTACGAATTTTCATTATTGGTCTGAAGGTCAGTATCAGAAGAACAAGCCAGAATGATCACTTGTATTTTATTTACAAGTTCTTTGCTAACATTAGAAATTTGTAACATGGTCTTGGGCAGCCTGACCAAAGAGACTGACATGCAGAGAAGAAATTCTCACCTCTGGTTGGATTCAAGTTCAAGACAATTATTTCACTTTAACTGCTCTTAGAGCAGTTAACTTTGTTTTTCTTTTTAAAAATGAAGGTGATTTTTCAATCTCTAAGTAATTGTTCTAAGAAGAGTCAGTGCAAAACATTTTGTTTGAGCACCTCCATTAGAATAGTATAACATGAGATATGTTCTGTCATGCATGTCTGGAGGTCTTTAATTCATTGCAAATGCTTCGTTTGGCTTGCCCTTCTGAATTGCCCAGGGAGATTCTAACCTTAGTCCTTCCTACTTGATTTTTATTCCCCATTGAGGATGTGTTCTTGTCCATGTAAGTTTTTGTAAGTCTACATTTTACATAACCATTTACCTGCATCATTTTATCTGTCTTGGTTCCTAATGAAATGAAATTGGTGTGATTGCTCTAGGAGCCTCTCTTTAATCCCTTCCCAGTACTTTTCAGTTGCTAATGCCAATTTTAATCTAATTGTGCAGAAACATTAATGGTCTCAAAGATGCTGATTTTATGCAACATTTTTGAAAAGCAGCATCTCAGTAGAAGAAACATAAAAAGTACTCCTTATACTAAAAGAAAGAATACAATCAATTTCTGTTCTTTTAAAAGCACCCCTGGCCAGGCACCAGCTCTGCACTAGCCTCGACACATGCTTCTCTTGCCCTGGCAGAAAGCCAAAGAGGACATAGGTAATACCGCGTGATGGGAGCAAGGGATGTTGTGAAGAAAGCCTGGCAAACATAAGGGAGAGCATAAGGTACTGTAGAAATTCATTCTGGCATCTCATGATCTGGAATAATTTAGAGATTTATTGTAAAGTTCTCTGAATATTCTCAGTGATTCTAAACTGGAATAAGTGTTACAATGTCCTTTCTGCATTTAGCAATTTAGCATACATTACCTTTTCCCACTTGCTACGAATCTCTTCCACTGTAACAGTGCTGTAAGGATTGGTTGCACTTATTCTCATGCTGTAACTCTGGATGACTTTTTCAACTTCATTCTGGATTGACAGTATGGCCTGTCGTTCACCATCTGCCTCTGGCAAAGTAGCTTTAAATTGATCATGTGCAGAGATTAAACTCTAAAATCAGAAACAGAGAGGGAAAGCATGAAAACTCTAACTTTCTTCCAGCATCTGGAAGATCTGCTGTAAACAAGCACAGCTCCTCTCTCAGCCTCTCAAACATCCTGGCTACTGAGTGTAGATACAGGAAATAATACCATTACCTGAATTTCCTCTATACTATGAACAATAAACATATCCTGTAGGTCTTCCATAGCACCTTCCATCCAGTTGTTGAAAGGAGCAGCTCTTTTGGCAAACTCCAGGTGAAGCTGATCGATTGTTTCAAGCAATTTCTCCGTCCTCTGTACAGGGTGGGAAAAGTTCATTCTTTTGTTATTAGGGCAAGATCTAGCTCCACACACGTACTCACCCCTAGATAAAGTCATGCCTTGTTTTTTCAAAAGCATTTGATTGCATTGATTGATTTCACCACCTGCTTTAAGGATTCCCACTCAAGGCAATAGGACTAATTGCAGAAAAAGTATTCTCATATCCAACACATTAAAAGGGGTGGGTATATGCCTTTCAAGTACAATATTGATATTTTAAGTATTTTAATACATATTTTAAGTATTTTTGTTATTGGGATCCATCTGCAAGTGAATTAAAATCCACTAATTTTGATTTAGTAATTTCTTTTAAGTACAAAAAGGAAGAATTACACATATGTTTCTCACCTTGGCACTTACATGTATGACTTCCTCTTTTCCAAAAGAACAAGGCTTTGCAAAGTATCTCAGTGCTTTGCAATATTCACTACCAAAAATTGACCTACTCCTGAACAGAAAAGTATGCAAGACTGCAAACTCAGACTAGTATCAAAAGGTAACTAACCAAAGGCTTTTAGCCTCACTGGACATCAGATTCCCACAGAAGGGTGCTACAAACCACATGCCATTTGCTGCTGGTTTAGAACTGTCCATGGCAGCTCAGTACTGTCCAGTCTGCTCTGAGTAATTCAGTCCATTTGCAAAAGTAACCATACCAAAATGAAATGGAGATCTGAGGAAAGGGGTTTTTTGCTATTTGGACTCCAAAGTGGATGCTCAATGGCACCATTTCCAGATCTGAAACAAATGGTTCATTTCCCTCTCCCTTCCTTAGCTGAGCTCCTGATCCTTATTATATGGTTTACCTCCAGCGCCTCTCTCCTCTTTTGAGTGAGTGTTCCCAGGCTGTCCCATTGGTCACATATCTTTTGACATCTATCATTGACACTTGCAGCATCGTGGTAGTCCAGTTCACTAAGGAAGAGCAAAGACAAAACTCTGTGTGACTTTTGAAAGACAGGAGCAGTGTCCACACTTCCACTGGCCCTCAACAATTCTTCCCCTCTTTTTTGCAATATTTCACCTAAGGTAAGCAAGTGTTGCAGTGTAGACATTGTGTTTAGGCATTCAGCATTTCAAGAAGCACAGCACAGGAACAGGATCAATCTCCTCTGTTCTGAGAAAAAGCAAGAAAAATCATCCAGATATTAAAGACAATTAAGGTGTCCAAGCATCTTTGTCTTAGCTGTTCCTGTGACACAAGCAATTTGATCCCCGGATGGCAAGAATGCTTCAGTCTCGGTCTTTATCAAAGTTGCAATTGGTCTGAAACATCTGTTTTGTTTTAAATAGTCCAATGATCTTTCCACTATACACTTTGAAATTAAGTAACTGAGAAACACACACCAGGTTGCATTCAAAGCATAATCTCTCACAAGCCTGGCAATACTGATAGGGGCCTCTGAGATCTGGGGCACAGAGAACAATTTTCATCTTCCTCTCCAGGAACTCCTCACAGATCTAGACCCCAGAACTGACTGGTTCAGAGAACAGGGATCTCCAGACCCACATATGCCACCACCATGAATGAGTGCATTCACAAAGGATAGCAGTCACCATTGCTTTTTCACCTGCTTAATAGGCCAATATCATCCTTACAGGAAGCAATTTACTACTTTGCCTGAGACTGGAATAAATTTTTAAGGCTCTGTCCTGAGATTCTGCACCAACTCTGCTTCCAGCTGAACTTTTGATCTCAGTGGCAAATTATAGTCATCCATAATACATGTGTTTGACATTTTGGAAACTCACTTTTATTTGTGCATCACCATCCATTGAATTTAGCTCTTGGCTTTGCCTTGAGAACACTCTGCCCAGTACTAAGCGTTGCAGAGACTGTAAATGCGTGACACATGGCAGCACGAACCTGAGGTTTGCTTTGAGGCTGGAACAAGACAGCAAGTGCAGATAGAATTTGTTCCCTGTTTTTTGAGCATTCTTCTCTAGGGCAATTGGCAAGAGGAATGAACAGATCACACTGCCAGTAATACAGAGAATCACCAAGGACAAAATGAGAACAGAGGCAGCTTTCCTCTGTGAAGCCAGAAGCTCTGTAGGCCAGGGGCAGTGTCCATGTTTCTTCTAAGCCCAGTCAGAGCAATCTGGTTTGGGATAAACCTGAGGAGTATGAGAAGCATTTTGCTTAAAAGGAGCTTCAGATGTGCTGAAATCAATTGACTATGGAAAGTGAAGAATGGTAAAAAAGGTAAAAAACCCCACCATAATGGAATCACAGAATTACAAAATCACAGAATGGGTTAAGTTGGAAGGGACCACAGAGGGTCATCTCCCTATTCAAGCAGGGTCATCCTAGAGCACATGGCACAGGACTGAGGCCAGGCAGTTCTTACACATCTCCAGTGAGAAGGACTTACAGCCTCCCTGGAAAATCTGTTCCAATGCTCGGTCACTCCCATAGTAAAGAAGTTCCTCCTCATATTCAGATGGAACTTCCTGTGCATCAGTTTCTGCCTGTTGCCTCTTGTCCTATTGCTTGGCACCACCGAGAAGAGCCTGGCTCCATCCTCTTGGCACCCTCCCTTCAGATACTGACAGACATTGATGAGTTCCCCTCTCAGTCACCTCTTCTCAAGGCTGAACAGGCCCAGCTCCTTCAGACTTTCCTCATGAGAGATGTTCTAGTCCCCTCATCATCTCTTTATCTCTCCACTGGCCTGCTCCAGGAGCTCCATNGAGGAGGCATCTGCCCCTTCACCTGAGTCATTGATGAACAAGGTGAACAACACTGGGCCCAGTGCTGGACCTCGGGGGACACCACAGGTGAGAGGGCTCCAACCTGACCATGTGCACTAGGTACAACCCTCTGGGATCTCGCATTCAGGCAGTTCTGAATCCACCTCGCTGTCTACTCATCCAGCCCGCACTTCCTGACTTTGCCTGTGTGGATGTTGTGAGAGACAGTGTTGAAAGCCTCACTAAAGTCAAAAGAGACAAAACCCACTGGTCTTCCCTCATCCATCCAGGTAGTTGACTCATTGGAGAAGGCAATCAGGTTGGTCAAGCGTGATCTACCTGACTACTCCTGACCACCTTCCTGTCTTCCCTGTGACTAGAGATGGCCTCCAGAATCAGATGTTCCATCACCTTGCCAGGGATTGAGATGAGGCTGGAGCTACTTGGCTGGTAGCTCCCTGAATCCTCTTTCTTGCCCTTGCTGAAGACTGGGGAGACATTTGCTTTCTTCCAGTCCTCAGGCACCTCTCCTGACTGCCATGGTCGTTCAAAGAGGAGTCTCACTCTGGCACCCAGCAGTTCTTTTAGCACACATGGATGCAGCCCACCAGAGCCCGTGGACTTGTAGATGTCACTTTTGCTGAGGTATTCTCTAATCCAGTCCTCCAAAAAATTTTTAAAAATACCAAAAAACACCCAAAATTGTGAAAGTGAACTCTTGTATGTAAGGAAAAAACTACCATCAAGTCACATTGTGCAAGGGCTCCTTAACTGGAAAACTTGCTTCCTTCTTTGGAAGCCTTTTCATTAGCCTTCAAGGGATACAACAAAAGCCACCTATCTGCTAAGAAATTTTAAATCAGAACTGTAGAGTCTTGGATGAAACAGGCTGAGATTGATTTTGCTGTCATGAGTTTTTGGCTGAAAGTTGTTGGGGTTTTTTCATTATAGCATATTAAGTTTGTTAGATTATGTTCCTGAGTGAGCAAACTTTAATTGTGTTTCAATGGATCACTTATCTCCTTTTGTCAATTAAGGGTAAGGGCAGATGTCCTTCCATGAAAGTGAGGGACTGATTGTACCAGCTGTGGTCAAAGTCCTGGAAGGTGATATGCCACCTTCCTCCACAAGCTCTGCCAGGGAGATTCAGTCATTCCCCATAAGATCTCTACTATCCTATTCCTTCCAGGGTTATGTGCTGTGGACAAATAGGTAGGAGAATAAGATCAAAAGAACTTTTAAAAAGGGCACCCGTGGTGCTAACTAACTAAATCCTAAGTTAGTTACCAAGTGGCATTAAACAGTGTAGCTCCACTACCTTTCAGGGCCTGTTGTTGTTTACTTTAAATACATGTGTTACAAGTATCAAAGAGCATTTTTCTGCTCAAAGCAGGAGCAGAGGAAGTAATAACTCAAAGATTAATTAGTTGGAAATAAAACACAGGCTTACATTCCCTGTCCTATTAATTTTGTATCTTTCTCAGCATTGAAGAGACTAGATTTACATTTTGTAAATTTTTTTGCTTTGCAGTGTGTGAAGTATTGCTTCTCATGTGTTACAGACCTAAGAGAACAGTCTTTCTATTTGTTTGGCCATTTGAAACCTACAGCCTTTGGAATTTAAAAATCATTAAATTACTACTATTGATGTTACAAGTAACTCAATTTTATCTGTCAAAAATTTAAAATTCAGTCAAATTTTGGCCTGATCCAGAGAAGCACTTAAGTGTGAGCTCACTTTGGGAACAGTGATAGCGCCACAAAAATAACCTGCTGAGCAACATGTTTTAGCAGTGCTTCAGAACAAGGCTCATGTTAACCATGCACGTAAGCACAATTTGAGCCCACTCTCCAGAATCAAAATGACTCTCAAATCAGTCTTGCAGATAATGGTCTGCTTGGCTGAAAATCAGTGGCTATACTACAAGTGATAGATATACAAGAAACGACATTCCAAAAGTTTTGTCTCGATGATTGGAAACATTGAAATGAACACATAAGATCATAAATTAATAAGGGGTTTTATAGTACAGCTCACTCAAATGAACATTTGCTCTGTCATAAATGGCAAATCTCATTTTGGAAATGCCTGTCCCCCTTCAGCTTTGTATAAAGCCCTACCCAAGCCCTGTCATGCCTTTTTGCCAAGGAATATCTAAGTCTGTGCAGGCTGGGAACACAACAATCTTATAGCAGCATCCTGGCTGGAATCACCTGTTTGCATACACACATAAATCCTCTATCTAAACAGCATCAATCAACAAGCTTGTAGCAACTTTAACCTTAAGCACACAGTGGAGTGAGTTGTAGCAGAAAATACCAGGACAGGAAACTGTAACTAATAGAGTTCAAGCTCATACAGCAATAGTTCTCCTTTGACATTGCAACATCAGGCATCCAAGAGATCCACTAAAGCAAAAAATGGGGGTGTGCTGACTTGGAATTTAGACGCAGATGGTAATGGTTTCTCTAAGGGCCTGCTCCAGTGATGAAGAAAAAAACAACCAACCCACCAACCAACAGTCAAGAAAGAATTACCCACACTGACTTCAACCGGCTTTGTATCAGATGCCAGTGCACATTTCTTAGCATTCAGACATTAATCCTCCTTTAAAAATGTGGATTAAGAAAGAAATTAGCATTTTCCTCCATAATTTCATTGTGTAAGGAATTATGCATAAATAATTAAAATCAGTATTTAAATAGAAGCTGCCCATTTGCTTGCAGCCAGTGATAAACCTGCCCTTTATGACCTTTCATTCAGTGCTCCCCATGGGCATTAAGCCTAATTGAGTTACAGAGTCACAGTGAAATATCAGGCACTGATAGCACCATTGTATGGAGAAGCAGAGAAGTCAAATTAGAGCATCTCTAAATGTAATCAGCTTTCAGCACCTTTGCAGCCCAGGCCACAAATAACTTGTTTAACTTCACACAGCAAATTACTGAAACAACTGAGAAGAGACAATCCCAAAATAGACAGGATACAGTGTTCACTGGCGTCACCAGAGGTAAAGGACAGAGGGTTCAAAACATTGGTAAGCAGATGCTGTGCTATGTGTACTACATTCCCAAAGGTTCTGATAATTCATAAAGCTGAAGCTGAATTAGCAATGATTAGGTGTTACAGAAACTTTCTTTAGTATAAAGAGAAACAAATCTTGGGGCAATCCCAAGCACAAATACAGTCTGGGTAGAGAATGGATTGAGAGCAGCCCTGGGAGGAAGGACTTGGGGATATTGGTTGACAAGAAGCTAAACATGACCCAGCCATGTGCACTCACAGCCCAGAAAGCCAAACCTGTCCTAGGCTGCATCCAAAGCAGGGTGGGCAGCAGGGCAGAGAGGGGATTCTGTCCCTGTCCTCCGGTCTGGTGACACCTCAGCTGGAACCCTGCATCCAGCTCTGGGGCACCCAGGGAAGACATGGACCTGTTGGAGTGGGTCCAGAGAAGGGACATAAAGGTGATCAGAGGGATGGGCCATCTGTCCTAAGCAGACAGGCTGAGAGAGCTGGGGTTGTCCAGCCTGCAGACGAGGAGGTTTTGGGGAGACCTTACAGCAGCCTTCCAGTGCCTAAAGGGGGCTGACAGGAGAGCCGGGGGGTACTTTAAATGAAAACAAGGGGGAATGGCATTCAACAGCAAGAAAGCAGGTTTGGACTGGATATTAGGCAGAAATTCTCTACTGTGAGGGTGGTGAGGCAGTGGAACAGGTTGCCTGGAGAAGCTGTGGATGCGCCATTGAGTAAAGTGATCTAATGGAAGATGTCCCTGTCCATGGTAGGGGTCTTGGAACTAAATGATCATTAAGGTCCCTTCCAACCCAAGCCATTCCATGAAATAACTCCACAACAGAGATCAAGGCATGCCCAGAAAGTGTTTCATAATCTCACATATTCAGGGAAATCTCCATTCTCTGTGTTTTTTCCAGATTTCTTTCATATTAAGCAAAGCACAGTACTTACTCTGACCACTGTGCTTATTTTTTTTTCCTTTAAATGATCTTGAAGATCTTTTAAATCCATTTGAATTACACAATTACTGTAAGTGCTGCTGCTATCAGATATGAACTACATTTTTAGACAAGTGTCTGATTTTTAATTGTTAATGAATATAGAGCTGTTTGTGAGTCATGGTCCTTCACAAAGTGAAAAAAGGGCATGTTTCTAAGATTTCATTTCTGAGCAGTGACTGTTCTGCCTGTTCAAAGTGAGAAATTGAAACTTGGAGAGCTGAAGCCAAGGGCAGGAATCTGAGAGCAATTTATTTCGTTTCCACTGTCCCTTCTGTAAAATGGAGACAATAGAACTTCCAAACGTAATATCAAGAGATTGTGAAAATAAGCATGTTAGAGACAATTAAATCTGCAGGAAGTCAGTGCATTACCCAGTACCACAGGGATAATAAAGAGATGTGAAGCCTTTTGAAAGGACCAATATGCTTGTGAAGATACCTGATCTGTAATTTGTGTAAGTGAAATTATTTTCTCAGTTAAACAACTCATAGCCCACACCTCTCAGCAGACCATATGAACTGAGAAATAAACACCTCCAGGATTCCCATCAACCCACAATGGACTCCTGGGTAGAACTAATGCTTAAATATTACTGTGAAGTCAAGTTGAAAATGTTTCTTTTGAAATAATTTTGGTCAGTTGAATATCTATATTTGGTTGGGGGTAAGGGGGAGATGAGGGAAAGGTCTCAGTGACCAGCTCAGATAATATACTTATGAAGCTATGTCTGGAATTCCTACGTTGGTACCTATGACACTATCAAATTCATTGGAAAGAGTTTATCTCAAAGTTAAATGTCAGCAGCTGCAAGCCTTTAAATGGAACATACTTCAGCTCCTGGGCAATGGCAGCGATCTGTTCCACCCTGTCCTGGTGAGCAGCCAAATCGCTCTCAAAAGCTTCATGTTTCCTTAGCATGGCACGGACTTCTGTCAGAGAGGCAGACTCATAATCCTTCTGAAGCAAGGTCTGCTCTTTGCCTGAAAGAGGAAATGAAAATGTTACTCATTTTTTAGCAATTTATTTGTTAGAAAAATTGTAAATTTAATCAACTTTTTAGTTGAAGCATGGTGAAAATCATATATATGAAATTAAATCCCACCCCCACTGAAATCAGCAGCAAATTGTCAGCACACATTAATTAGAAACATATTTTTAAAGCTCTCACAGTAATGTCTTGGTTTTTGCCTAGGCTGCTAATACAGGTCTAAAATAGTGACAGAATCTACATTGCTGGAGAAACTGGCATAAAAATGGTATATTAGCAAAAACTGTATATCTAAACCACTGTGATAATTTTTTGTAGAATAGACTTTAAAAACCAGAAATCACACTGCTATGCTCAGCTTCTTACTAATGATATTATTCTTTTTTATATTCTGCCTTCAATTCATTATTCATTTCAGCACTTAAAGAAAAATAAACCTGAGATGTGTGACTGCCTCTTTTATTGAACACTGAATTTTAAGTGGAATACACCAACTTATCTACAAAAGGCTAGAGAAACAAAGGTTAAGTAGAAACTGAAATACTTCTGCTGAGTAGCTTCTATGTTGGACAACTGAATCCACACAGACAGGCCCTGCAGCTGCACTCACCACATGGCATTTGCAGCTCTGTGAATCCTAGAGCCAGCAGCAACTATTGTTCCACTTGCTGTGTACCAGCTTATGTGAAGTTTTCCCTACACAACAGCTATAACCTGTCACCATGAGTAGTTTATGCTCAGAAAATCGGCTCTTAGGGCTGATAAATGCTGTCGTTTCCCTTCTAGTATCTGCTTGGAAAGCATTTACAGTCTTACATGCATCCAGCAACTCTCTTAGAGGATGGACTCTGATGCACTTTCACAGTGTCAAAAGAATCTACCTGGAAAAAGCCAGAAGCATGGCAGAAGCAGGAAGACAGCCATCAGGATGACAGAGCTATGTTGAATAGTCCCCAACAAAACTGAATGCCACTGTAAGGTCCTACAGGTGTCACAACTACAGGTAAGGTTAGATTGCCATTAAAAGCCAGAACTATAAATGGTGTGCATTCCAGGGTTTGGAGCAAAGCAGACACGAGTCCAGTATAATGTAGTTTATCTGGACTATTCAGAACATCATGATGACCAAATAATAAACTCAGAATACTTCTGTTATAATTTCACACTCAGCCAGTGGTATGACTGCGTTCCTGGTTGGATTGCTGGTGTACAACTACATAGGAATACATTAGCAGTAATGGCCTCTATTCAAATGCAGAATATTCCCATTAAGTTTGACTCACTACTTCAAGTATGATTTTTACAGTTACATCTCATTAGCAGCATGCCAACAACTTCGGGTTGTGACTACAGTCAACAAAACCTGACATTTTATCTGTTATTATTTTAGATTGTCTGAAACTGTCCAAACTATTTATGAGTGAGTTCATAGCTGGCAAATACTCAGCACTGACACTTCAAATTTGAACATTAAAATACAAAAAATCTTAAAAGCCACCTCTCCTCACCATATGCCCACTGTTCATGAGTGGAAGCCTTCTGTCTAAATTTCTCAGCCAAGTGTTCAAGTCTTTCCAGCCGTCGTATTTCATTCAGCAGCCACTCCTCATAGCCTTTCTCAGCTTGTTCAAGTCTCTGCCAAGCGCCGGCAATATCCTGTGAAGAGAATACATGGGAGAGGTGGATGAAACTATAATCTCTTTTTATCTAAATTTACAGATTTTTAATTAATTCACAGTTTGGCTTCAAAAAGAAGTTTTTATGTTCAAATTTTTAAAAATCACAATCACAGAAAATTTTGTCAGGCAGTTGTGTTTTAGTGCAGACACCTGCTCCTCATAGTGCATTGTGTTCAGGTGGGTTCATGAAAGAAGCCCCTATAGAAATGGTTTCCAAGCATGGCTACAGGTCCAATGTCTTCCCAATATATTGCTTTTACCTCCCATTTTACAATGTGTGTGTTTTTTTATAATATATCTATTTGTTATCAAAATGAAAGTGCTTTGCTTTCACAAGTTGACAATACCAAGGTAATTAGTATCAGGAGGATTTGGTGCATATTTTACCTGCATACAAATTCATTTCATCTTCTGTGGTACCCAAAGTTTTGTGAATTTCCTTGCAAACTCAAAAACATACTTGGGAAGGTGAAGTAACAGGGCCTTTATTTTCTGCATACAGAGTGGACAAGGGCCCTTTTCAGACAGACCTTTTTTTTTTAAATGAAATCTGAGAAACCAAAACACAATGATAGAATAGACTAGGGAAAGAGGTTTGATATATTCCACAGGAAATGTTTTGAGCCACACTTCAGTACTTATCAGCTGATGAGAATTCTTGGTACGGACTATTCTTATCTTCATAGACATAAGAGAAAACGAAGAATAGAAAAACGTAGAAACATGTATTGAGCAATGTCTGTTTGTTTGATGACTAAAATGTCAGTGAAACCACTGAGTCTTGCTTAAATAAGCAATCACTGGCTCACTGATCCACGAGTTTTGACAACATTCCCAAAGGAAGCTCTATATCATCTTGCACCTCCAGATAATTCGCTTTTGGGAAAGCCTTCAAAGAGGCAGGAACATACTTATTAGAAAGCAAGATTCTGGAACAAAAGAGAATATGTAGAAGGAGTTTGGTATTGAAAAAGTACAACACAGTGATGTTTCTGAGAATTACTTAGAATGGCCTTTCAATGCTTCCAGCATTGGCACTTTTGGGAGATCATTGATAAAGCAAACACAGTATTGATGCCTCCTTTACTTACTGAAACCATTTTCCCCTCTGATGGCATGAAAGCTGGCCGATTGCTGATTCTCAGTTTTGTCTGCAGGGTGTTGAAATTGATCTCCAGCTGACATTTCTCCTGGACTTTGGGAGGTTTGTGTTTGCGGCGGTAGTCCCGGAAATCCTCCAATTTCTTCTGCATAGCCTGCATTGTTTTTTCTGGGGTCCTGTTTTCCAGCCATGGAATTGTCCGGCGAATCCATTCTAAAAGCTTTCAAACCAACATAAACAAGTCAAACGAAGGCAATGGAAAAACAACCAAAAAAAGATTATATTGAACCTACAAATCTTAATTAAGTTTGTTCCATTTTAATATTATTGACTTCAGTTGGTACTGATGCCTTCACAGTGAGCAAGCACAAGGTATTCAAAGCCGAACACTACTTTTATAGCAAATTTGTGCAGATATTCCAGGTATTTCTAGAGATTTCAGAAAGATTTACACACACCTAAGGTGTCTTTAATTACTCAAAATCTGAGTTACCCACTATCATCTGCCACTTTCAAAAGTATTGGTCTTGGTGTTTCAGGTAGTTGTAGTTATGACATCAGGACAGAAACCAGCCTCAGGTCATATAAAAATCTTCACTCAGAAGGCCATTCGTGCAAGTTTAGACATAGAAAGTAGTGCTGTAATCTCAGTATGTTTTTGCAGGTTAAGCAATAAGAGATAAGAGAGCTCTCATTTGTGCACTGTACATCTGTAGTTCTGCTCAGCAGATTTTCCATTAAACAAGGACAGGAGGAGCATGTTCTTCTGTACATTCATCTGCTGTCCGTGCTCTCAGGTGAATTGTGAATAACCTGACAGACTCTGTCCAGGTGTGCTTTGCAGTATACAAAGCCAAGGGGCTTGCTGGGAGTGACAGGATCTGGTATGTTCCACACGTGATCAAGGATGGCTTTCTTCAAAGATTAGAAAGACAGGACGCTTGGGCTCGGGGCAGACAGATGACAACCCTCAACACACCCTTTTGGGCATGTTAACAAGACTGACTGACTTGCTGAAGGTCCCACAGGAAGTCTGTGGCAAAGGAGTCACCTGAAACTTGATATCCTGGGCAACTGGGCTTTGTAACCTGCCACTGTGAGATTTACCCTCACAGTGTCTCCACTTCACTGTCTTGAAGAGAGTGCATGAATCTTTCAGCTTTCACTATTTCATTATTGTCACCTCATTGCAGATGGAGCATCCTTACCTCACTTGCTAGTCTCTCATACTCTTCCATCAACCTCTCATTTTCCTGATTCACAGCAAGCACCTTACAGATCCGGTTAGCTGCAGTCTCAGCCTGTAACACACAGCAAATAAACAGGACATATTAATAAACACATTCTGAGAAAGGTATGGGCTTGGAGAAAGAGAAAGAATGTGGCTGCTGCAAATAAAAGATGACATTCTTTTATAGTTGGTGATTTATGCTCCTAGGTTGTTTAGATACACATTTTCCCTCCTTCTGCACCCATAGATTCCAATGGCCTGAATGAGGCATGGATCAGCAGAGAGGTCCCCTTGTTGTACAATGAAGCCTTATTATATAGTTGTCTAATAAATATTTTCTTAAAGACAACTTAGGCCATTCCTAAAGGTACCCTATTATGCATGTTATTTTTTTAAATCACATCCAACAAGTATTAGATTTGTTAGCCACACTGGAAAGACACCAAATTTGATGCAGGAGTCTCAGACCACTCTATATCTGCATATCATATGTACATATATCCCTGAGAATAATTGCAACTCAAGCACTGACAGCAAATCTTTTCATGCCTCCTGGCAAATTTATATGCGAAGGCGCTGTGTAGCTTTGCCATATTTAAAATTTACTAGTTTGATACCACAGAGAAATACTTTCATATAAATAGGAATATATCCAATCAAATAAATATCCATGTAGACTCCTGTGTTTCAGACTATTTGGCATTGTCCTTTTGCATGAGTAGCAAAACCCTCATAACCCAGGAGCAAGAGAGCACAGCAGCACAGTCGTGCTGTGGTAAGGTACAGATGACATAGCAGACAGGAAGGGAAATTCAGTCCTGAGGATGAAGGGAAAATACCAACTATTTTAAAAGTTCCTTTTTTTTTTTAATATAAGTTGGGTTATGTCCATTTGTCCATGTAGGCTAGAAATGTATGAAGCAGAAGAGTGGGAAATGCCACATGTATAACTGAAAATCCCACCGATGACAGGTCTGCTGCTGATGTTCATGCCTTTTATGCTAGTACTTTCATCCACTAATAGTTTTCTTGGCTTCAGAGGGAACCAGTCACAAATGCTGTGTTGGATGTCTTCTGTGCCTCTCTGTCTTTAGGCATTCTTGAAAATCTAGCCCTAAATTACTACTCAGCATAAGTCTTAGTCTCCAAAAGTCAAACATTCTGTTACGCAGTAAACACATTAGATGTTGTAGCAACAAGCAAAAACTCCACAATAACTTCAAATCAGTTTTTTTCTTAAACAGTCCTTAAAATTACTAAATAATGACCCAAAATTAGAAACAGAATGTCTATTTGAATTAAAGAAGTTAACTTGTTACACAACATTTAACTAAAACAGGTTTGAGAGTAGGTTAAAAACAAGTATTAGTGCTCAAGAAATACTTGCAAATATTAATTAAAACCACACAGCACTACATTAGTTGGATTTTTTAAAATAAACTAGTGGAAATGTAAAACAACCAATCAAAGCCACAGCAACCTGAAGGGACAGTTGATGAATACCTGCTCTGCTCCAGCAAAAGCATGGTAGAAGCAGGACACATATGTCATGATAGCTCTCTCATCAGGTTTGGGAGTGTTCACAATATCTACAAGAGTGGGGAGAAATTAAAATAAAACAAGAAAAAAAGGAATCGAGGAGTAGAAAATAGGATGAATAAATTAATGCATAACTTCATGTCCTTCTTACTGTTTTCTTGTCCATAGCTCTGTATTCAACAAATTCTACAAAGCTGTAATAAATTTGCTGTTAGATTGAGGGGTGGTGATGGAATAAAAAGTACACTAAAAATTCAGTATAAGCTCATACAAAGGGGAGGATTTCTTTTCATTAAGCTTGATGCAGCAGTATTGTCACAGGGGGAGTAACCTTAATTTTCATAGGACTGTCTGCTTAAGAACTGGCACACCTATGTCTGATGATTTAAACTGCCAGAATTTTGACCAAGACACAGGAAAGGCAGGCTACATTTCAGTCTGGGAGATGTTCTCTGGAAGTTGCACGTGGTTTAGTTATAACCTTAGCATTATATATCAGTATTTTTTATGTTATCAATACCTGAAGTATGCCCAAGTCCAAACTGCCTTACTTTTTTAGAATTTTCCTTCTTTTCTTTAGGACATGATTCCAGAGCTTATCTGAGATGTCTCTATAAGTTTCTGTGTCTGTTTTGCATTGAAGCATCATTGGATGTTGCTGTTTGTACTTACCATTAAGCATACAACATTTTAAAAACAATCCTGAAAGCATAAGAGAAGAGTTTTCTTTTTTCTGAGCATGTTATGATGATTTTGACATCTGTAGCAGAAATAATATCCAGCAGAGAGAAGAGAGATGGCATTCTACTATTGTTTTGCACTCTGAGTTTGTTTTTGTCTTACATTTTTAATGGTGATTCAAATGAATGCACTCGAATTCATTTAAAGGGAGTATCATCCTCTCCCATTCAGTAACTCGCTGTCAAAAACCTACTGGATATTATTAGTAAATATGCAGAAAGATGAGGTTTGTTTCTATGGAACAAATGGATAAACTACTACTACTGGCTCTATCAAAACAGCAGCTCACAGAGAAAAGAGGCGACAGGAAACGAGCTCAGCTCTAAGATGCTGTTCTAGTAACTAGTGAGGAAAAGATCAGAAAAGGAAAAATTGCTGAAAAAAACAAGACAGAAGGTGAAGGATGAGATCTGATCCATCTACAATCTCACCTTCTGAGCACCAGCAAATGCATGGTAGTAACAGGAAACATAAGTCATAATGGCTCTTTCATCAGGTCTGGCAGTGTTTACTACATCTGTGTGGAGAGAAGAGGGTTAACTGCTCAGAAATTCTCACAAGGTACTTCCATCTGATTATGCTAATGGTGTCACCTCAGTGCTGTAAGGATTCCAAATAAATACACAATTATTCAGGTTGCATCTGTTTACTGATACGAGTGCAAGGCCACCTAGGCTTTAGGAATCTGCAAACACAAAAGATACAATTCTCCCTGAAATGACAAAACATCTGAAGGCTGAAACTGTACAGAAGGGTATTGCTACCTTCTGGTTTGTGGAAACTTCCAAGCAGATGGCGTGGCTGGCAGATCTACTGGGTTCAGCTTCACTGCCACTCCAAAGCAACTTAATCTGAATCACTGCAATTACTGCAGAGCTAAACACAGCCACTGACAGTCACAAAGCAGAACTGCACTCGGTGTGTCTCAGCACAGACTCCCTGTGCCTGACAGGGTACTGGCATATACTGGAAACCTGTATAGCTCCTGCAGTCCAGAAATACATTTTGTGCTAAGCAAAGTTGGACAGTAGCAGTCTGCAATCCCTGTGCCAACCCATCTTTTTAGTTAATAGCATAAATCACAGGATGGTTTGGCTTGGCTGGCTAATAACTTCGTCCCTACCATGGCAGGAGAGTGAAAATATAAAGTGGGTGCAAACAAGGTATGCATGCATGGGTAAAATTGACCTTTTCAATACTTAACAGAGGAATGCAGGAAAAGTTGTTTTTACAGCAGTTATGGCTGAGTAATGAATGATTCTAGGGCAAGCTGCATGGATTGCTGTCAGTGTAAGGGGTGGGAAGATACTGACTTGAAAAGACCCTGGAATGAGTGAAAATTTCTAACATTAACAGTGAGGTTTCTAAGTTCAGGACCAATACATTTACTCAGTTTTGCATCTATTTTAGGTAGCTGTGAACAAAACTTTGCAAAGTTTCAATGGAGAGCACAGTGGAAGTAAAGATGGTAAAAAGTGACCATGAATATTTAAAGGGCATCAGAGAGAATATACTTTCATTACCTCCTCCCCTGCAAAGAGGAGAATAGTAAGATAAGAAATAGAATGTGCAGAAAAATTAGTGAGGAGAAGAAAAGGTTTCTTATATTGACTATGAAGAGAAGAGGTAAAAAATGTAGAAAGCTGCTCAGTGGCGAGGGGACAGCACTTCTCTGTTTATTCCTTGCACAGAGCAAAATAATTAAGCGCTGCTTGAAAGAGGACTTGCAGTTCAAAAGGTGAAAACAATTTTTTTAAAAGCATGAAAATGAAACTACTCTTCAGTGAAGAGGTTACAACCTGGATTTTCCAAATCATCCTGTCTAACTTTTCAAATGAAAATTTCAAGAGGGGCAGGTGTAGTCAGCTTGAGTGCTCTGGATAATTCCCATGTTATCACTGCTCTACTGACCAGCCACCAGAGCTGAGTCACCAGAGCTGAGTCTCCATTCTTGGGGAAGAATGCTTTGAACTAATGTAGGCAAATTCCAGTAGTTTGGCAGCATTTTTTGCCCAGAGCATGAAAGTTTGGTTATCTTGAAGAAATTCAGGAAAGTCTTGAGATCATTGGAGACACATGAATTATTTGTTAGAAGTATCACTGCAAAAAGTTTACAACTAAAATAAACAAAAAAAAAAGCTTCCCTCAACCTAGCTCTCTTTCAGAGAAAGTGAGGCATGTATTAGTGTATTTTGAAAGTTTTGAAAGTACTTCTACAATTTCTATTTTTGGCTCCTCGCTTAATCGTTAAAAAAACTGAATATCCTTTAAGTTGCTAACAGTTGTATTTCCCTTTATTAAATTTTCATTATTAAAGCAAAGATTAACTTTTGATCCTGCATTTTACCTCAACAGAGTGGGGCAATGTGCTGAGGTTACTGTCCAAAGCACTGTAATAAATGCAAACATTAACAAACAATAAATAATATAGCAAAAATGAGTGAAATTATCCAATGCATGTGGGAGGAATGAAAATATTTTTTGAAAACAAAGCAGGTTGCTACATTATGATGCATATGGAAGGAATACTGAAAATCTGCTAGGGAAAGGAAAAAAAAAGAAATTTTACTGTGTTCTGCTTACAAGCAACACAAACTTCAGTAAGGTATAACTCTCACCTTCTGCATCCAGCATCTTTGGGATATCCAAATGCTTTTCAGCAATTTCCATGGCAAGGTTGATATTCCCTATGGGGTCATCCTGCATTAAAGAAAAAAATACAATGAGTCCAAGACAGAAGTTTTTCTTTGAAGCAAGACTAGAGTAGGTACACTAAAAGTTATCATCTCTTTTTCCAAACTGTAAACTGGAGGCACAACTACTGTTGTTCAAAAAACAGAGTCTAGATATATGAACTTTTGGTCCATCTGCTGCTATGTTTTCAAAAGAAAACTTTAGTAAGCTGTTATCTATTGCTAAAAGTCTGCTGGAAATGCATTCTGGAGGTGAACACACATAACGTTGTACACTCAGTTCTGAGCTAATTCTGAATGAAGTATAGCAGCAATACATACAATAAATGGCACTGGACCAGCAGGCTAAATGAGACTGTTCAACACAGCCCTGCCTGTTTTATACTCACTGTATAGTGTATCACAGGGATATGACTTCCACTGAGTTCTCTGCTGGTTAGGTGCATGCATGAGAAGGAGGCACAGACAGAATTGTTCTCCAGAAAGAGTGAAACTTGCCAGTTTGGGCTTGGAAATAAAAGCTTGTAATGCCTCTATAAAGGGAATTTTAGGGCTGTGGAAATTCAAGCACTTCCTCTGCTTTAGAGATTTTGGTTTTTGAAGGAAAAGTGTGTCAGAAGATAGAGAGGACAGATTTTGTGTCTTACATTACGGACAGTTGTTGCTGACAATGAAAGAGTGTGTCAGATTAGGGCTGCCATTAAGGCAGCCTTCCCCTATCAGTTTGGGGGGAAAACATGCTATGTGAAATGGCAGTTCATGCCATTAATGCTACTATTATTTTGACATAGTCACAAACTACTAACTGGTCATAGCCACTCTGAACAATGCCCATGTCTATAGAGAGAGACTGGGAAAATAAGATGCAGCAAAGCAAAGTAAAAAAGACAGTAAATCTAAGTGAGACCTATTGACTAGTTTAAAGCACTTTGCTTATGAATGAGTGATGAGCACCTCCTATTTGTGTGCTTGGTACTAAGTGCATGAGCAAATAGTGCTCTACAGGTAAAGGATTGCTTTAAAATCATAGCAGCTTCTCAATAATTGGAGATTTCCATCACCCATCCTTTTAAACAGAACTACAAGCCACGGTAGCTATAAATCTCTGCTACAGCTAAAGAAATACCTCATCTAACTTGGCATAGTCAAAGAGATCAGGCCTGTGTCTATGGATAAGGGCGTTGAAAGCAAGGCCATCTTTCCAGCTACAAGTTCGCACAAAATATATTGGTGAGAAAAGGAAAGGACAGCGTGCAGGAGATAAGAAACAAGACACCAAGACAGCTGTTAATGTAACCAAAATGAAGAGTCAATCAAACACAGCCAGGCCAGAAAAGCAAGATCTATTTTAGGATTTTTTTTCTGCATGTGCTTTACGTGCAACAGCTCAGCCTCAATTTGAAACCCGACCTGTTCTTATTTTGGAAACCTCTAAGAGGAAAATAGTAACACTGAAGCAGACCTGCTTATGTTCTGTTCCCTTTTCTCAGCGCTCATCTATGGCATGGTTAACTGTGATGTTCTTTAGTGTACCACTATTCAAAGCACAGATTCAATCAAACTCACTTCTGTTCATGCCATGCATAATGGCATTTTTAAAAAATGTAATAAAGCACATGTGCACAGAGACAGGTAGCTCAGTCATTCCATTACTCTGTTTATCTGTAGGAAAGGTTGCCTATAGAATTGCAGAACAAGCTGCTATTGATGGCTAATATTTTGCCCATTGGTTCAGATCTGAATTTAACTTAATAGCTGCCTAAATTAAAATCTTATGTGTTTGGTACTAAGTTCATTTAATTTTCATCACTGCACACTTCAGGGACCCTGGCATAAATTGAACACATAAACATATAAAGCAGACTAAGTTTTAAAATAGTATCAGTTCATTCATTTATCATTCTTCATCAAGGACTTTCTAGTAACAGTTGATTCCACTGGGAAACCAATTTGCAATGAAAGGCCATGGAATGGAAAAATACAGTTGATGTTCTACCATTCTCTCTCATCAATGCAAAGTTGCACACAACAGATGAAAACCATGATTAAGGTTTCTGTTGCACTGGTCTTTACATGAGAGCTCAAGAAGCACTCGTTCCAGAGAGAAGAAAACAGCATCTTTGTATTGAGACCTAATGTGAAACAACAACATTCTACTTCTTTCTAGGTTTTTTTCCTTCAGTAAGGATACCAAGAAATTCTGATATTACTGCTCATTCCTCATTTCTCCCTCCCAAAACAAAGTATCTTTAAAAAAAATGCATTTTGCCATAAGTAGCAGATTATAATAAAATAGTTTTTAATCCTCATAAGGTACTACCTAAGGAGGTTAGGTTATCAGTTTTTCTTCCACTTGTCTGGAAGTATAGGTAGAAGTATAATCTGAGAATCAGTGAATACTTTCTAAAATATGTAAGACTAGTAATTTATTGTGTATTTCTAATTAGCAAGAGTAGTGTTTGTTCTAAGGAATTTTAGGATTAATTTTCATGCCGTTGTTTACTGCTCTGCAATCTACAGTCATTTACTCCAGATAAAAACAGGAGGGACAATACTATCAGTGATAAATGGATATTTCCAAATTGTTTGATTTAACATGCATATCGGGCAGTGTAATGATTCTGTAACAACTAATGTAATGATTCTGGTATCAACTGCCAGAATCTGAGGGCAGATTATTTGCAATTAAATACTCAAGTCATTGTAATGGGAAGCAAAGGACACAGGACAGTCAGGAGGTCCTCTCCCTTGTGTCATTGAGGTTTTTGGGAAGGACCTTAGAAAGTCAGTCAGAATTAGTATGCACTCTTCAGCCTGTCTCCTAGAAAACATGCTAAGCAAACCAGAAGCCAGCCAAATCACTGCAAGACAGCATGCTGTACCACCCAGACTGATGACCTTATTTAGCTTGGAGTAGTCAATAAGATCAGGTCGGTGTCTGTGGATAAGTGCACATAATCCAAGGCCATCTTTCCAGCTTTACAACAAAAAAAATAAAATGGAAAAAAAATTAGTTAATAAAGTCATGGCATTTTACAGTTTGATCCTTGCTCAAGGCTTAAATTAAAGCAGGAATTCTGTCAAATCCTGAACTTACATCCTGTCAGCTCTCTCTGAGCTGCTCTGTTATTGTACTCCTTTAACTATAGTACATATCTTACTCTACAGTCTGTACACATTTAAGGTATATCCATATACTCCATGTAGACTTCCTATACTTTCTAGGCAATGTACATTTTGTGCAGCAGTCCCTGACTTCAATTGCTTAATTCATGCAGTGTTCTAGGACAGCTCAAGTACACCTTCACCCATGAAAGTGCATCATCTCCCATTACACTCACAGTGTATTTGTGAAAAAATAAAAGGAGAGCAAACCTGCAATTACTTGAATTTCCTGAAGCAATTTGCTTTTCCTCTGTTATTTCTGAGAATTTTACTGGCACAGCCATGTGCTCAGAGAAGTGAGAAATCATAATTCAGCTCAGTTTACTTAAAACACTTCACACATATGACAGCTTTGATCTGAGCTCTTACACTTCACCCCGACTTCAGGCCCACTACCTTTTGTGGCAAGAGCAGGAAATGAATGGAGCTACAAATAATATATTTTTGGAAAGATTATGAGAGGTTGCTTTCAGCCAGAAGCAATTATTCTGAAAGACACTTTATGTAAACACTTTAAGCCATCACAGGGACTGAGGGTTTGAGGTCTTGTCCTGTGCAGTAATTGTGTGAGCCTAAGCATGTTAAGACTGTTAAAATCCCTACTACTGAGATGTCTGGGTAGGCCCTTCAAATAACACAACTATATCCAAAAAAAATGTAACAAAATTAAGCAGAATATACCTACGTTGTATAACAAAATCATCTAGACTGTAAACCAAATCAAACTGAGCACCAAACTTTCTTTTTCCAAGACATTTAAAATAAAATTATCTGGATAGCCTACTTCAAAGTAGTATTGTAAGAGCCAATCCACCTAAACATAAGTCAAGGTACTTCCATTCAAGATGTTTTCCCCATATCATGTATCAGACCAGTGTATGTACATATACACACTAAGATTCTGACACTGTAACTTGGAGTATACCATTGATCCATAAAAACTTCTACTAAATATATATATGCATATTCCAGGAAAGTAACACAACAAATTTCAGATTTCTGAAAGGCAGTACAGGGACTGTAAAGCAAACAAATTTTTCTTATCTTGGAATGTATGTATGAGCTGTATCTTCTCTGTCACTAAATGTGCTTTAGGTACTACACATTAAGAATTAATTCAAAACATTAATATAGAGCTCTTGTTTTCAATACTAGAAGGGTCTCAGGGTTTTTATCCAAATGACTTGACTTCTCCCAGGAGGAGAGAAGAAAGAAGCAGCTACATGCTCTAATTGCCAATTGGTTTGGGGGTTTTTTTGGTCTGGAAGGGTTTTGTTTTGAGATTTGTGCTCTTTCAGGACCAATAAGGCATGATGCATATACTTTAATGAGGTAGGCCAGTGGCACAGATTCAGGAACCAGCCCAGCCCAGTGAAATCCCCAAACCAGGCAGTCTGTGTAGGGCCTGGAACTGCCACTGTAGCTCTTAATGAAAACACAGAAACACAAGGCTAGAGGTTCACTAAATTTTCCAGCTTAGGTTATGAGCCTGATTCTGTAAACAAATGTGTTTACAGTGCTGCTGTTATGTATGTACCAAGTGCATTTTATGCTCCTTGTAGTAATGTACATTAATAATAAGTTTTAAAAGATTTTTTCAATTTAATCTTATTCAATAATAATAATATGGTTCATCATAATGAGATATTCACATGCTTAACACACTAGTCTTTCTGCCAGAAGAACTTCCCTGTGGCTCTCATTTGAAAGCAGTTACTTGCCACTATGCTGCAGTACTCGGGAATTCCCATATAATACAAAGGACCTCTAAAAATGTAATATGGTTATTCTGTATACAGCAGGATCTTTTTCTTTTAAATCGTAACTCTGGAAGTCATAGTAAATAATGCTAAAGGCTAACAAAAATAACACTCTGAAAATTGAGCAGGAGAATTTGAAAAAGGTCTAGTGAAGAGCAAAATTCTCTGATCAAATATATACCTACACAGCTGTGGGGAAAATTTGACATAACATTTTTGAGATTGCTTCTACCTCTTGAAATAATGGAAGTTTACCTAAGATGGAAGTTCTGAATGTTTACATTTCTGTAAGGAGCAGTTTTCCTTTGACACCACAGCAGCAGCCCTTCTTTGGCAGAGGTCTCTGTAAAAGCACAAGGAAGTAAAAAAAAAGGAAAAATTTTAAAAGTGCTCAAGTAATTAACTTCTTGTAATCTTAAATGTGGTTGACCACCAGAAACTGAATGGCATAAACCAACATTTAATGCTAAAAGATGTTCCTATAAATGGACTATTGGAATTTCATTAAGATACAGAGGTCAGTTAAAATTAGAGTCTCAGCCTCCACAGAAGTTCTGGGATGTTGGAAACTGAAGGAATTAATTACATTTTTTGGACAGCAGACTGTACATTGGAGCAAAATATCCAGTAAAAATATAATGCAAATAAGACATAAAAGTTTGTGTTGGTGCCTACATGAAATATGCTTGTAGTCTCAGTTCATTTGCTTATGAGGAGGTTTAAGTGCCCAAAAGATACATTTATTATCTGAACCCTATGGGCATAAGTAAAGGTCAGAAATTATTAAGCAAACCATCGGGTCCACATTTAATATCCCACCAATTATGTGGGCAGGACAACATCCAGAGCTTGAAACAATTCTACTTGTGTTGAAAATTGAGATTAGTTTCTAGAATTCTAGACTTTCAAAGTATAGACTTGATTTAAAGAGTATTGCAGCAATATGCTTTTTGGAGCCTATTACCAAGTGGAAGTTAAGAAAAAAATTCTAAAACACTGAGGAGAAAAAGGGAGAGACAGGAAGAAGAGGGATATAATCAGATAATATTTACTTACAAAGAACATGACAGATGGACAAGACTAAAAATGTATGTTGGAAATAGAACCAAACACAAAGGGTACAGCTCAGCAGCTCAGAAAAAGTCATGTTTCTGTCTCTGTAGCTGAGAGACATGACCAGAATTTCTGCACTTAGAAAGCTGGCTCAAGTCTCTTGTTGAGATAAGGAGAGTAAATAATTTTTCCCTCCAGAAATTCATTTTGTCACCAGGTACAGAACTTACAGTATTAGTTTCTGTGAAAAAAATTATTTTAAAAACACTCCTCTCAGTTATACACAATTCATTTAAAAAGTCTTTAAACAAATTTGTTAATTATTTAACATGATTACTCTTACCTTCCACTGAAATATCCTGAATAGCAAAACGAAGGATGATAGTCCAGATCATACCCAGTGTCATTTTCACATTGCCATCCACGATTTCTAAGGCGAAAAATAGATATAGTCGTAGTATTTTAAAGGTTTCTTTCAATTTCATCTTATTTAATCATCTATTTCTATAAATAATACATTGTAACTAATTAATTAATTATACTTCTACTATAACTTTTTATTCACACAGAGTTTACCTGGGTTCATTTCACAACAAACTCATGCTTGTGTTACTCTGTCAGTAGGACTGAAGGTTACTGAGGTTAAGGTCACTTCAGTCCTGCCATGCTAAAAGGCTTCTCTCAGGGTGGTTGTAACAGTTTCAAATCTTCACCTTTTAGGATGATGTTTTAGAGAGAATGTGAAGGGAAATATTGAAAGTTTGAATAGTATCAGTATTAAAAGTTTTCAAATACAACAGAACCAAAAAACATTGGAGTCTTCTCCAAATTTTTAAGAAACTACAGGACATTAACTACTAAAAGTTAACTACTAAAAATGGGGGGTTTTTTACCTCTGAGGTTTCAATTTGTACCAAGACTGCTCAAGACTACCTATAACACAGAGAACATGGGAATCCCTGCCACAAGCCAGGTCAGAATCCCGTGCTCCCACACACTGTAATTAAGTGATACCACTTTAACTTCTCAACACCAAAAAATGTACTGCCAGACCACCTAAGTATGGTGGTAATGTTAAATCATTCTGAAAAGTAAGTCAAGAGACTCAGAAAAACATAGTGAGACTCTAAGGAGGGTGCAGCATTGGGAAGGGAGGAGATGGGACTGCAGACTGACTTTCCAGTCACCTCACACTGAAAGAGCAGTGGAGCAGGGCAGGCACCAGCTGCTCCCCTACTTAAAAGTCACCTCCAGCCTTTCTCAAAAAGTGAAGCAGCTGTGTCTGCCTGGGGGCCCGCTGGTGTTCTGGGCAAGGAGCAGGAGGAACTTGCAGCAGGAGGAATTTCCTCAATTTAACATCAAATGCCAATAGAGGTGCCAGCAGAAAATGCAGTCACTCTGCTACTTAAAATTGCCTGAATCCAGGGGCAACTTTTACAGAACAAGAGCAGCTGCTGTCTCTGAGACTTGAGATACATGTTCAATTGCAGTAGGACGTGACACAAGCTGTCATTTGAATCTCTGGAATTAACAAATGTGATAGGAAATATGTAACCCATCACTACCCTATACTTATTTTGTTAGTGTGATAATTCAAGTTTATATATAAATGGCTATTTTCCCACTTTTGCCTTTGGATCCTGCACTGATTTCCAGATTTCTTACACCACTCTGCCTGCCTTCCATGCATCCTGCTTTATTGGTCCTGAAAGAGCACAAATCTCAAAACAAAACCCTTCCAGACAAAAAAAAGAAAAAAAAAAAGAAAAAAAAGAAAAGAAATTGGAANAAAAAAAAAAAAAAAAAAAAAAAAAAAAGGAAAAAAAAAACCAAATCCAAATGGCAATTAGAGCATGTAGCTACTTCTCTTTCTCCTCTCCTCCTGGGGGAAGTCAAGTCACTTGGATAAAAGCTAAGACTTCACTATTTTGATTGGATGTCTGATACACATATACAATAAAGAGAAATTTCTTCGAATGTAAAATAAATGCATTAAATACTCAGGAGGCAATTGCTGATTGTCAAGCAATCACTTAATAGATTTGCATCATCATTACATCATTGCTTTGATTTACATATCTGTATGTATACACATACAGAATGAAAGAGCAAGAGAGGGAATTTTCTGTGTTGTACCTCAGGAGGATTTTCAAGTGATTTGCCAGCTTTGGTTTCTCATAAAACTGCTAGTATAAATCAAGAACAACAGAAAAAAAAATACTCCAGTACAAGACAAGGAAGAAAAACAAAGTTGCTAAAATATTGAAAAGTATCAGTGACTAAAAGGTATTGATTCATTCCTGTAATTTTCCTCTACAGGTCAATAGAAGACTTCATTAATTTTTTCACACTGCCTGCTTGCTCTGGCTGGAATATTGCTCCTACCCCTCACATACACAAAGCTACAGCTTTTTGGGGATGAGGGCAGAAAAAAGGGATAATAAAGGGGAAACAATAAAAACTGTCTAGGGAAAAAGTAAAGCAAAGCAATTTCTCAAAGGTTTTAATCTCATTTTTTTTATTCTGCTTTGGGTTTATTTATTAACTAATTTGTTCATTCTGTCTTTCTTGTAGCAGGTTCACAGATCATTTGGTCTTTAACATTTTTCCCACTTCCCAGAAAAGCAATACAGAAGTATTTCCAATTAACAGGATACTTGTCTTTTGTGGCTCTCCGTATCTAGTTGATTTCAGTCAGGATGCAAGTTCCTTGCAAATGGAGCACTTACCGCACTTTTTTAAAACTTAAGGGACAACTTCTAGGTCCTGGACTATGAATCATTCATAAGGATTGCTTTCACAGTTTTTTCTTTTAGCTCCTTGACTCTGTAGTCTCTTTTCATGACCAGTGGAGAGAGGGATTCTTTGACAAAAATCATATTTATCTACTCTGACCTGAGTAGATAAATTTGGGTCCTGCTCATAATAAACATCATAATTAAAAGTGATCAGCTTTCTCCACTATTGAGACGGCCCAGAGAAGTCAGACTCAGACCAATAATCATGATGACTTCAAACAATATCCCTGGACCCTTTAAAATACTGATTTTATTTTTGTACTGATGTCCCACAGAATCACTGTTTTGAGGCCCCATTTTAAATGCCAGTTGTTCCCCTTGGGCTTATGTGCTCTTCATAATTCAGTATATCAGATAATGGAACATGATCTTCAGCAGATTTAGATACAAAACTTTCATGCTTTGGAAAGTAAAAAGTATTCCAAGCATCCATGTAACTCGGAGAATGCCCAAACAGATGGGTGCAGGCAAACCCACGTGCCCCATGCTCACACACAGGGGCAGAGAGTTCAGGGGTTGTACACTTTGATAACAAAACAAACTTAAGGAGACTGTGCTGTGCCTCCTTGCTGGCCTTCACTCCAACCTACTATAATGACTGCCCGGTCAGCAATGCTGAAAACTGCAACAAAAGAAAAAAGAAGAAGTGGAGTGTGTTTTAAAAACAGATCAGATTGCTGATCCAGTCTCCAGCAGAGCCACAGCAACAGTTGTCAGCCCAAGTGAGAGGGCAGGGCTGTGAAGTGTGGGAGCAAGAATGCAATTCCAGGGGGCACAGGGACTCTTTAAACACACACTGGTGCCAGAGGTCCCACACTGTGAAACCATACCCAGTCAGATGTGATCAGGCACTGCTGCATCAGCACAATGCTGTGCCTTGGGTAACAAATTTAGTAGAGGGGATGCAGTAAACTTAACAGGGCACTAAGCACGTGTGTGCCAGAGCTGCCTTTGTGTTCAGCCAGTTTAGAGTGGGAGGGGAAGGCAGTGAATCTATCTGCTCCTGCCCACAGGGGTGTAATCTAATGTGGGCATCAGGCCATACTCGGCATAGCATCATGTCTTACAATGACAGTTCCCCTCTGCACCCAAGCTAGCACAGGAGCTGTGAATTTTTCTCCCATGCTTCCATCTAAGAATTTAGGGGTTTTTAAATGATAATTAATTTGGTTTTGCTTTTAATATATCCATTTTGCAGATTGAGAATTCCAGAAACAGGGAATAATAGCTAAAACCATCACCTTAATCTCTTGGGTTACTATATTTATTCTTGCATGTAGCCTGCTGCTACATGCAAGAATAAATACTGGATGCATGGACAGCCAAATTGCAGCAAGTGCCTGAAAAGCTGGAAGTGGTTACTGCCCTTTTTCCTGCCACTTTCCCAAAGGGAATTATCACGGAGCACCTAAATCACAGAGCATCTGAACCCGTGCCAGTTGCTGTTAAGGAGAACAGCAGGGTTAGTTTAAATGTTTTCATTGCCTGATCTGATCTATCCCAGATGCTTTGCCTTCAGAAAGTGCTCAAGTGCTGTTCCCCAGCCTGAGCACCCTGGCAGTACTGACCAGCAATAAAAGGAGCAAAATAAGGGAGATGGGAGTGCAGAGGGCTGGCTTGCTCCTTTCAGGAGCAGATATGAGTTGACGTATCAGATATGAGTGGACGTATAAATACTCCAGCCTTGTGCAAACCATGATCAGCAAGAACAACCACTCTGTCCCACAAGATACTCCTTTTGCTATACTCTGGTTTTGGTTAGGAAGCCTCAGAGTCTCCTGCACAACATGACAAACTACCTTTCATTTGCTCCATGCACTGTAATCTCTGCATTTCTTCACTAGCTATCAAACAGGCATCTGAATTGTTAATTTTCATTTCCACAGATAAATTGTCTCTTCAGTACCCTCTGCTGTCCATTCAATGCCATCTCACTCTCAGAAGAGCCTCACTGCAGAGGTTTAAGGCAGCAGCACATTTTTCCATCCCACTTCATTTAACTGAGCAAAGGTGCCCCAAGCAGTCTGTACAACTGATGGAGGGAGCCAGGCACCTCTGAAATGAACAGAGCTCTTCTGAGATCTGAAATGCCTGTGGGAATTGCCCATTTCTCCCCATTGATGATATATTCCCCCCAAAAGGTCTCTGTTATGTGCCTAAAGACAGATTATATGGATTTGAACTCAGGTGACCCACCCAGTTCAGTCTCAAATAAATAAAGAGTGAATTCAAACCAAAGCTCTACTCTGCCCCAAAAATCTTGGGGTTTTGAGTTCTAGATCTAGAAATTGAACACATTTGGTGAGCAATACTTGAAGAACCAAGTGGGGCTAGGTCTAACCATAGTAAAACCAATGAATGCTGACCGATCTTTCCATTATTTCTATAGCTACCCTTATCCCATATAATGAATCTTTAGTTCCATCCACAATTACAGTAAGTTCCCTGGGATCAAGGCTTGGAAGCCAGAGGATACATATAAGCCTGTAAAAGTCAGGAAACCAGAAGAAGCTCATAAATCAATCTAAAAAGACCTAAAAGTATCAGTAGAATATAGGAGTGCTTATCATCATCATAATATGGTTACAGCGAAAATTTTGCTCTAAGGACATGTTAGAGTGGGGGGGGAAAGCAGAGAAAGCACATCATTGAGGGTATGGAATCAAAAATAGTTGGATATCATGCTAGCAACATCCTTTTTGGTGTGATAATAGCTATGGAAACCATTATGCAAATATCTTCATGGAGCAACAAGTTCTAGACACACCTTTGTCATTTTTAAACAATTAATTGAATCTCTTATGGAGGCATTAATTGACTCTCTTATGGAGGCATAGGCTCACTTACAGTGAGAGTCTGCCTTCTTTAGCTCAGTTTACATCTATCAGAATCTAGCTAGCCAACCACATGTTGGTACTTAGCTACCTGAACAGCAGAATAATAAAAAAGCAATTACTTTAGTAAATAGCATCCCACTCCACTTTCTTCGTATGTTCAATCTCTCCCCAGCTACCACAGTTTCTTTTGATGGCTCCCTTGACTCTACATCTGAATTTTAGAAACACAGCTGCAGAAAATCTCATAATAAAGCAGGAGTAGGTCCCAGCCACTCAGCATTGATGTCAGCCTTTGTTTTGTCTGAATAATATCTCCTAAATATGCCAGCATGTATAAAGCACACCCTAGAATCCAACCTGGTTTCTAAAGGAGTTCCTTACTTTTAATAATGTATGGGAAAACCACAATGTCCTGTAAGGAAAAAAAAAATCATTATCTGAACACCTACTGAAACACAGACAATTCCATTTAACCTTGGAGATAGACTCAGCTTAGTGCTCATTTATACCTCTATCCCTCTCCAGGTGTCCAAAAATTTCCACCTCGTGTCCTTTCACAGATACAGTCCAGCAATCATCATTAAGGGATTTTTGAGGCACCCATATGTAGAGAACAGTGCACATAATGTGGCCAAGGGTCTCCACCAGACTCCTCTGTGATGTGACCTACATAAGGTGCACTGTCAAGATCTGTCACATACCTTCTGCACCAATGGACACGAGTTTCACTCCTTTGCTGGCAATGTAATCCAGAGCTTTGTTGACATTGGCAATTTTATGGAAGCGCATCTTCCCTCTGTCTGGTTTTGGTAGCCTTTCCCCTGCAGAACAACAAATTGAATGCGTTTATTCTTATATACACCTTGCTACAGACATAAAAGTGATTTTAAATCAAGCATGGATGTGCCCTAACACAACCTAAAAGTCAGCAATTATTTTAATAGGTATTTTTCTGAAACAATGCCAAAGAGGTTTGAACCAAACCCTGAGAAGAAAATTCAAATGTTGAAGATCTGATTTTGATCTTTCTGATATAGCAGTAAAACCAGTAAAATTTTACCAGAGTGAAATTTTTGTTTGCCCTAAATATCTGGAAGACATGTGTACTTCCTCCTACTCCACTTGTGGTTCATTGCTACTGTCTGTTACAGTAGCTGGATATTAAGAAGGCAGAATGTTCACAGAGGTCATTATTCTTATCTGCCCAACTGTAAGGAGAGCCTGGATTCTATCCAGCAGATCAGCCATAGCATCCTTGCACATCTGACCAAGAAGAATAGCTTCTAACAACTTCATCCAGCACAGCAGAGCAGCTCATTTCAGAGCATAGGGCTGACAGGTTTGAACAAACTTATCTTTTCAAATGATCACAAAGCATAATAATTACTAAAAAGATTCTCCATTTCATAAGGAATGATCATTTGAAGAATTTCTTTCCACACTGAAAACTCCAGCAAAAATCTAAACTGTCTTGTATGTTTGTAGCTTGAGCTATTCCCTTCCCATTAAGGAGAATTTTGATCTTACCTTGGAGACTGCCCCTCTGAATAATGCATAACAAAAGGGATATAGTGAGTTTACATCAGTTAGCAAAAGTTCTTGGATGTTCCACTCTCTTTAAAAATGAGACCTTTTATTTGTGACTAAATATTGATCTAGGTGAGCTTTAGGCACTCACTTTTGAAAGCATTGGTACATCCAATAAAGTCACTAAAATCAAAGCAAAATGTTTATGCTAAAAGCAGAATAAAATGAATTTGTAACCTAAGTATAAAGGCTTTTTAAGTGTTAGGGGCTGAGGCAAAGTCCTCAATGTTTTTGGTTTGTCCAACAACACTGTGGTGTCAATGATACCCTCATACAATGTGATATCCTGGAACACAAGCACAAATCAGAAAATTTTGGAGACAACCAAAAAGCAGAGCTTCTTTTCCCCTCCTTTCTGCTTTACAGTGTGTTTCTCCTCTCACTTTTCAGTCTATTTGGAGTTTGTTCACTGTTTTGAATCATTAACAATTCTTGTTCCTTTAAGAGTGTTTAAGTTAGTGTGCTGTAAATACACCAAAAACTGTTTTAGCTAACCTGAGATAACTTCCAAGAGGAGCATCAGTTTGAGGCCATTTCTGAAGTCCTCCTCAATGTTCTCAATCTGTGTGCCTGCTTTCCTGAGGTGGGAATTGCACCAGGCTGTAAACGTCTGTAATAACAATCAAAAAGAAAATACTTATCAACAAGGCGTTTTCCAAACAACTGCTAAGCCATCTGGGTAAACACTGCATCTGAGATTTGGATGTCCAGCTCCCATTCATTGCAATATTGTACATGTTGCCAAGTACAAAACTCTTATCCCAGATGTTCATGAAGATGCAAAGAATTTCTTGAATAGAAACAATTTTATGCTAGATTCTGCTTGCAGATGTATCTTCAGACAAGTTCTACACATAAAAGCAAAACTTGGACACAAACGTAGATACTTGAGTTTGTGGGGGAAAATTGATCACAAAAGCAACTATGAATATTTTTGTGTCCACAGTGAATAACCAAGTCTCCTTTTACTTGCAGAGGTGAAAAGCAGAACTAATTCTATTGCAGAGGTCATATTCATGTTACCTTTTCTATGAATGAAGTCAAAACACAGGCTACAATAAAACTTAGCAGTTAAATTAGTCTGGTTTTAAATATCCATTACTTCTCTCAGCCTTCTGACAAATTGTTCTTGCTTTTCAGCATCTGTTAAGATACATAAAGCAAGTTTGTATTTATTAGGTATTTTAGCAGGTGTTTAGTTATGTAAAAAAGTCATGGTTACTAAACATTTTTAGTAAGTTAGATGTGAGCTTCTTAAAATTGTCAGATATTTGGAATTCCCCTTCTTTTGCTACATCAAATTTCCAGGTTTAAAAACATTTAAGTCAAATAGTTAAAAAAAACAAGATATATCCCAGTTGTAAATAAGAAATTCCCTTTGGCCTTCTTTATTGCCGTTGACCTGTTTCTTTAGACTATTTAATTTCTGGTCTCTCAGAAACAGAATAAGGAAGGCCAGTAGATTAAGACAAAGATTTGCCCTGAAATTGAATTCTGCAAATTCTAGACAGATTTGATACCTTAAGAAAACATAGACTGAATTTTCCCAAATGGTCTAATCTTAAAAAAACAACTTTTTGTTAAAGAATAACACTGTCTCTACTGTTGGGTTTGACTCAGTTTATGTGAAGAATTTATGGGCAGCTTACTGGGATCTTGGCTCAGTGCTCCTACACTGACAAGGAACAGCTTCTTTACATCATCTTCTCCAAAGTGCTATGGATATGGCAGAGCTGTGCAGTGAAATCCCTAATTCTAGGCCCCCAGAGAAAGGAGGAGAGAGAAGAAAATACTGGAAGTGTTTCTGGGCAGGGGTCCGTGTTGCCATGCAGAGGGTGAATTGTAGGGATGGAAGTTGTTCTGTGTGCATATAGAGATAAGTAAGGTTGCAGCTGAAGCATCTCTGAAAACACATTTTAATAAAGGGATGTTAGCTTCCATTCACAAAGGAGAAGGCTCCTCATTTTAAGGTAAATAGCTTTACTGAGTTCATGAGAGACCTGAAACCAGAGCATAACAATCCTCACAGCACAGATTCTAGGCACTTCCACCCTCAGGGCATGACAAGATGGAGTGCTGGGATGGCATTTGATTTGGATCATTATAGGGTTAGGATCTAGTTTATAAGACTAATTTGTCTGCCCCAAGCAGTATCTTATTTTGGTGGTATGTATCTCAAAAGGCTTAGCACCACATTAAGTCATTTGTAAACGTTAAAAATTATTACAAGCTTCTTGTAAGGAATAAGACTAAGACAATACAGAAAAAAAGGCTGAAAGCACTCAGGGGTAAGTGCACATGAACCTTGCATGGCAATTTGGCAATAAATATTAGAAATTTGAACCTTTAAATAAATGAGCCTTTCATTAAGCTTAAGTGATGGACGTGCTAATTTGCAGATGCTATTGCAGGTTTGTAGAACTGTTCCAAGCACACCATAATAAACTCAGAGAGGAAGTTGGAGAAAAACCTCAGTCATTTCCATCTCTTCTTTTAGATATTTATGATAAATGTTCACCTTGCACCACTCAAGTAAATGAGCTTTCCTCATTTTTCATTTAATTAAGAGTTTAATGGCAACAACCCCACCAGTTGAGAAGTGTTAAAATATGAATCTGATTACCGCTGTGAAGAAGGCTATTTCCCAGTTTCTTAAGAAATGGGTCCTGGCACTTCTTAGCTCATATATATATATATATATATATGTATGAATCAACTTACTTGAGGCTGCACTGATAGGCACAAAACATAAGTTTTATCCAAAGAGCATAAAGTTTTCAAATAATTTAAATAGCTTTTCTTGAAAATGGACATTTTTATGGCACTGAATTTCCTGAGAGACAAATGGTTTTCTCATCTTACTCATTCTATGCAGACAATAATCAGCCTATGTTGCTGTGATATAGACGAGGAAAAGATGCTGCTACTGCTGAATCAAGCTGTTTTCAATAGTTTAAGGACAAAGTGGTTCTTATTATCTGCTTTTTTAAATTTGTAGGTTATTTAAGATTCTTTCCAGTTGTAATGCATTTGTAGCATTTTGAAGGATAAACTTGGAATTACCCCAAGGCCTCCATCCATGAGATAACAAGATCTGCTGAAGCACTCTGCTGTGATGGGAGTCTTGATTCAGACCATCCGTATCTAGATAGTTTTGATTACCTTCTAGATCAAGAATAAGAGAGTTACATCTTTTACTTAAACTACAGTTGCTGAGTTTTCTGTTTTATCAGTGCCCCAGGCCATGACTTGGTGCTTTCTGTCCCCTTCCAACAGTTGTCCTGTGCCACATGGAAATGCCACTGCAGTACTTTACAGCAGACTCTTAAGTGTGGCTTCTTAAGCCTGGTGCCTTCCCAGCTACCTTATTTTTCCCAGGACTAAACATGTTTATAGAAATTATACTTGGGCAAGGGTTAACTGTGTTTCAGTGATGCAATTCCTTAGTGACTGCATTAAGGCTACTGCACAATTTCACTTGCAAATTTTAAGTTTCCTCAATCCACGTTTTATTTAACCCTCATCCCTCTATTCTTACTGTGATACCTCTTGTTCTCACTGCTTTGGCTTTAACTAACAATTCTATTCATAGACATTGAGAAACAATTCAAAGCATGTTCAAGTCCTGGAGATCAAGATACAGCCAGCATATAGTACCCTGGAAATTTGTAATCCAATGGGATTTAAAAGCTATTAAATGACTTAGACAAAGCAAATTCCTTTTTCTGCTGAGCTGTACAGAACATTTCAGAATATCAGATTGCCCAGAGAAACAAAGCAGGATTCAAAGCACCAAGCTGAATACCAGGAAGGACACAAATAAGTGTCTACAAAGCTAGACATTTCTTTTTAGGATTTATTTACCCTAAGTGGCTCTACAAATTGAAAATATAAATAAATAAAAATTTCTCCTTTCCAAGTTTGTTGTTACAAAAGAAAGTTTGCTAACATTCTGAGAGGAGAGACCCCAGAAGAGGGGATGCAGGGCAGGAAGCCAAAGAATTTGCAGTCCCACAGGTGAATGTTCTCTTCATGCACCATTAATTGTCTTCTGCTGTCACAGATCTATTTTGGAAACACTAACCCCAGGAAAAAGAATGCAGTTTATGTTGTATGCCCACTTAGCCTCCTTGTGAAGACTGCCAATACAATATTCTCCACAATTCACAGATCTGTGATGGCAAAGTCTATACCTATGGGAAAAAAAACTCTTACCTGTAATTTACTCAGGCCATTTAATTTTACAAGTCTCTGACAAATAAAATTGCAACCAAGGGGCAGCAAAAGGAGATATCCCTAAGTAATTACCAATCAACTGCAGATTATGCCAAAAAAAGAAATGTGCCCAATTTGCACAAATAATTTTACACAGGCACAACGAAAGACATGCTTTGCTGGAAAAATGGTGTCTGTGAGATCTGAGTTGTCTTACAGTTCTTTGAAAGCCCACATCCTTTTTATGTGAGTGTAATGATAAAATTACTTTTGACAGTAGTTCTAAGCCAGAAAACAAGATGCTATGATAACAAGTTTCACGTGTGCATGCAATAATATGGATAAAGACAACTGAGAAAGCACCAGTCACCACAACTTCCAATACTGGTGAGTCAAGACAACTTGTTCCACCTCCTGAAGATGTGAATTTCTAGTTTGGAACCAAGAGCAAGTCCATAATGAATATCACTAAAGCAACAGCATAACTTGTGTGCACAGGGGATACACTCCACAAGTTCAGAAAGATTTATTTGCTTGCAGTCAGTATTGAAATTCAGACTTGGATCCAGCCTAACAAAGCACTGGGGACCTGTATCCTATTTAGTACAAATAACTCATATCAAGGTTAACTCTGCCTTTCACTCACTCCAACTCAAATCAATTTCTGTCTGCTAGAGTATTTATAAGTGTTCAAAATTAATATTTATTTCAAAAGCTATGTGTGTGTACCCATATCAGTAGCCCAAGACAGTCTACTTGCTCAAAGTAGTCATTTGGTTTTGCTTGAATTGGAAATGTAATATTTTCCGTGCCTGCTAAGGAAAAGAGAAGCACAACTTCTTTTCCATGGATGCTAAATTCTAATAACGAGAGCAGGAGAACACACCTGACTAAAATTAATTTCAAGTACATTCAACACATTTGTTTACATACATATTATCCTGAATTATTTATGTCTTATAGAGTTGTTTCTTGAAACTGCTTTACAGCCCCTCTTCTAAAGGGCTTTTCCTCTCCGTGTTAGCTGAGGGTCTTCATTACTTCTAGGCTAAATGGGATGCAGTGATTCACTCTGTATTTATACAGAACATTACTGGGCTCTGAGTGCATGACAAGGTTGTTACAGAAGAAGCTCTGCCAGAACATTCCCAGCAGGCCAGACTGAGGTTTCCCCTTGAAGAATTTCCCATCTGACTGTTATCGACGTTTTAAAATATAAGTTGTGAAGCTGCAACATGATCTCCTAGCTCCTGTGTCCACAGCATATTCTGATGGCTGCAGAATTCTGGGGTTTTTTCTGCACTTAGGATACAGTCTGTGTTGGCCCTTGTTCTCTTAACTGTTTATTCTGTTCCCAAAAGAAGAGGCTGGAAGATGAAACGCACAGAAAATTGCACAGCAGTTTTAAACTAGCTTGATGGAAACCCATAACTACACTGGTATCTTACAGCTGTTTCTAGAGCATCTAGAGCAACTATACTTGTATGCATGCATGAGTATATTTTTATGAATTGAAAATAAATAAAATCTTACATTTTAGCTGTTGGCTGGAATTATTATTAACTTCCCTTGGTCTGCTTTTGCCTTGCAGTGGAACCTAAATGCATTAGCACATGTTAGTAAAATAACTAGAATAACTCTAACAGGAGAGGCGCTTCACCAGTACAACTGGATCACATCAGAACATCAAAATCCCACTTTGCCAAGTGGGATTTTAACACCAGATGTACCAGAGCATAGCAACATGCAGTGTGAAGCAGAGAGAAAACGTTGTGAAGGACAGCATGAAGTTAAGGCAGGGGAAATGTTTAGCATATTCCAAAATGTTATTAAAAGGAATCCCTCATATCACAGGCACTATGTCAAAGCCATATTCCTGAACCATCTCACAATGGAAGTGAGTAGAAGCTCCATCACAAGTACCCCAGATCCAAAGCTGGGGTAAGTCCTCCCTGCTCGAGCACATCCATCCATATAGCTGAACAGATGGTGTCAGAGATGGTATGCTGGCACATTCTGCACTGTCAGCAGATCTGCTCTATTAACTCAGGGAACTTCCTTCCAGTCCCTCAGTTTTATCACTCACAGGAGAAGTCACCAAAGGGATGCATTCATCACACAGGACTTTGCACATGTCTCCCTGGCACTCTGCGTTTTGCTTGCATGGGAGAGCCTGGGGAGACCTCAGTCCTTGCAAAGCAGGTGGCCTAATCCCATGCGAGTCTAGGGTTTCCTGTAAACCAGGCAACTCCCTCCAGTACTGAATGACTGCACGTCTGTTTTACAGTGCTCACTATTACCAAAAAACCACCCAGAGCATGTAAATATCCCTTGAAGAATAATTTGGCAAGGCTGAACCCCAAGCAATGTCAAGATTATTAAGCCTTTTGTTACAAAGTGAATGACACTAGTTCTTTCTTTCAGAGGAGGCAAACAGAGAAAGTTTATGTTGTCCCAGTGGTCTAAACTGGGAAAAAACCCCTCAGGCTGTAGCAAGTAGCATGGAAAATTTAGTATGGGTCACTGCCTGCACTATCCTCACCTCTGCCTTTTTTTCTTAAGGAAAGAACAGGAAGGAAAGAAGAAAGCAGAGAAGTTTCACAGAGGCTAAAACACTTAAAATATTGCAAAGTTTATTGGATCACCTGAGATAGCTGGAAAAGGCAGAAAAGTTTTAGGTACACAAGCCCATCTTTACATGCAAGAGAGAAGCCTCAGGCTTAAATGTGAAAATTTAAGTAAGTGTTTAGACACTTCAGAGCTTTGATGGACCATCAATATAATGCTCCAACAGCTCTACTCCCTGAAGGAAGCCCCTTCCTTTTTCAGTACTGTTGATGACACCCATTAAGAAAGCATCTGTAAAATCCAACTATGTGACTTCTCAAAATACTTGCAGTACCATAGGGTCTCTTGTAGTATTTTTTCAATTTAAAATGAAAATGCCTATTCAAAATGTATTTTCAAACAAAAACTTTGATATTTCAGAAGTAAGAACACAGGCAATATTAAAAAATCCCATCTAAAACTAAAAGCTACCTAAGATCCATAGGAAAATGCTGGTGTGAGTCTACTTTTAATTTTTGGAATTTTAAGCATCATGCAAATAAGAGAAGCCTAATCAGAAAAATAACACAGAAATAAAAGATGTAGGGATCCTATGAAAACCTTTACTAAAAGCATGGGTATGGTTTTATCTTGCATTATAAAAATAGTAAGATATCTTTACTCATTCTTATCCTTACAACAGTTGTAAGCTACCCGATTTGTTAAGGTGAAGGAATTAGAAAGACAAAGGAACTGTCAGGGGAAAGAAAACCAAACCAACAACACTCTGCCTGCTTCTCATGTGTTCTCCGAATTCTGAGTGTTTTTTAACACACTCCCATCACCTGAGCAGACCAGAATGGTCTGTGGCAAATTTACATGTGGCATTTTAGTAGAAAAAAGGAGAAACACAATCTTATAAAAGGTCTGACATATTTTGTTTACATGAAAGTGGGAAACTAGGTAAGTAAGCATCAGCTTCTCCTAAATCAAATCTTATATTAAAAATTAAACTGATTATTAAAAGGACAAGCAAGCAAAAACTTACGTTGTACTACAGTTCTAAGCCTGTATTTAGGTACATGCATGTCTTCTGCTCGTGATTTTATCTAGGCTCTCTAGTCATTAGTCCTGGTTGCACCAGTTAAGCCAAAGTATTTTAAAGGTCCCCCACTCAGACTCTACAGAAGCAGATCTCTTTTATGTCATGTACCTAAGTTGGTTGCAATAGCAGCCAGTTATTTATCAAAGAGGAAAACTAAACACAAAACCATAGGGAAAACCCTGTGTTTAGCAAGTCAGAGAGTTTATTCCTACTAATGGTGAGTAGTGGCCCACTCTAAGTGGAAGGGCTTATTAAACAGACTTCTGTAGGAATCTGCCCTGGAGCATTTCCTATACTACCCCTTACTTACTCATTTGGATGAGAGAAGGGAGTGCATGCTTATCACATTTGAGTAAGACAGCAAAATGATGGGTCTGCAAGCATGTTTCATGACAGAGCCACAATGCAAACTAATCTTAACAAAACAGTGAAATAACTTGAAGAAGGCCAGATTCAGATAAGCAAGAAGTCTCAATTCTCCCAGTCATACCTTCTATGATCTTCATGGAAGATTCATATCCTAACTGATATCTACCCTGCAGCCTTGAAAAGGAAGAGTATCAAGAAGACTGTTTTTCCTGCCAGACTGTATCCTGACAGATAAGTGATCCAAAGACTACAAAATAAGTCACTCAGCAGAAAATAACTCCCTTGTAGGAATCCAAGCACTTGGCAAGCAACAGGTAGCTGTAAATTTTGTTTCTGTCAGGGTGTTCTTTAAGTGGTAATCCCCATTTCCATCTTCTATTTTCATACAACCCTCTAATTTCACTTAGCAAAAAGAAATCTAATATTGGAGACTTATCAGTGATATTGGAGAAAAAGAAAAGATGGTGAAGACAGAGAACAATAATGAAACAAAGCTGAAGAAATGGAGGGTAGAGGGAGAGTCAAAGTCAATAGGCAGAAGAGTATTTATGGGAAACTAAACAAACCAAAATAAAATGGAAGTTGATTCCATTATGTGTTCTATGGGGACACACATTTCCTGAGGTCTGTATTATCATCCTAAATGTGTTGTAAATATAGTTGTGTTTTCTCCACAGCTTTGCAACAGCTCTTAAGGCACTTAAGACAGGAATTTTAAAAATGTTTTTACTGTCTTAAATGCTGAGCAAATTATGACCCCTGATTCCTCACAAGGGACTATAATCCTTTTCACAACAATGGGAGCAAATGTTAGCCATAACTGAGTGCTTTTCAGCAACCCAATTCTGTATTCAAGGATAATAATAAACCCTTTATATTCCACAGCACTATTTTGGGGGGAAATAAGCCATTCATTAGTGTTCTTGAGATGCTCAAACACTACCCTGAAAAAAGCCCGATAAAGAAACAGTAGCAAGAGAGATTAGAAAGTTGACAAAACTATAAATGTGTTGTAAATATAGTGATGGAAAAATGAATCAAAACCAGAACCTACTCTGAACAGACAGAAAACAACACATAACTACCAACATCTTCGGTATCTGTTCACTGTCATACAGCATTAATTCTGCATTTAAAAACCAAATGGAGCTTTTTTGTAGAAACCAGTTACCTACCACTGTAAATCTAATTACATGCTAGTTATTCTTCTCTCCTTAAACTCTTTAGTGAATGTGTCAGCCCCTCCAGTATGGAGTAAGAAGTGGCTCGGGGAACTGTTAAGAATAGCAATGACTGGGAGTAACCCCACAGATGCAATCTGAGAAAGCATTTTCACATACAGAAATTTTTTTAGCTTTCACCTCTAGGATGAAAAGTCACTGTCCCTACCTCTCACTAATAAGGTCAGTTTTGGGCACCTCCAATGAAGCTGCCATTTCTGGTGGTGTAAGTGATGGGGACACCTGTCCCCCTGAGAGCTAAACTGAGCATACAACTCACCTCATAGATATTGCCAAACAGTCTGCATGTGTTAGCAACCTTGTCACTTACTCACCTGGCCAGGGTTCAAAACACTGACCTAAAAGTGAAAGGTTCCCGTCAGCCACACATAGCCAACCAATAAATTAAAAGTCCATCTTCAGCACAAGGTTATCTTTCATCATGAGCTGGGGTGTGAGAGCTATCAGAATATTCCACTCCAAAGGCTTTGCAATACCGAGACTTTTAATTAATAATGTCACCACCTTGCTAAGCAGTGCAAATCAGCTTTCTCTTGCATGTGAATGACTATTTTTGCAGTACAGTTTGTTCATTCACACCATATGCAGGAATCCATGCAAAAAGATGGTCCCCAACAGCATCCAGGCAATACTCTATGAGAATCCTTTGTCCAAATGCACAAGTCCAGCTGTGTTATGTCAACCCTGGATAATTTGTAGTAGCCAGATGGAGTAATGGGGAGCAATGCCTTGCTGTTTGTAATGATCTTGCCTCTTCATTTTCCCTTCTTCTTCAGTAACAATGCATGACATCATTTACAGTTACACAGCAGTCTTTTGGTGACTTTACTCTCTTTGCCTTTTGTGTAAACCAACAGGTATGTTAATACCTCATCATAACAGAATTAATACCTTTGGATTTTGGAGTACATAGCATTATTCAGTGCACATTCTCAGTGTGGAAGATTAGCTTTAGAGAATGGTAAATAGTGGTATGGTCTGTGAAGTAAACAAAGCTCTCAAATTACTAACAAATTTCCAAGTTATAATAGCCCCCATATTAAATTGCATTCTCCAATCAGAGTAAAAAGACCGACTTTGAGTAATGACTCAGTGTTTGAGTTCTTGCTCTTCCACAGCTTTCTGTACAACTTCTTTCAAGTTATAAAACCTCTTAACATGTCCAGAACCTCTATCCCACAGTAGAGATGAAATATAAATACATTCCATGCAGAATTCTAAATGCAGAATTAGACAGGCTCTGTTAATCTTTACAATGGAGTGTATTTCATAGTCTCATGTACATTTTGAAAACTTAAGTAGAAAGTGAAGGAACTTGTATTTCATAATCCTCAAAAAACAAATATTGGTGAAAAAATTATCTGTGAATCAAGTATATTTAAAATACGATTCTTAAATGGCAGTAAACCTTTGAAAACAAACCCAAACACAAACAAAAAAAAGGGAATCAATTGTACAACACAAATGCAAAGTTTTGAATAATCTATTTTTGGTCAATGGCTTTTTTGATTTTTTTTTCAGATGTTGATTTTCTATTTCCCTCAAAAGAAAATTTTAGGGACATGTTGGTTTCATTTAAATTTACCATATTGTTTCTAGCATTTATTAATTCAACAATTAACAAATCATGGGAGAAGTTTGGGGGTTTTTTTGTTAAATGCAGCACTGCCAAATTTTGCCCTTCAAAGTGCCTCCTACTGAAATCTACAGAATTAGAGATGCATCACCCACAAGCCCTGTGCCTTTCTGACAGAACCAGGGTCCTCCTACGGCATGACAGGGAGTTCACAGCAGCCAGCCTGAACCCCTGAGGACTGCCAGCTATTTGCATGGCACAAGTGTATTTTCCTCTAACAGGGTAAGCCAACTTTAGAACATCCTAACCAAATATTCTCTGCTCTGATACACTGCACTTTGCAGAGCTTGCATGTACACTTTACAAACAAGCAAGCCTGACAGCCTGCAGCAGTGTAGCTACCAACATCTTACACAGCACTCCCAATCACTTTATGCTGCAGAACCTCACGGTGCATGCCTAGAAATAAATGAGTTCTTGCCCAGTTGTCAGGGCATTAAAATAGATTTGCCACTACACTGCACAAAATTGAGTGCTGCAAAGAAATGTATACATTTTTATAAGAGTTTTAATGGACTCTGTCATCCATGTAATAAAGACTGCATCTTTGCATTTATACAGAGCTACATATTCACATCTCATAAAGTGCTGTCCAAATACCCCTCCCCAGCCAGTCAAGCAGGGCACTAGGGACCCAAGCAGAGAGCTGGCTAAGCATGAAGTGCCTCAGTTCTGTTAGAAACTCCCAAGTACTGATGCATGCTCCCAAATATCTCTTTTCAATGCACCCTCTCTCTTGCTCTCTGTAAGACTTTTAGATACAGATCTTGGGTGAGCAATATTAAGACAGCTCCTGATACTTTCGAAGGCATGCTCAGTTAATGGAACAGAGACCTATTTGCATTCTGGTGCTTTCTGGACCACTTTTGAGCAAAGTGACATTTGGAAAGTCTCACTCAAAATGCTAGTCAGACAAAGGATCTAAATATTGAAAAAAATGACCAAAAAAAGCATAAGGTATTTCATATGTCATGGGACCAAAATATGGGACAAAAAGTTGAAATGTGATAGGGTCAAAAGAAATTCACCCATTTCTATGTGGCTCGGAATGAGTTAATTCTGGAGCACCACCTTTTCTATATTTCTGCTTCACAAGAGTATCAACAAACTAGAGGGCCTCTTCGGGAAAAGACTGGTATTAAAAATGCCAACAGGTATGGAGGGAACTGTTTCAGCAGTGATAGAATATGTGAGACCAGCCATTTTGTTGTTTTCTCTCTTCTCTATATTCTTTTCCAATTGTTCACTTCTTCACTATCACAGAAGAAAAGAACAAACTCTGTTTCATCTGCCTCTCCCTGTGGGGAGTTGAAAATGAAGTATAGGTAATCCCAAAAGGGATACTGTGGTGGATCTGCAAGGAAGAAATCTGCAGGTGTGTTTCAAAGGGGAAGTCAATGCCCCTCATACTGCCTGGGGCTTTCTCTCCAGTGTATTAAACAAAGAACATACATTACCACTACCCTGTCAGTGCCAAATGAACCTTCTTAATAAAGAGATAGGATCTCCTATTGTTTCCATTCTTAGGTGCTTCCTCCACCAGCTATACCTTAGAGTGTTTCTCCTGGTTCCCCAAGAGCTCACGTACTATGAGTGTTGGCTAACAGTTTTGTTCCAGCAGATACATATTTTAATGGCCAAATACTATTTAGGATGAGATGAAAGAAGCATTCACACATTACAGTATGGAAGGAACTAAAGGTATGCCCTCTGGAAATAGAAGGATTAATTAAAGTAGGCTAATCCAGGATTTAGTTGACTGGATTTCCAAATGTCTTTCCTTTGCTTTCTCTGTTGATTTTCTTCACCATGCTATCTTTATTCAGTAATTATACACTACATTGCCAGGTGAGTAAGTAAATCCATTATAAATTTGTCAGTACAGTCTGAGTGGGATAGAACTATGTTCCTATCCAATTTAGCAACATTCTTTAAAGCACTTCCATACTCATGAAGGCAGGTTTTCTGACAGATACTCTAAGTTTTTTTCAATTTTACCCTCACAAAAAACCACATCCTTAAGTCTCTGACATCAATAAATGATAGGAAAATATGTCACTAGTAAGATCCCAAAACATCTGCACAGTACATGTTGTCTTTGCTCTAGTGCATTTGGAGATAACCAAATCTAGTTTCACTTGTAATCTAAACTAAGGTTTCAGTTGATAATCTCATAGAGAAAGGAAACCCTCATACATTAATTCCCAATTATGCATCAAAAGGCTCCTCTGTGGCATATACACCATATACATCATGTAACATGGTAGTATTTCTCAATACACAAAGCACATAATCTGTCCACGACAATTACTTCACTATTGTAACTGATGACTAAAAAAAAAATTTCAATTTTTTTCCATGCTTGTTTTAAGAAACTGATTTTTAAATAGTTATTTCTGTGGTTAAAGATACCACTTAAACATAGTGGGTTAATTTGTTTGTGCTTTAATTATTTTTTATGAGGCATTATCTATAGAATAACATTTTCTAAAACATTTAAAATATCCTGTAAGACCGCAGACTTTCAGAAAATTTCAGAGTTTCTAAATAATATTTAGTGAGGCTCAGGTTCCTAAATTACTTATGTTTTCTTTAAACCAGAATAAATAGCAAAACATTACTTGGGATCTTTTGGATGAGTTGATTATATAGGAATAAGAAATGTAACTAAGTAACCTGTTCTCAAGCACTTAACTAAGAATAGATGGGTAAATAAACAATGATGACTGTAACTGCTGAAGGCTTAAACAACAGTTTTAGACAGTTTGTGATAGCTAACTCCTTTATCAACTAAATAAACAGTTCTTTGTCTATAGTGTCTCTCTTCTCAACAGGAGCCATGCTGGGACCTGTGACCAGTCATGGAAATGAAGGCCTTAGACAAAAGGAAAGAAAACCAACTTCAGCCTGGTGTTTTGCTTGTCTTTTACTATAGTGCCAGATGGGTGACAAGTGCATTGTACATAGTATGTGCATGCACAGATACAGCTGCTTGTGGGGCTGCACTGCAAACTACATTACTGAGATGATTTATGGATTAAGAAGTATTAAGAAGAGGGAGGGTTGCCTCAAATTTCTTCCATGAGGTGGTACATAGCAGAAGATCACTGTACCAGCAAATGAAGGAGATTGGAAGCCTATGGATAGTAGTAGAGTCAAAGATGATCAGCTACTCTGCCAAAGAAAACATGGTGGGACCACTCTCCAGAACCAAGCTGGAGATGAGCTTGTACTACAGAGGTTTTCATAGCTCAAAGGAACTCCTCTAGGTGAAATAATACCCCAGAGCTACACAGTCATACACAGTTGGGTGTTTGGGGTTTTTTGCTTTTTTTAAAATTTGAACTCAATGCAGCTGGGTCCCAATTTGCTTCACATTAAAGAGTAAAATATCTTAAGTCTTGCAGCAGTGAAAAACTACACTGGTGCCATGATTAAATATAAAACAGAGTTAAAAAAAATCACTTAATGCTAGATAGTTAAGCCTTTCTGTGGCTGCCAAAATAGCAGGCTGATTTTCAAAGCTGCAAAATAGACAGAAGTTCTTCCTGACGTCAGTGGAAATGCCTGGGTGTTCAACACCTATAAAAAATATGAGTGTTTCCTTAGATGCTTAAGGAATAATCATGGATGCTAATTTTAGCCTGGGGTAGTCACTTTCCAGAGACTCCTGCTATGGTAGTGGGGGTGAGCAAGGCTTTCAGAGGGGCAGTTAAGATTAGAATCTGTCTGCTCTAAATTAGGTTCTGCAAGTTATCAAAGTAATGGATGGGTGGACTTCTTTAATTTGTAAGTTTTTTGAATAGAAATAAAAACAAACATCAGATTTCAAGTTGAAGGAATTCTGGCAGTGAAGAGCAGTTGGGAGGAAGCATTTGAAGCAAATGGAAAATCTTACTCATACCAAGTACAGTAAACACTTATGACTGCCATCTGCAAAGCCAGCACACAGGTATTACAGCCACTGTTGGAGATGAAGACATGGACAAAGTGATGTGTCCTTATAAATCAAAAGTGGGTAAAACCAGGACCAGACACAGGAGCAGCAGTGCCCCTTCTTGCACTTAGGATGTAAATTTAGTATATATTTTCTCCCCTCTGGGCACACTCAGAAATTTTAAGTCCAATTATAGAAACTAACTAAAAATCAGCCAGACAGCTGTCACCTTCTGCTTCCCTCTGGACAGGCCTTCAAAAGTATGAAGTGTATTTCTACAAGCTACCATTTCGAGTGGAGGACACTTTCACAAGAGGAGATCATTGCATTTCAAAGCCTTCTGCTGCTGTCTCTTGCTGCAGAGCAGTAACACCTGCCCTGTAAGCCTTTCACACCAGTAGTTTGAGGATTACTGAGACCACGGTCCTTGATCTGTACTGAAGTGCTCCTTGTACTGCCAGCAGGAAGAGCTACCACGGGTTATGTACAGAAACAGGCACAGAGGGTGATCACAACACTGTGTTTGCTGGTTAAATGATGTGAAAAGAGGAACCTTCTATCTTTAAATACATGCCAAATTTTATGATGTAGGAATAGAGCACTGTATAGGGCCTGTATAGTTATGATAACACTTATGCATCAATTCCCTCAGCCTGAGGCATATTTCAAACCAACAAATCCAGTGATCTAAGAACAAACATCACACACTCTTATCACAGCATTTCATGAAATGGTGTTCCCCAAACACTGAATATATGAAAATTACCCCAAACTATGAGGAATTAAATTTAATTTAGGAAGAAATTGAGTGCTCAGTGTGAATACACTCTCCTTCTGGTATCAGCTGACAGTAAAGAATGCATGGCCACAAAGGAGATATTCACCCAGTCAGCAACTTCTCAGTGCTCAGAGTGGAGGAACACCACATCAGCTACACATTGTTTATCCCAACAATTATGGCTCAGAAGAAAGTATGCTTGGCAGTAAAGCCATTGAAACCAACTCAACTTCACCAACTGTGTAAGCACTTTTATATTTGATTATTTGTAAGGATATAAAATAACACACAGGAGGGACATTTTTTGACTTGGGACAAAGCAAAGCAGCACAAATTCCCATCTAATTTGATTCATCAACATGTTTCTTCCTACATCACATCTACCTGCATTCCAGCTGCAAATCCAATGCATTCTTCTGTAAGCAGGGTCTGCAGTACAATTTCTAAAATACTACTAATATCTACATATTAATCACCATTTGCAACTAAAGAAAATCTTAGTGCTCAGTCTTTTTGAATTTAATCAGCCAAACTGTACAATGCAATTCAGAAATTACTAGCTAAATTAAAAGGCATTAAATAGATCAGAATTTAGGGAAAAGTGATCAATTCATGTGAGGCATTTGATTTTTCCATGCTAATGATGTCTTTTGTCTTGTGAGAAGGGTTTTAATGAAAGATTTTGACCTGGCCCCATTGGCCAAAAGCAGTCAAAATTCATTTTGCAAAGCTGCTTTAGTTCAGTTTGGAAATTGATGATGGAATCATGAATTTATTCTTACAGATATTCATTAGTTTACAGCATTTACCCCAGCCCTGCTTTTGTTTGCACAGGGCTAGAAATAAGCATGGATTCATTTTTAATGTGGTCTCAGGGCTGAAAACCCTCAGAGGCCTTCCAAGCAAACACCTTCCATGCCTCTCTTCAGCTCTCCAGTGACCCAAAGAGAGATTCCAGCAGGGTGCAGACATCCCACCCCCAAGAGATTATTGCAAAGTCCACTGCTTAACACACAGCTTTTCTCTAGCTCTTAAGCACATTGGTTGCAGCTTATGGAAAACCACTTAGACCCATACTTTCTTCCAATCCTTATTGTCTTACTAATTGGATCAGTGTATCTACAGACAGACATTTTACTAGACAAATTTCAGGGGAGGTTGTGGTGTGAGTGAAGGAAACAGGTAGCCTTTGCTTCCCTGTGTAAAATGGCCTTATAATTTATTTTCATAATCTGTTGCTGGCAGATATTTGGGGGTCAATGGCAATTAACAGCTAAACTGAGACCATGGGAATTACTGATTTGACAACACGTAAAAGCTTACAGAGCCTGGAATAGGTCAACATTGAGAGGTCATTTGAGCTTAAACATAATATTGAGTAATACATTGATTTCTCTCATTTAGTACTGGCAAAGAAAACCTTCACATTCAAACAAAGTACCTATATAATCATTTCTAGTAAAGTGAATTCCATAATAGTTTTCTTTGATTTTTCCTTTACATCAGCACCACAGTATTCAGGGCTGCACACCTTATTGACAGCTTCCAAGACAAAATATGAACGTTCCACTATCCTTTCAGCATGCCCCTCTCAAGCACCATTCCATGCAAGTAACATCAGCAAGAGGAATTTACCATGTTACTATTTTAAAAAGCACTAATCTCTAAGAGGCAAATTGTAGAGAACAAGCCACAAACACATCCCCTATTTCTACAGAGACTCCTTCTGTAGAAGGAGGCAACTCTTCATAGGATAAGAGAAATTGCCACTCCCTGGCCTTCTGTTGCATCAATGTCTAAAACTTGGAACAGTTACAATATATGCTGAGAAATCAAGACATGCTGTTGTTAGAAGAAAAATTATGTTTGTCTATTGACTACCAAGTTCTCAGGCAGACCTTGGGTGGAGCCATCTCCCATTGAGAACACACACAGGATTTAAAAGAAAACAAGAGATGTTCTTGGTGTGTTCTTAATACTAGAGCTTTTGGCATCCACTGTTTGAAAAGAAGATTCTTGATGCACCCAAGGAAGGAGCATTTGGCCTTGGAATGCTGAAACTTGTGTTTCATAAGGTGCACTCTGCATCTACAGTAACATGTATAATTTGGCAAGACATTGCTATTCTATACAAGACAGCCAAATACTTGCCGAACACTTGGGGGGAAAAAAAAAAAAGCCTAAAGAAGGTACAATTGTTGGCACTTTTAAAATATTAATACTAATAGAAAATTCTGCATTTCAGCCAACAGAATTCCCAAGACACCTACATAATCCTAATTATCTGCATAAAAGGTAAGGGAAGGAGAGAACTGAAGTGTGGGATTCAGCATATGAAATAGCATATGCTACCATGGCACATGATTTTTTCCATTATCATTCTGCTTTTGACTCTGGATGATTTTCCTCCTGGCATATTCAATCCCCTCCTGAAAGTAGTTCTATAGCTATTCAGCTCTTTAGAAGAAATAGAAGAAATATCCTCTTTATTAGAAATAGACATTAGAAATGTTGTCTATTAGAAATATGCAACCATGCAAGGTTTCATACTCTCTTAGAAAGGAGAGGACCTTTTGCTTTCCTCACACCTCCTACATTCATGTCCAGACCCTGCTCATGTTGCTCACTTGCAGAGGGGAATCCGTGCCTTCAGAACAATCTCACGGGTATTCCAAGTGAGTAAAAAGTGCCGCCTCAGTAAAAACCCTCTAGTGGTGGTTTCTGTGTCTGCCAGGTGAGCCTAACCCCAAGGCTCGTTATTCAAGGAAATCGTTTTACATGGTTTAAAACAAACAAACAAAACCAAACCCAAACTAATTTTATTTCCAGATAATCTCAGTAAAAGAAGATCTAGGCTGGAATGCCCTCTACACACCGCAGATGTTATATTCTCCACAACAATAATTTCAATCTGAAGCCTGTAAATCCGTGAGAAGTGGTTCTGCAGTACTTAGTTTTGCTGGTGGCATCCAGTCTCTCCTACCAACCCTTTCTGCCTTACATTTAATTTTCATTCATTCATCCTTGCTTATTTTTCTTGCCCAGTGAAGAATGAGGTTGTTTCTTTCCACTACATCTGTCTTCTCACTCACCAGCAGAATTCTTACAGGAAGAGGTTTCTGATAAGAAACCAACTTAGATTCCACCCATAGAAGACCGAGCAAACTTCAGAGTAAATCCAGGATACTGACTGTAACTCTATTTATAGACTCTGAAGTCAGACTGAACACAAGGTCAATTTCTCTTTCAGGCTGCAATGAACCTCTCAAATCTGCTGAACTTAATAAAGCTGCAGCAGCATGAGAAAAATAAGAACAGTGTCGATAATCCACAGTTCTGATAGCTCCTGCCAAATAATTTGCCATATATGTGACTTACAAATGCCTTTTTTGTCTTTTTGCTTGCAAGGACAACAGGAGTTCTGTTACCAGTCAAAGGAGGTAATGCAGATAAATCCTTACAGGTCACACTGGAAATGTAATCTGATATGCACTGCTGAAGACTGAAAAGACACAGCTTTTTTCCTTAAGAATCTTTTCCAAAGTCCTCATTCATACACAACTTTCAGTGTCATCAACAAGATTTGCATTCGGAAAGAGGGCAACATCAAGGTAAATACATATTTTAAATCATTTTGTTTGTTTTATACCTGTATAAAAAACCCATCCAAGTGGTCATCATTTATATTGACATCTACATTAAAACCCTTCTGCATTAACAAAGCAGTGGTACCAGGGCTACAGAACAAGCTAGAATAAGATCATTCATTTATAACAGTGTCAGTAAGGCAAGGAACACGTTCCCAGTTCTTTCCTTGCATGTGTTAGGGCAATAGTGTCAGACATGTCTTAATGACTGCAGAAGGCACATGTTAAATATGTGAGCTCAGTTTAATGCCTTACAATACAATACAACTGTCCTGGAAAAGGGACCACACTTGTTTCACAACCTTCCTTGGAAATCTAACAAACCACATTTCATGTCAAAGTTTTTAAAAAGCACACTTACTCTTATAATTACTTATAGCAAAAGTTGCAAATAGGCAAGAGTGCTGTCTAACACATGGCTCACCAACCACTGCTGGCAGATCAAAAACATTGCTAAAAAACTCTGGGTGCATTTCAAGTAGCATTGCTGTGCTTGGTTTCCTAAACTAAGGGACACTGCATTTCCTTATGGTCCTTTTAGTTCTATTGAGATACATGGTAGTGAAAACTGAAAGGTTTGTGGAGTCTGTTGAACTTTTGTTTGAAAACTTAATACATTTATTATGATGAAAAGAGAAATTATGTTTTAAGTCTTCCATTATAAGCTAGTATGATTTCCACTCCAGTCCAGTCCAGCAGGGTAGGGACTGAAAGACAGCTGATCTCTAGTCTGACAGACCATAGAACAAATCACTTCTACCAGTTCTTACAAATATCACTGCTGTCCTCTTTCTACCAGTGAGAAAACTGAGGTCAGAGGTGAGCTGACCTTGTCTGGGGTTACAGAGCAGAATGAAGGAAATAATCCTGCCCTCTCTGGCCAAGCTTTCTAATTTCCAATACTTTTTTATTTCTGTGTTGTTCTGAAGAAACAAGGGGCCACTTGCACAGATCTTTCAGCTGCTGTTTTAGCACACGTGGACAGTGGAAGTGTAGTGGGTCAAGGAGCAGACTTCAGAAGTCTCCCATCTCCTGGTACACATCTATATATTCAAAAGACACAAAGGCCATGGTTCTGTAATTAATTTCTACTGTAGACAGTGTGTCCATCCGAAATGCAATTTTTGCTTTCTTTAAAGTTGCTGTCTGAAATGCCCAACCACATTAAAGATTTTGCCAAGAGCATCTAATGCAGAAATGGTCAAATGGCTGCATATTCTTGATATCCTGAGTTGACAGAGCCTAAATGTTACCTCAACTAAGTCATTTTAATTGTTGTTCACATTCAGAGAGACAGTGCTAAACTACAACTCAGCTTCCTTTCCTATAGTGTTCTTCATATATTTTTGGACATCTGCAACCACCAAGGAGCCTGGATTACAGCAGACCATAATACTCTACGAACCATGGTTATAATTAGGCGTCACCTCCATTGTAATCCTATGGACGTCATCATGTGTTACCAGCATCTGTTGACAGATTTCATACCAGGCATATCACTGAAATGGCAAGTCTGGAGAGGGCAGCCCACAATAGAAACAATGGCATTTATTTTTGGTTTGTTCCAAGACTGTCTAATAGAAAATATATGCTGCCAACTGCCAGGGCTCCACCAAGATCACTCCTGAATATTGTATTACCAGTTAGAACAAAGATCTGTGCCCATGTACTTGCAAGCTTCTCCTAATGAATAAGGAAACTAAGAGAGCACTTTCTGCAACTGTTTTAGCAAGAATTAGGAAAAGATGGAAGCCTTGACATTCTACAAAGTTTGTCAGGCCCTTTGTCATGTGATCACTTACTTGTCAGGTAATAATAAATTCAGATTTCTTTCCAAGATGAGGAATAAAGATCCTCTCTTGTAAATTTTATTTGAATATGGTATCACATTAATATTAAAACTAAACCCTGGGGACTGGCAACATTAAGTAGCAAAATCACACTCTCTACTCTATGGAAGCAAAGCAGAGTCTGCTTTAATTTGACAGTGTGGAAATCTGACTTTCTGCTGAAGTACTGCCTGTTCAGAGGAATGGAAACATATTTTCATGCAGTATAATTGCTCCCCACTTTCCTGTAAAAAAATCAAAAGACTTATTGTAAACATAAGAATGTCTACCCAATCCAAAGTCTCTTTACTTTTAAACATTTATCTGGATTGAAGGAAAACTTCATTAGAGTGCATTAGGATCTAGTAACTTGTCCACTTTCTTTTGAAAACTGCCTTCTCTGAAATAGTGGACAACTGAATCCTAATCAGATGTAACACAACCTCTTACAGCTGAGCAGTTGCAAATCACTAAAGCACTTTAGCACTAGGATAATTTTCATTGTCATTATAAAACACGGAAGTATAGTCCACCAGCTGAAGAGTGCCAAATTAAAACAAATACCAGTGTGGATGAGTACAATTTAATTATTTGTTAGGAGTTGCAGCAGCTGGTAGATCAAGAAAATTGTACTTCCACTTAGAATAGAACTTCCCCCCATCCTCACACAGCAGGATCTGAACAGGTATGAATGTAAGAAAATGAACAAACCCATCTAAAAATAACACAGGGAGGCTACAAGCTAAATCTGAGAGGAAATATTGTTTCCACAAATTTCAATGGAAAAGCAAACCCACTGGACCCAACTATTCTAACAGCTCCTACTTTTATAATTATACTTTTATAGTATCACTTTTATAGAAACTGTAACCGTGGGACAGACTGTCATAAGATCTAAATTGGTACCTTCTACTTAAGCTGCTCATCTATGCTAAAATGCACATTCGACCTTATTGTCCAGAGCACTGTCTCTCACTCCCTCCCTTTTTTTCATTCTTGTAACCAGCAGATAACCTTTTAATCCCAGATCTGTCAGCTGTGACTTCAACATCACCTTTTAAATTAGGAAGCAATAAATCATTTGCATTATTTCATCTTTCTTTTCCACATGCAACTCAAAACTTGATGCTACAAAATTAGATACTGCAAATATTACTAAAGTACCAAAGCATTGACATGATTGCTGCTGAGATCATAATTTCTGCCTGTGTTCAGAAAAAGACCATGGGCAGTACTTGGTGGCACAATAGTTTTCTTACATCTACAAGGCAAGAAGCATTTCTTCTAAAACTGTGTATTCCAAGGAGTTTACAGACCTTTTTTTTGTTTGTTTTTTTTGCCGGACAGTGAACTGTCATATAGGAACATAATCATGACATACAGTTTTCCAAATATAGTCTGGATATGTTTCTAGGCAATATTTTCCTTGTCAGTTCATTCAGTCAGAATGGAGATAACTAATAAATTCTAATAAGAGCTGGCTTGCAAGATCACAATTTCAAAAGTGACTTCTCAGTCTGCTCTCAGAAACATTGCAAACTTCTTTGCACACTAATTTTGAACCATCTCATTCATCTCTGTTTATAATTGCAATTTACTCTTTTTGAAAATCAATCAGGAACACGCATCAATTCAGAGTCTGCTTTCCAAAGAAAGACCCAGGAAGTGAAGCTAAAAGTTACTGAATACTTAAACATAAATCTAGGGGTACTGACAGAATATTTACAGTGCAATATAAAAATAAACTCAACTCCCATAAATTATTTTCATCTGACATAGGTTTCACTTAAGAATCAAAAAAGTGAATGCTTTATCCTAAAAATATGACATAGCTACTATACATTATATAAATGGTTTATACAATGTAAAATATTTTTATTGGAACCCCTTGCTGTACAACTCTGACAACTGAGACACAGCATGGCAGTAAGATAGGGCATCATTCCACACAGAAGCACACAGAACAGATAGACACTATTTCCAGACCTTCCTTTGCTGTTTCTCCCATGCTGGGTCCAGGAGCAGGTCCCTGTCCCATTCTTCTTCTTGGGTCATATACTCATCTTCTTCGTAGTTGTAGGTGTACTGCATGTTTGTTTCTATCTGATTCATGCTATTCATGCTACCCGGGGATCAGCTTCAGCTGCTGTGGCTCCTACTACGATTTAAGTTTAGTTTACGTGCTGAGAGGTTGTAAGTAGCGGTGTCTTTTCTCCTTCTTTCTTTTCTTTTCTTTTTTTTTTTTTTTTCCCCTCTTTTTTATTTTTCCAGGGCGACAGGGAATGAATATTGTCTAATCTTGTTGAGAGCAGAGGCTGAAACTGCCAGGTGGGTGCTGACCTGTGGTGACCTTCCTTCCCTGTGTCCCTGTCGGCTGCTGCTGCTGCTGCTGTCGGTACCTGCGGAGGAGCCCGGGCCGGCTCCGCGCCGCCGCTTATTATCCCCGCCGGGCCGTCACGTGGGCTCGGGCGGCGGCCCCGGCCCCGCCGCGGGCACCGGGAACGCACGGCCGGGTTATGCCCGCCCTGCCCGTCTGATGGACCTGTCCTCTGTTCGGGGTCTGCTCTGGCTCACTGACATGTATTCCTGCTCCCCGAGACCCGCCTACGACCCGCTAATGCAGTTCGGCATCGCTCGGCCTTAGTCTGAGCTCCGTGTCCCGCCTTGAGCCACTTGGCACTTTCAGATTAAGGATTACGCCAGACAACCCAGCAAGGACACCCGTGATGAACCGCTCTTCAGGGGAAATAGGTCTGGAGTTAACCAAACGGCATGGAACTGTCACAACTTTAAAATGCAACACGTATCTTTACGTCCAGGAAACACGCTCAGTAAATCCAAAAGCAGGCACCAAGATGCACAGACAAAGCTGTGTGGAACCAGGAACTTTACAAGTGTGTGGCAGGAACCATTTGCCCGTGCTTTCCACAGGGCAAAATCTGAAAGGATAGCGCTGAGATCAAGCATCCTGGCAAGCATGTCCGGTATCTCCCGTGCCCTGTCATCTCAGTTGCTTTGGCAACAATGTTTCTTCTGGGAATTGGCAAGTTTGCTATGTCCTTCATGGAGCTCCTCATTAGTGCCTGCACCTATCATCAGCCAAGGTCATCTTCTCCAGTAGTGTCCACACTGGATTCGAGACGAACCTCACTTAGAAAATGAAATGAAAATGCTCACCAAAGCTGAGCTTTTGGGAGTCGTAAATGACAAAATCAGGTGTAAGGGAAAACTGTGCTCAGTAGGTCTCTAAGCCAGTGGGAATGAATAACCAGGATAATTCACACCTAGACAGCATATGCCCTCCATTTCATACTGCTAAATAAAGCTCTGTTTACGTCCAAGTCACCTTCTATCCCTTAACTCCAAGCATTACAGAAGAACATGCGCACATGCACAGAAAATACCTACTCCTCAGCTCAAAAAAACTTCATAAATGCAGCACTTAGGTTGCAAATTGGGATTCAGAAGAAGATTCAACAGTTTGTGCCCTAACAGCAAGCTGAACTTCTGAAGACTGATGTACATACTGTGAGAAACAGTCTAAAAATGAAATTCCAAACCTAAGCAGCCAGACAGAACCACATGCTTTTCACCTGCTCAGTGCAAATACTCTCAAGGTTGCTACACTTCTATCTACAGAAGAAAGCAAATGCCATGCTTGGACTTGTTTGCTCAAATGCAGAGGAGTATTCTCTTAGGATACTTTAAGACTATATCAAATAGCAATTACAAAAAAACCATAATTCATGTATGTACACATATGTATGCTGGTGTAACTTGTGTGGTTTATTTTTATAGCTTGGTGGTCACCTTTGGTTTTCAATACAAGTCTAACTGCAATCATCTAAATGATAATTCAAGCCTTCAAAGTCAGTAAAACCATTTCTTCCTATTCACTATATAGAGCACAGGAGAAGTTTCTAAAGGAAATGCAGGAAGAAGTCAGAGGAGTCCTAGAAGTACCCACATAAATTGTGTGTGACACAGAGCTGCCCCCTATGCAAAGAGCTCTCCTGCAGTGATGAAACCTGTGATCTTCCATGCACTCCCTCATTAGAGGGGAGCCATTGCAACCAGCTTTGTGCCTTTCCTTCGCACTGCCCTGTCTGGGGATCTACATGGATGGAAATGGTTCTGCACCAGTCCCCACTGTGCAGTACAGGTGAGCCTTACAGGTACTGATGGCCTCACACAGGAAGGTATTAGATACAACCCACATTTTATTTGTTGATCCTCACCCTCTAATACAGGCCATGGTACCCTCCTCAGGCATGAAATGAAAACTGAGGAGCTTTGGCGAAGAATTTCTTTGACAAAGAATATCCAATCACACTGTGGATTAGGACTGGAATCAGACCCATATCTTCCTACAAATTAAAGGACATTCTACACAAATTTTCTGGAATTCTTAAAGAAGGTTGTTAAGTTTTTCATAAAATAATTGGATTTTTTTTCAAAACACAGCTAGCCACTGCTGCAAAGGTACTATTCATTTTTCCATGTTTACTTGGTAGATAGGTTAACACTCCATGATAACAAAGCAAATAAAAGTAAAATGTCTTCATTGTTCTTAGGAACCAACAGTCAGAACCATAGTATCTCTCAGTCTGAGAGATTAAAAAATCACGAGTTTCAAGATTGTTTCAAGATTCACTTTGGCTAGCTTACATTAGTCCATTTTGGATCAAAAAAAAATGTTTCAGAATGAAAAAATCTTTTTAATTCTGAAAATGTCAAAATAGGTTTTAATACTGTCAGTGGGATTTGGGGAGCATTGGGCTTTCTACCTATGAAACAGGAAGCTAAATGGAACAGTTCCATTTTTTAAAAAAATCCTGCCTATCTTGGAGTCTGACCTGCTTTAAATTCTCTAACTAACTGCTTACTGCCTCTCAATCAGACAGCATGAGTAGGCAGGGGAGATATTTATAGACGGAGCTTTGGGAGGAGTATCTGGTATTTTGTTTACTACTTTAATTTAATTTTATAAACTAACTGTGTGGATGGTAATGAGAAGCATATGAATGGAGGTCTGTAGTGGAAAGGGAGCTGCCTCTTTCAGCTCAACAAGAGAATAGGAAAGCTGTGCCTAGCACAGTAGTATGAATAAAGCAGTTGGCTTCACCAAGCTTCTTCCCACATCAGAGGTAGGTAAGGATTGTTCCCAAATAAAGCTGGCAGAGTCGCATAGCTATGAACTATGTGTGCCTAAGGAGAAAGAAAATAAAACCAAAACAGTAATAAGCAACCAGAGCAGAAAAGAAAGGACAAAAGTCTCAAAGACAGAAAAAGAAAGAAACACAATGAACCATATGAATAGGGAATCTTAAGTTGACATAGCAAGGTACCTCAGAGTCAGCAAGTATATTTAAGGTAGAAATGACACAGGATGTTTACAATGGAGCAAGACAAAAGGATACTCATGACTGCCAAACACATTAGAAAAAATAAGGTGTTAGGGTGAGATCAGGAGTAGAGATAGCAGAGCTGAATTGTCAACTACTTTTGTCTTTTATTTGGCAAAAGATGCGCAGTTGTAGTTCATGCTAACATACACACTAGTAAGGGCCTACCCAGGAGAAGGGTGCCTTGAACCCAGGAGAACACTGTGGCAACCGGGCATCACTTCCCATGCATGAGGAGCACCAAAAGGCCAGATATTTCTTAGCAGCAGGTCTGTGAATTCACACAAGTGAGTGCTACCCAAGTGAAAGCCTTCTGGGATGCTTTGCATGAAGTTCCTTGAGAATCAAAGGGCTTTTCTACCTAAAGGACATTAACCTTATAATTCTTCTTAATCAAATTGAAGGTTTTCACAGTTTATATTTAACCTTCATTTAATTTCAAAAGACATTATATCATTCTTTCAAGAATTCTGTCCTTTGCATTTTTACTGGTTTTCAGATTTTCAATTCTTCAACATGTTTCTTATGCTCCCCTCTCACAAAATTGTAGAATAAACTGACAACTTTTATTAAAACTTCAAAAATGCTGAACACTGCAACAGTGTTTCACCAGATCATTCTTCTATTTGAACTTAATGAGATATAGAATAAGAAATGAGCCAGATTTCTCTACTTAAATAATTGCCTGTGAAAGAATCAACTGACATGGAAATGGTCACCATTAATTTTCAGCTGTAACACTTCTGTGTAGGAACATAGTAATTCCTATCTGCTAAAAACTGTCTCAGAAAGGCCACAGGAAGATAAAGAACCTTATGAGAGCTCAATCAGTCATTGAGTCTTTAAGTAATCATCTTGTCCTCATCAAAGCCTGTTTCTTTGTGGAAAAAAAACAGTGGGATGCTTTCTCATGAAATAAGTCAATGAAAGCTAAAAGAAAAATTCAAAGTGACTATTCTTTTGTGTAAACTGTTAATAGAGTCTTAAAACTCTATTAGATCTCTAATTAGAGATCAAAAAGCCCTTTTCTTTTCAAAGCATGCTATAACTGCTTGTAGCAAATATCCACTGGTTTAAAGCTTAACCAACAAAAATCTGAATTATTTAAGAAAATTATGGTTTAGATTGGGCCAAAATGTTGGAGTCTGTTAAAATTATGCATAAATTTCCCTAACAAAGCTAAGAGGAAAGGTAAGGTGTGTTATAAAATGTATTCATCCTTTAATAGAGGTGTATTGGGGTTTGATTTTTTTGTAATACCATAAATATAACCTGCTTTCTTCAATGTAAGAAACACTATATTATAAGAAGAAAACAAGGAATTAAATTCATTATGTAAACGTAGTATGTATAAACTTTAAACTCACTTAATATTTCTGAAACTAACACTTACATAAGAACAACAGAAAGATAGAGAACAGAACCATATATCTGGGAACCAAAACCCTGATTTTGTCTGAGCTAAGGAAAAGCACTGTGAGCACTGAGCAGATTTAGCCCTCTCACAGCACCAAGAGGCACAAACTTGGACTCTGAAAAATGCTACTCATACATGGTGATATTAATGATATAGTAGCTAATTAATTTTTTAAAGTATATTACTTCCAATGACAAGTTTGGAAATAAAAATTAAGAAAGAACAGAAAAAATCATTTGCTGGCTTCATAGTAACAACTGTCATTGTCAGAAGACCCCAAAGTGTTTCATCAGCTATATATAGAGACAACTTACTGTCCCTGGAATTCAGCCATGGATGAAGTGTAGCAAGAAACATTTATGGGACCAACAAATACTACCAAAGCATAGCTTGGGCTTCAGGGGTATGGAGAAAATGCTGACTGCCCTGACATCACTGGTTTTTGCCAACCCTTTGTGCGGAAGGAAAATCACGGGGCTGAGACATGGTGTGACCATGCCAGCTCAAGATGCCCTTATGTGACCTTGAGGCAAGTCAATTCAGATCAAATTTTCCCAAAAATCTGAGTGTTAGCTTGTTAGACTACTCTCACTGAAAGAAATGAGCTTATTGTGCTGCACTCTGCCATCTCTGAAACAGCATCAGCAATGCTTCCTTTGGTCCCTAATGCCCACCTAGAAAAGAATTCTGAGGAGCAGAGAGTTTGTCTGTCTAAAAGCCCCCAGGAATCTACACAGCAATTATGATTGCAGTGTGCATTACCTATCATACACTCTTCACCTCCGTGTTCACCTCCCTAGACTGTGTGTGGCACACCCAAACATCCCTAGCATTATTCTAGGATGTCAAGCTTGCTCAGGGATTTAGGGTCCCTTATAGCCTGGAGGCAATGTTCCTACTGTTTGCAGGGCCATGCTTAGAGCCCTGCATCCTGCACAGCAGATGGCCCTGGTTCTCAGAGAGGGTTCAGGGCAGGTAGCAGTAGGAATCAATCAACATCTGGTCTCTGCCAGAGTCACTAGGCAGTGAGTGCTGTGATACGTAATAACAATCACAAACTGCAAGACCAGCGCTGAAAGGTGTAATGTAGCTGGGCAAACCCGCTAGTGAAGGCACTGCCAGGCAGCACTGCACAAGATCACACCTTCCATGAATGAGAAGAGCCCTCAGACCTCACATTCTGACACATTTCTATTCATAAGGAACCATGACACCCAAAGTCCCTTATCCCTTGAGCTAGGCTCTTGAGGGTGTCTTTTTGGTTTAATGGTTCTTGTCAGGGTAAATGCAACTCACAAAGACAGATTAGATCATGGACTAAATAATACCAGAAGCTTTGACAGATACTTTGCACAGATTAGAAGTAGGCAAAGAAAAAACTGGGAAAAGTAATATATTGTAATTTATATAGCACACTGCAGTCAGTCTGTTGGCACACAAGTTGTGGAGCAACATGCATCCAGCTACAACGCAATACACACAGTGACAGGTGGGGAAACTACAAATAGGGCTGGCGTAAGAGTGGAAAAAATGGTGAGACAGAGCCAGGATTTTAAAAATGGTTCAGTGACGAGAATGCAAGGGGCAGGACTAGGGGTATAGCATGGCCTGTTACAAACCTTTTGAAGAAACCTTCACACATCACGTGTTCCCAGAATCCTGCCTATGTTCCTATTTTATGCTGGCTTAGCCTTACCACACAGAGATACTAAGCAAGGAAGAAATTGTGTGACTAGGGCAATGCAAAAGCTGCAACTGATGATACAATTTGTACTTCATGAATACAACCAGTTAAAAAAATCCCTTTGTAGGCCAGCCTGTGACCCTTACCTGATTTAACTGAGACTTGTCATCTAAAATGGCACCACATCGTTCAGCAATAGTTTTGGTAACAATGAGAGGTGTGTGTGTGTGTGTGAGACAAGGAATGCAAAGACAATATGTTTTTATTTATCTAGAAACAAACACCATCAACTAAGAGTTTCCAGACTACAACTATTTGAAGGGCACAGGTTTTAAATCACTGAGGTATGAGGTACAGATTATGGGCACAGGATATCAGGCACTGCTGTGTTCTAAACTCAGCATTTGCACACACTGACTGACCTTTGACAAGTTGCAGTCTCAATGCCCTCATTTCTCTTTCCAGATACACCAGTGTAGTAACATGAGTGATACTCAAGTTACGCAGTCAAGAAGGCAACCTGGTTGAACAAACTGCCAGTTTGTAAAAATGAATATTATCTATTTATTATTCATTTCATAGAAGTGATACAAAGATGAATAAAAGCAGCAAATCCCTCCTTGTATATACAGCAGCATTAGGCACAACTGGAGTTACTGCCAAGCAGGGATAACATGTTCTTTATGTATAGCACAAGTTTTCCTTTTCCAGAAATGTTGTCCTTCCATGCTGTCCAACAAAGTTTTACTCTGACGCACAGCTGCATTAAGAACCAGCACTGAGAAAATGAGCAATGTTCCTGCCATGCCTGATGTAAAAACAGCAAGGCAAGGATTTTCCAGTTCCTGTTCTAAAGACAATTGTTTCCTTCCAGCTATGATCTCTCTCACCAACTTCAGACATATTCTTATGTCAGGAGAAATGAGTATCAGTTTTGCAGGCTCTCCAGTATCAGACGGCTCTTGAGATCTACCAGCAATAACCTACTCATGGTGAAGGCTCTTGTCTATTTTCAGTCCCTCTGAATGTGGACAAGTTCTTTGTTGCCTAAGTAGCTCACCTCTCTCCCTTCCTAAGTTCAGTTAAGCATAAGCAAAGGAGCACAGAAGAGCATTTAAATGTTTCTTCACTTTGAAACTAGTTAATTTTTACAATAAATTGGTTAAAGGGCAGTCTAGATCTCTGTTGTGTTCCATAGTTAAAATTGGAACAGCTGTAATCTTCCAGAATTTCACAGTTGAATCAAATTCAACCTGTGTGGGATTTTTTCTAAGCCAGAAGCTGTTCTAGGTAATTTTTCAGTTAATATGAACAGCTACTGGAGGTGGAGTCAGCAACAAAGGTGAAATTACCCCTAAAGGTTGTAAGGCTTCACATGTATTTATACCAACTCCCACATTATTTTTTCAGTAGATACAACCTGAACACATCTTCCCCTCTAAAATTCCACTGAAAAGTTCATTTTGCAATTCAAATGAATGGACTCAAATATATTTTAGCCTTCTCTAGAGGAAATTATTTTGTCATGAACATGCTTCTAGAACACCATGACACTTTTTCATTTGTTCTCCATGGTCCAGTGATCCCTCTTGTACCACTTTCGCTGGTAACCTTGGCACACAGATGATCTATGGAAGATCAGGCTGTTCATGATTTTTTACCGTGGAAGTACCAGTGGTGGGAATCAGCAGAGTCACTGCACTTCCAATTGCAGGAGAGAATGCTTAAAACAATGCATGATGGAAACACCAAGAAAATTTAGAATTCTGCTGGGCCTAAAGGTTCAGACTATCAGGCTTAAAGGGGAGAACTGCAGTATGTCACTGTACTCTGTAAAGCGCATAAGGGAAAAAACAAATTCCATACTAACAGCATTCATTATCATAAAACTATCCACTGTATGGGGAAATGGAAGTATATACAGTTTGGAGCATGTGCCTCAGGTTTTTTCCTAAAGACCAGGAATAATACTAATCCTGTGAAGTATAAGGAAGTGTGTGAAAATCAAATACCAGATAAGTCTGGATTACTTGAAGACAAGTACAAATACTGTGATGACTACAGTGGAAAACCATAAATTATATATTTGGGAACATGCTCCAACTGAGTGCAACAGACATGCACTGAATAAAGAAGAAAAATCATAATGCTGTTGAGCACTGAACAAAGCACAATTTCTGGGGGAAAAAGTTTGTGACTATGCATTCTGATTACATACAAAACAGCTCAGAAAACTTAACTCTGGCATAGCCCACCATTAATTAAATTGTGATCTTGAATTATTTTAAGATAACTGCACTACCACTAATTAGAAAGTATAAATTAAGTAATTATAAATTGGCTCTGAATTGGAAGACAATTCATACACAAAGTCAAGAAAAGCACTAAAGGCTCCCAATGCAGCCCAGCAGTTACATAACCCCTACAGCTTCTGCTCAAGAAATAACATCATGTTTTGCATCTCAGATCTGTCTGTTGCGGTTCACACACAACAGTCATTAAATGTGTTGCAGTGACACAGACTAGACACATTTTTTTCAGATTAAATTAGTCATAAATTGTTTAAAGTGTTTTGTTTCCCTTCTGCAAATTAAAATGAGCCACATACATCACCATGCTGTTAAGAATCAGCAGGTAGTACAAACCAAAGGGATCACACTGTATGTAAAGTGAGAAAGATTCTGAAGTGTAACCTCTCCCAGGCAGTACTTCAGAGTATCACAGCAGAAAGTGTTTTGTCACCAGGCTTATTCAAAAGAAATGTTTCAGCATCAGTGCCAGAATGACCTAATTCTCAGTGCTCCACACCGCCCTTCACTACATGTTCAAGCCCAGGCTGCCTTCCTGGCCCTATACTAAGTTCCTGTCAAATCTTGTGTAGAAATAGCACCCTCATCTCTGTGTATCCAAGGACTTGCCTCTGATGTCACAGGGTCTCTAAGTCTCTCTCAAGTAGTTTCTCTGCAGAGAACTCCCTTAAGTCCCCAATATGGACAGTGCAGGCAGAGTGTCAGAGAGTAAGAGACGCAGTGGAGAATCCACTGACATACACTTGTCAGTAAGAGCTGTTAGCAGCTATCTAGAACATTGCCAGTTGTCAAGACTACTTTATGCAAGGCTGCAAGGCACAGAGACAGCAGGGCCACTATTTTAAATCTGAAAACATGATGCCTCTAGTAATCAGCAAATCTGGAGATGTCGGCTTATCAGTAAAACTCAGATGCACGTCCTCACCCAACACACTATTTCTTCTAGTAACAGGGTTATTTTCCCCCCAAGAATCTCCACAATACATAAAAGTATGAACAGTTTCCAATCCACAATGAAAGCAAACACAAGAGCCAAACATTTTTTAAATAGCAATGAAATGCAGAGAAAAAATGGGTAATTTTTGTGACTGCAGATACTCTGTGTGACTCAGTATCATGAAAATGCACTTTCTGACTCTTTAATACTTTTATAATATAACAGATTAATATCTCTCATATACATATGCACATATACATACACAAACATTAAAAAATGTTTTTCACAGTGTTTACAATGCCTCTGTGCCCGGCATTACATGAACACATACCTCATTCCCACACAAAAATATGTAAAATAGTTAAGCTTCAGAATGTGAATGTGAACAAACAAAACATGTCACTGAATATAACTGAACAGCAAAACTGGCAGACACATTATTTTCTGTGCTATGACTGTGGACCATACCTGTTTTCAGGAATTGTCATATGAAATTGTGAGCTCGCTGTAGTTCAAATTATGTATTCACCAGCTACAGAAAAGGCACATGGACTGGCATTGACTGGGACAAATGAAGTAATGAAAGCAGCATAGACTTGAGTGGCCAGCCTGGGAAAAAGGCTGAAATTTGTATTTAGTGCATCCAGATAGGAACAACATTTCTTCTTCAGGGAAAGAGCTGTGATTCATCTTAACATTTTTTAAAAAGACCCAGAAAGGCTGGCTGACAAGCAAATAGAGGTTTGAACAGCTACAGGTCAGGAATGGGTGAGTGAGATCTGCTGCTGTTCCAACACCTGTCAGTTCCTTGATTAACAGGCAGCTGAAGGAGGTGATAGCAAGACTGTACACTGCAGTAAGAAAAGTGTGTTAAGCATGTTCCCTATTGATTACTTCTTCCTCCTTCCCATCCTTCAGTTTATTGTCTCTTTTCCTGTTTCCACCCCTGCTACGAGTGATGAGACATGTCTAGTACACAACACTTCTCTTATTGTTTATCACACCCAAGTCCCCAATGGCCACATTGCTACACTCCAATTACCAAGTTCTCCCAATGCATTAAACAATGTGACTCACAACTACCACACAGTAGATCTATGACACCTACTCTCTCAGTAGCTTGTCTGGCACAGGCACCTTTTCATAATAATAAACAGTTAATTTATACACCCAGTATTATATTCCCCAGGCTAAGAAACACCAGAGCATGACAAAGGACAATACATTCACAGCAATCATGAGAGACATTTTCCTACTTTTCATTGCAACTATTACACAGTCTCTATAATCCAACTTTCTAGCAGACTTTTTACACAAACACAAGTCACAATTCATCAGGCAGCTCAGCACTGAAAGGACAGCTTTTTTCTTCCGTTGTTTACCTTCTCTATTTGTCTTCCTTACTCTCCCTGATGCTCCTAGGATAAACTAGACTACCTCAAATGGATACAAATGGATTTACAAAGACTATTGCCTATACTTATCAAAGGTGATACTTTCTCTGCATGTGTCTAGCTGAAGCTAGTTTGCTTATTTTGGGTTTATTTCCCCTTATGTGGAATATATATTTAAAAGATTCCTTCACAGCAATTTTGATTCAAAAGCCTTTAGTCTATCTTACCGTATCTGATACAGTCTATATTATCGTATCAGAAAGCCTTTAATAAAGTAAAATCCCCAGAAGAACTTTCCACCACCCCATCTATTTATTTTTAGATGTGGAATGCAGGTAAACATGAGAATTTATAGCTAGGGGAAGCTACAATAGATTTTCAAGGAAATCCAGAAAAACATGACACTGTCTCCCACAGTGGTCAGTAAGTCAATAAAGTGCTGGATGCACTTCCTAGCAAGGAAAATTCTTCCAGCCCTTCAGTTCAAGTCAAGAATTATTCTCTCTTCAGACCTGATCCAGCAGTGAGAACTGCAATTCTCTAACCTCAACCACCGAGTGGTGATGACTGACAAAAAATTCCACAGGACCAAGCAATGTGTGCTCACAGCCCCAAAAAGCCAAGTGAATCCCAGGTTGCACCCAAAGCAGCATGGCCAGCTGGGCAAGGAAGGGGATTCTGCCCCTCTACTCTGCACTTGTGAGACCCCCACCTGGAGTGCTGCATCCAGCTCTGGTGTTCCCAACATAAGAACATGGAACTGTTCTTATGAGGACTACAAAGTTGATAACAAGACTGGAGCACCTATTCTATGAACACAGGCTGAGAGAGTTGGGGCTTTTAGCCTGGAGAAGAGAAGGTTGTGTGAAGACCTAACAGTAACTTTCCAGAATCTGAAGGAGGATACAGGGAAGCTGGAGAGGGACTCTTTGTCGAGAACTGTAATGACAGGACATGGGTAATGGCTTCAAACTGAAAGGAGGGAGGTTTGTATTAGATGTTAGGAAGAAATTCTTTAATATGAGGGTAGTGAGGCACTGGAACAGGCTCCCCAGAGAAGTGGTAGATGCCTTAGCCTTGACAGTGTTAAAGGCCAGGTGCTCTGAGTAACCTGGTCTAGTGAAAGGTGTCCCTGCTCACAGTGGGGAGATTAGAACTAGATGATCTATAAGGCTCCTTCCAACTCACACCATTCTGTGATTCTATGAATTATGCTGGATTGTGTCTGCCTCCAGTTACACCAGCTGAGCACTCATACAGCTTCACTGACCTCATCAGAATTACTCCTGACTTTCACTGATGCAAGCATAAAAAGATCAAGCCCTTATGGGAGAAAGCAGACAGGGAAAATAAATCTGAACTCCCTCATTTTAGATCTGTGCATTGCTATAGGACAAAATGGCTCCCTCTCTTTGCTTCTAGCAAAATCTTAGCCAAGGGAAAAATGGCCTCGAGGCCTTCCCAATGTGTGCCCTGCAGAAAGGTACTGCCTCATCATTTCACAGTGCCCACCGGTGAAGGGTGACTCCTGCACTGTCACAGGGTACAGAAAGAAGGGAAAATAGAGAAAAATACATTAATGCAGCCTAAAGAGCACAGTAAAGCACTGTTCTTCCTGACAATCACAGTAACTCTATAAATTCAGAGACCAGAGGGGTATTCTTATAAGTGATAATGTTGTAATAGGGAGCAGATAGGTACATGCACTAAGAACAGAGGACGTGGATTATCTCAGAGTAGCAGATTTAACTGCAGTCTCCCAAACTCCAAAACTTTAGCATACCTCCTAAAACCAACAGCAAAACACAATATATTCCTTGACAATGAGCTTACCTTGGGTGAACAAAATGTTCAAGCCACTGCTCTGAAATACAGATTGGTTTACAGTTCAGTTAGCAGCCACATACCCACATTAAATATATGGATTTGTTAACACCTACTTTTGCTTAAAACATTAAAAAACTTCATACACTCTGAAAAAGTGACAATATTTGCATATCCTAGAAAGGTTTTACTATTACTTCATTATGCCGCAATCAGATTGTATTTTAGATGCCAGGCACTGTCACATTCCCAATTAGAAATGGCATGGGGAAATGACAGGGAACATACCAATTATTAGCAAGGGATGAGAAGCATAGGGAAGGTGGCTTTCTTCTATCTCCCTTAGAATTGTTTATCATGGTGGCTCACTAGATTACAGAAGGCAGTACAAGAAGAAAAAAAGAAGCATCATATTCATAAATTAATTAGTAACTATTTGAAAATGCTTAAGTGCATTTAATACCAACACTGTGATTTGGTATGTTAAACAGTAAAATGCATAGGTAGCACTCAATTCCTTCACATTCATTCTGACATATTACGATCCAACACTACTGAGCATTCCCTTTTTTCAATCAGAAGAGATTCCTTTTTCCTCTCTACATGAAATTGCTCCCACCTCTTGCTTACAAATGAAACCAAACCAGAAAGATGCATCCCAGGAATGCAACTCACAGGAATCTGATCACACAGGACAGTATCTGGTGTACATAAAACCTCTGAAATGCACACAGTGTGATGAGGGTTCCTCAGCACCACGTCATTTGACAAGTCTCTTCCTGCTGAGTTACATTACTTACCAAGGTAGATGAAGCACTGCTCAATGCACAGCTGGAGAAGTGAGTTGGAAGAAAAGGAATATAAAGACTAGACCTCTATCTATAAAAGACATCCATTTCTCCTTAAGTACCACAAACTTAGTGTGGTACTTTTTACACAAGTAAAGAACATTAAAAATTTCATAGTGTTTGCCTTTCTCAATCAAACCTTTTCAAACACGCCAATGCTTGCAAGTGAATAACTTACAGAAAATAGTTAACACAGATCACCTTTTTCCCAATTAAAAATTAGCATATGACAATTTATATTCTAAGACCTAAAAATTTTAGCAGGCAATATATTCTTTCAAATGCAGTTTAACAATAGCCATCAGCAGAGGTGATCTCAGCTGCAGTGTGACTACGAGAATTTCACCTACACAGACCACCTATGTGATCAGAAAATAAAGCGACAACTTGAAACAGGTTTGGATTTCAGTTCAAAAAAGTACCTCTTTGGAGTCCAGCATGGAGCAAATCTCCCTGATGCTCAGCTTTAGCACTGGATAATTACAACACCAACTAAGCATATTTCCTAATAGACTTTCTGAGCTAATATTTTTACACAAAACACTTGTTAATAATCAAATCAAGAACAAATGCTTTTCCTTCTGCAGAAGGTGTCTCTGTTCCTCCAATTAACTTCCAAAGGAAATCCTAGCTTTACTCTGGAACCAAACAAGGATAGAACAGAAAGCACAAAGGTATAAAACTTCTATCTTGCAGCTCTCCATGGGAAAAAAATCAGAGTGGGATAGGCGTACTGCAAAACCTAAACACATGCCAGCATTTATAACTTCCAGTTTATCTTTCTGGCTAGAGTATTGTACTGGTTTGAAAGCAAAACCAGTGAGAGACTCCAAGTCAGAAAAACAATTTAATAGGAAAAAAGTAAAATAAAATAAAATAAATACAATAGTACAAAAGGTCACTGACAGAGTCAGAATACAACCTGACCCCCTGTTAGTTAGGGTGGTGGTAGCAGTGCAGATAAAGTGGTCTTGTTGAAGCAGTAGAAAGGTCCCAGTAGCTCTTATCCTCTAGGAATCCAGTGGGCAATGGCCCCATGCTGTCCCAAATCCCAGATTATATCCAGGTGGGAATGCTTGGCTCCTCCCCCTGGGCAGAGCATCTCACAATGGGCTGATATCATTCTATGAGTCCTGCAGTGGGTCCTTGATTGCCCATTAACAGAGACAGCCCCTGGGGGATTTACCTGAGTCATGGGGCAAGGCATTGATGGGCCATTAGCAGAAGATAGTCCGGAGCCAGGTGACAAGGGAAACACTGCCCCACCTGGTTTCAGCTGCTCATAAAGATACATACTTTGGGCACAACTTACATTGTAATCTAGGACAAGTATTTGAATAATGAACCACATTGCTAAAAACAAACAAACGAGTACTTTTCTTGGTTTAGAACCAAATTTCTGCCCCTTGCATATTTTCTAGATATTTTAATGTTTGGTATGTTCAGGCATGGAAACATGCATATTTCTGCAGGTTTTAAGTTATGCTAAAAGTAAGGTCACATGAAAGTTTCATGAATGAAAAGGATGCACAGAAGCCACAGGGAATGCGAAAAAGTGCAATAAAACCGGCCTTTTGGTTTGCACCATTCCCAGCCAGCTCCTTTGCTAGGTGATCAGAATCTCAAGTGATAGAACCGTCAAAAAAATAACATCAATTCCTGTTAAATCAGTTATATCCTCCAAACACTTTGACACTGTTATAACTGCACTGGTAGCAACTCTTACCAGCTCAGCAATTGCTGTCATTACATCCAGATCATACCATGTCAGAAGGAACGTGACACAGAGTTAACACACTCTCTAACAAGGCCCTGGTAAATATCATCAGGCACAGTTGGACATCCAGCTGCATTTCCTCCCTCTGCTGCCACACCTACAATGGTTTAACTTAACCCAAGCAAAGAAAAATCAGAGAGGAATAACAAAATGTTGAAATCAGGGGCACTCACAATGGATAAAATTAAGCATTTAAATTGCAGAGAATCCCAGACTTTTATCAGCATTTTTTATTTCTACTGCATATTAAATGATTGCCAAATACAGCAGCCTTACAAACAAATCTGTTATTTTTGTCATAGCTGTGAAGCTTCTCCACAATATATGGAAATAGTTTTACAGAACTGGTGCTGGAATTATTATCTTTGGTATCATTTTGTCCATCTGCTGACATCAGTTGGGATAAATTTTATTTCTGATTTTTGTGCCAGGCTTTTCTTGGTTTGTCACAAGCCACGTTCCCTTTATGGCTTTGGGCACCAACTTCCAGGTGCAGAACCCTGCAACTTTGAATGCAAACTGATTGGAGACATCACAGGTTTTAACATCAGAAACTTATTTTTGATCTGAGGTTAACCAAATGTCAGATGAGAGGCTCAGTGAAGCCATGGAATTTCCACCCTTGAAGATATTCCAAGCACAACAGGGCAAAACCATAAGCAAAATGCTCTGAGCTGGCACAGCTCTGGGGCTGAATGAGATGGCTTTTAGAGGACTCTTCCAGTCTACATCGTTCTGTGATCCTGCAGCTGGGATCTAGCCCCCACACATTACTGCAGCTTTCAGTACCTTCTGCTCGTGGGAGTCCTGCGCTTTCCTAACACCACTCACTCCAGACATGGAAAACTCCTAGGGTGGAACAACTCTAGTTGTTCTAGTTGCTCCATCTCTTCTCTGTGAAGAGATGTTTGGTGGATCCCCGCTCCCAGCCCCGGCTGTTGCCTTGCTGGGCTCAGCACAAAGCCAGCAGCAGCCCCGGCACAGACACCCTTGGCTGCTGCCTGCACTGGTTGCTGCCCCGGTGCAGGTAGGCTGGGCCCTGCCCCTCCCCTGCCTGATGCCTCCACAGGGACACTGCCCTCCGAGGCACCTGCCTGGATGGGTGGCACCATCCACAGTAGCCACAACAGCTGCTTCCCACACGGACACCAGCCACTTGCTGGCACAGCTGCTCCTAGAGGTGGCACATACTCAGCTGGGTCATAGAATCATTTGGGTTGGAAAAGACCTCTAAGATCATTGTGTCCAACCCAGCGCTGCCAAGCCCACCACTAAATCGTGTCCCCAAATTCCACATCTACGTGTCTCCTAAGTACCTCCAGGGATGGTGATTCCGTCACTTCCTTGGGCAGTTCCCTTCAGTTTCAAAGCCCGCCCGATGGCGAAACAATGTTTCCTAATATCCAATCTAAACAAACACAACTCCAGGCCATTTTCTCTAGTCCTGTCACTTGTTGGAGGAATACGCTAACTCCCACGTGGCTACCGTCTCCTTTCAGGAAGTTGTAGAGAAGGACAACATCCCCCTGAGCCTCCTTTCCTGCAGGCTAAACACCTCCAGCTCCCTCAGCTGCTCCTCACAGGACTTGTGCTCCAGACCCAGCTTTGTTGCCATTTTCGGGATTCGCTCCATCACCTCAATGTCCTACTTGTACTGAAGGGCACAGAACTGGGCACAGGATCTGTCGATCCTTTCCCTGGTCTTTCTGCCCACGCTATTCCTGACACAGGCCAGGGTGCCACGGCGCCCTGCACACGCTGCTCCTGGCGTTCCGGGACTCCAGCCCGGCAGCCCGAGCCCCTCTCCCGCGGGCGGCAGCCGGGGGCGGAGCAGGGGCCCGGCTGGCCGGGTTGTCTCCGCTGGGGCGGGAACTTCCCGAGCCTCTGGAGCAGCCGCTTCCGGGTGAGCGGCGCGCGCAGCCCACGTGCGGCCCGGCGGGGAGCGGCGGGACCCAGGTCGGTGGCGGGAACCGGGATCGGGACAGGGGTCACCGCCGGGCGCTGTCCCCCTTCCGCCCCGGCTGGGCCGGCCCGGCCACACGGGCCCGCCCCGAGCGGCAGCGGGGCCGGGAGAGGCGGCTGGTTGCGTGTGGCTGCTTCATCGGCGGGCCTGCTGTGGTTGTCTTCCCCCAGTTTTCTGCGGAGGCTCCTTTTCCCGAATTGCGGAGCCATGACGTCCCTGGCGGAGCAGCTGAAGCGGCTGGCGCTTCCCCAGAACGATCCCAGCCTCCTGGACCGCAGCGAGGTGGCATCGCTGCTCTTCACCTGCAAGGAAGCCGCGACTATTGACAGGGACACGTTTTTTGCCATCGGTGAGTTTGGCTGCTTAGATGCCACTGGTTTTTAAAACACTCCAAAAAACATGTGGAGAAAGATAAATAGGAAAGGCAAACCCGTATTCAAAAAAGGCCAAAAGAACAGTTCAAAAAGCTGCCGGCTAGTCAGCATCACTCCAGTCCTTGGGAAAACCATGGAGCAGTCCCTCTACGAACACATTTCTGGGCACGCAAGGGTAAAGGTGATGGGGAAGATCCCCAAGATGCTCAGGGACTGAAGAATTTGCCCAATAAGGGAAAGTTGATGAGAGGACTGTCTCTGGTCTCGTTCAGTCTGGAGAAGAGAAGGCTTTGGATGGGTCTCATAGGAGCCTGCCATTACCCTTGAGGAGGTTCCCAGAAGATACACCAGGCTATCCACAGGAGTGGGGGGCAGGAGACAGTAGGCATAAGTTGAAAGAGCAGGAGCTAAAACTGAATAGAAGGAAAAGCTTTTTCAGTGTGAGGACAGTCAAGCAGTTAACAAGATTGTCTGGGGAGATTGTGCCTTGGAAAACAAAAAAGTGACTTTTTTGAAAACTGACAGGATAATGCACTGGGCAACCTGGTTGAATTTTGGAGACCCTTTTAACCCTGCTTTGAGTAGAGCCTGGGACTGGAAATCTCCCAGTGTGCCTTCTGACATGAATTCTGTGTTTCATGGTAACATGCTGATGCCCTGCTCTTGGGTAACGTTACAGTCACAAATAATGTGAAGTGGAAGTAGCCTTTGCTGTGTTGGCACACTTCAAATTCTTTGTGCTCTATCCCTTTCCATTTTTGTATAAAATTTTATACAGGAATGTGATGGTCTTGAATAAGAAAGCTGTTTTCTAAAACCAGGCAGATTGATATAATTTTACTAACAGGATTGTAGATATATATCTTTGATGAAGTATAGTGTGTTTTTTTGGTTTCTCAAATAGTTACGCTAGAAGTGCTTGGCCGAGTTTGAGGATGAAGTTTTTATAGTCTCTTACCCAATATGGGACCTCTGATCCAGTGTTTGATCATTCCATTGTTATAAAAAATAAAATCTATAGATTAGATTTGAGTTTGCTGTGTTCCAGCTTGCACCTGTCGTCCTCCCATCCTTCCACTGTCCATCTCTGTGAAGAGTCTGGCTCCATCTCCTTGATAACTCGCACCATATCCTGTTAAGTAGCTGCAGACAGCAAGAAGATTTCCTTTTGACTCTGTCTTCTCCAGGCTGAACAGTTCCTCCTTTTCCTTGTATGTTGTTTTCCAGCTCCTAGACCATCTCAGCATTCCTCTGCTCAGCTCACATCCAGAAATGTTTTTCTTCTACTGATAATCTCAAAATTGCACACAGGGCTCCAGCTGCAGCTCACAAATGGAAGGGGCAGTTCCCTCCTTTCCTCAGCCTGCTGGACATGCCCTCAGGGACAGCACAACCCAGGGTAACTCTGCTGTTAGTTGCTAATGTTGGTTTTCTTTGTCAGTTGAGAATTAGTTCAAGTATATCAAAGGTTTTAGTCTTAGGCCTCTTTACTGCTTGTTTTGGTTTGCTTGGTGAGGATGACACATATCAGTATTGCAAAAAAAAAATGGATATGCCAGTGAGCAGGTAAGTGGGTAGGACTGGAGAACAAAAAGTGTTGTGTTTAAAGCATTCTTCCCATTTTAAATTTTTTTCTTTCCCACAGGATGCACTGGCTTAGAAGAGCTGATGGGGATTGATCCTTCGTTTGAAGAGTTCCAGTCCACTTTGTTTAGTTCCACATCCAAAGGCCTTGAACGCAGTGTTCAGACTAAAGCAGTAAATCAGCAGCTGAATAAGAATATTTCATTGTTCCTCATTCACCTTTCCCCCTACTTTATGCTTAAGCCAGCCCAGAAGTGCCTTGAATGGCTGATTCAAAGGTAATCCACTGAATATCCTACATGTCAATAGATAAGGCTAGAAATGCAAGATTGATTTTTCCCCAGTGAGAAAGATTTTGAATAATTTTACTTCAGCTTTCTGAAAATACAAGTTAGAATGTTAATAATGTGCATTTGGACTTAATCCTTATGGAGCCAGGTGCTCTTCTGTGCCAATAAGATTTTTGTCTTTTGATAAATTTCTGTGATTATTTTGATCTCTCATGGTACTCTGTACAAAAGCAATTACTTCCTTGCCTGGCTTTCACCAAAGTTACCCAGTCCTAGGCATCTTACAGAGCACAGAGAGAGGCACTTCTATATTGTACTTTTAGAAGTGGGCTTTGTCAAATAGCAAATTTTCAATATTAACTGTGAACCATGAACCCTAACTATTCTTATTCCAAGGTTTTGTAAGAAAGTGTGAAGAAAAAAAACCAATTAAGTTCTTCGTGATGTTACATTTACTTACATAAATTAACTTATCCAAATGCAGAAAGTGCAGTACTTCTTATCATGAAAGAGTGTGATTTTCCTGAAACATACTTCTTTGAATCACAATTTTTCTATATGTGTATTACATTGAGAGATTCATACTAGATTATTGTAATGTCTGGTTTAATATTGAAATCTGTGCAGAAGAAATTAAGGTAATTTTTAGTCATATAGGGACCTAAAATTGTTGATAGCAAGAGAAAAAATATGCTAGCACTGTTTCTTTCTTGTAGCACATACAGGCTTATGGCCACCTTGAATTTCTGGACTGTAGGTGGACCATAGATCTGAGTCAGTGTGACAACCATGTCAGGTCTTGCTTAAAAGCAAGTAAACAAGGTATTCTGAGAAGAATGTGGATGGATCTCTTTTCCTTTTTGGCTTCCAGATACTTTTTAACTACATATGTATGTTCTTTTCCTTAGATTTCACATTCATCTCTACAATCAAGACAGTTTGATTGGTTGTGTTCTGCCATATCATGAGACTAATCTATTTGTGAGAGTTATTCAACTTTTAGATATAAAAAGCCCAACTCATAAGTGGCATTGGATGGATCCAATACGGGTAAAGTATTTAACAGATGCAAGATGGAAGGACCTTGAGGGACTTTACCTAATAATATCCTGACTCTTCTACTCTGCTTATGAATATGGTCCACCAATTTATGTGGTTAGTTGTAGAACTGTACTGAAAAGTTTAATTACAGGAATGGAGTCTGGATACCCGTGTGTTGTTACTACTATCTTTCTTTAAAGGTGAAGAAGTTGATATTAAAAAGCTTTGACTGTAAATACTCTTTGTTTTGGCTAAGTTAAAGCATGCTTTTAAGGTGTTAATATTTGCTACTGCTAGGAAGATAAATCAATTACTAAAATTTATGTTTATTTGCACATAAGTTAAATGTAATTAATTTCATCATCTCTCTTAATGTAGACACAAAACATTCTAGAGGAGTGTGAGGAAATCCATTACTTATTTCAGTTTAAATGGTGTTAACTGATCAGCAGAATCAATTTGGAGATTATAGTAATTTCTACTTATTGTGGTTCACTTTACTCTGAGTGTTCTAATTGTACCTTTTTTTTCCACTGTGTAAAGAAACCTGGAGTCCCACTGGCAAGGGGTACTGTCATTACACACTGCTACAAAGACCTGGGTTTCATGGATTTCATCTGCAGGCTGGTAGCAAAATCTGTGAAGGTTGTTCTTTTCTTCTAGTACATTGTTTGTTGGCACTTTGTCTTCCCCATGTTTTTATAGTGGTGTTCTATTTCTTAATATTTTGAACTGCATATCAAAGAGTAAAACTAATCATTTATCAGTAAACAATATGAGGATTTCTTTTATTATAATTTGTGAAGATGACAGTCTGTCAGAAGTTCTTATAAGGAAGTGGCTGAGAACCAATGAGCCATGACAAAATAATTTGGCCATACTGTATTTTTTACTGTGTTGCCTCAAAGTATTTAATTGTCTTGATTTCTTTCATAAACTCATTCCTGCTATTAGTTTTTAACTGTGCTCTGAATGTCCGTGTCTCTTGTGGTGGTTGTCATGGGTGTTTTAAATACACATCTTCAAATATTAATGAGAATTTGAAATTGAGAATGATAGAAGGTGGGCAATTTTTTTGTTGTTGTTTTTTTCAGCTAACATCTAATAGAGGGATAGTTCTGTAGTCTCAGAAGGGTAAGATGTGTGACAGATCCAGTTATTTAGAGAACTGGGATGCATCTGCTGTCAAACTAAGCAAAACAGACACAATAACAGAGTTTATTCACAGGTGTAGAAGGAGGTGTTAAACAACACCATTTAGCTTTGTGGCTGTCCATCTCTGAGTCTTGAGCAGCACACAAAGATCACAAGTAATTTGGGCTGCCTTATTCTGATTACCTCCTTTGGCACCTGTTTCCATCTGCCGTGTCTGTGAGCAGGAGCAGTAACCTCTGGCAGGGGTTGCTGCTGTGAGAGGTGATGACTTCAGGTGTGCCAGCAGGAGCTCTGCTGGAGCTTGCAGGCTGGAATTCAAAGATTTTGGTGATTTGAGGGAACCCATGTGTGCATTTCCACTTGCCCTGATGTCTGAACAACCAATTTTTTCCAGGTCTTTGCAGAGTGTCCCGGCAACTCAGCTCAACTGAGAGTTCTCCTTGTGTTTTATGCTTCCACCATTGTGTCAGCTCTTGGAGCTGCAGAGAAGATAACAGACACTATGGTCTCTCTGCTGCTCCCTTATGTCCAAAAGGTAGGTGAAGCTCTGTTTCCCTCCCGTGTGATGAAGTGTACTGTGTTCTGCAGACATGCATCTGCAGATAACATCCAAGAAAGACATCCTGTGTGATGCTTACTGTACCACTCAGCCTGATTTGAAAGCTCAGGCAGATGAGGGTCCATGGGAAATAATGTTTTTTCACACCTCAGATGAGCACTTTAAGAACTGTCTTCTACTCTGCATGAGGAATGAAGCCGTGAGAAATGGATACACAGTTTGGAGAATGTCTTAGCTCTGAGATTTATCATGACTAAACCATGAGGAAATAGTGTCAGGGTAGACAATCTGCTTTAATCTCTCTTCTACGATTGTTACTTTGTCAATAAACAGAGCAGTAGTTAATACAGGTATCTTCTTTGTCTGTGGACCCTGCATGACAGATTTTTCTTCTTGAACATCGAGTTTATAGATACCTTAAACATTAACACATGGAAAAGATCATAGTGGGATTCTGTGGATGTCAGAATAAAGATGACTTTTATGTTAATGTACTCTTTTGTGTTAGGCTGTGTTAAAAATTCACCTTTGTCTCTTTTTCTAGGGCTTGAAATCCTCTGTACAGGATTACAGAGCTGCAACATACATGATAATCTGCCAGATGACAGTAAAAGTGACAGTGGAAACTTCCTTGGTGCATTCCTTGATGGTACAGATAAGCAAGACATTATTTAAAGTGCCCTCATTAATCAGGGATGGGCTGGCTTGCTTGAACCTACTTCTGCAAACTCAGAATGGAGATAAACTTGGAAAAAAGTAAGTCTACGTGAACAGATTTCTGAAATTCCAAACTGTGCTTTGATAATTTGAAATTTTTATATCCTCATCATTAAAGGGATACTTCCCTGTCAAAAGTTTTGGTAGCTGACGTTTCAGAGGCCTCACAAGTTCCTTTGGCTTACTTTGAAAATTTGTATGCTCACTACAGCAAAGGAGTCTCAGTGGTGCAAGTTGGTCATCTCTTGCTCCTTCTGCTGCTTCTCTTAGTAAGGGATTGATGTCAATGTGGAAAACTGAACCCTGTCAAGTAAGAGGTCATCTGGAAAGTGCAAAGAAGTTCTGCCCTTTCCATGGAAGGGCTTTGTGTTGGTGTAGTTTAACACCTGAAGCATAAGTGTTTTGGTATCACCACTTTTTGGTCTCACTTCAGGTGAGTTGTTCTCCTGGAGCTTTGTGTGGTAGATTCCCATCCATCCATCTGCCCTGCTCTGGCACAGTTGGCTTGTGCTGGTAACGTGCATTTGAACATAGTCCCACATTGCTACAGGGAATTTGCTTGCTGGCACAGAAGAGTATTCCAATAGGAAAAATCTTATGAGGGATATATAGAGTGATTACTTTCCAGGTGCTTGAACACTGTCATAGGTTAAAAAGCACAGGTGTGGGGTAAAAGGAGACAAAGTGAAACTTTGTGTCAGCTGACAGGGAAATGGCTTCTCAGAGGATCTGTCATTGCACTCATTACTTCTCATACTTTTTCTGCCACTGGGGGATAGATATGCTCCTTGCAGTGTGAGTTATCTCTTCCTGTAACTCATACAAGTATTTTCCTTTTACTACCAGCTTTGCAAAAAACGTAGGTAGGTTCACTGTGCCACTGCAGCAGCTGTGCTCAACATGACTGGCAGTACCTTCTTTTCTTCTTGGGTATTGAATATGCCAATAAACATCTGGCATTAAGAAAATGGAGCCCTTTGAATCTTTTCAGTGTTTGTTTACAATGGAGCTGTTACCTGATGCTGAAAATTGAATCCTCGTGAAGTCTGCATGGTTTTGAAAGTGTTTGTAACCCAAATGAGCATACATACTTTTTTTTCTCCCCTTTCATTTGTGCAGGCCGTTTAATTACCTGTGCAAAAGCCCAGAACTGGTAACACTTTTGCAAGGCCTATCAGCAGGGTATGACATCTCTCCTCTCCTCCGCTACCTGTTGCCTCACCTTGTTCACACCATCATGAAAAGTGATACAGGTAAGTTAGCCCAGGTTCTTTGTAAAACTTGGATCAGCCTTAAGGACAGATAACTCTGGTAAATGTGGCAGCTGTGTAATTGCTTCTTCCACTTAAACTTTGCCAATACCTGTGAAGACTTGATTGAGCTTTTGTGTGTTTGCTTTTTGTTTTTCCTTTTTTTTTTCCTTTTAGAGGTGTATTGTAGTACTGTGAAATCTTGGGTAGATTGCATATGTGGTTTAATTAGGGGACAGCTGTGTTTACCCAGTGAATTAAATGTGCCAGTGAACAGTCTGGGGCAGCGAGGTTGGCTGGCATGCTGTTGTAGCCTTTGTCTGTGCTAGAGAGTCTGTTTGGATTGTGGCATTGTGGCATTGTAGTGCTGAATCACACTGGGAATGCTCTTTTGTTAAAAAGGTCCAAATTCACACCAAGGAATGTTCTAGGGAAGTTGCTGGCACAGCTTTTAGCAGCAGGCCTGGAACATGCCAAAGCATCCTTGAATTTACTGGCAGCAATCCTGGCTTAGGAATTTTAACAATATTGGTATAAAGCGTTGCTAATGGGTCACAGAGAGTTACTGCTGGTAATCAATGAGCACTGTGGTCTTCAAGTTGTGTGCTTGGTTCACCAGAGGATGATGCCTGTACAAGCTCTTTGCTTTAATCAGAACAAAGGAGGTGTTCTCTAACTATTGTTCATCTTTTATGATTGTCCTTAGAAGAGCAAGAAGAATCCGAGGAGACAGAAAATGACATTTACATCAAGCATCTTCAAGCTATTCTTGAGAGTATACCACTGGAAAAGGATTTAGATTCCCTGTTGGCTTCGTGAGTTGACTTCAGCTCTTTTTTGTATGCAGTACTGGGGTCACTTCTGGTTTAATAATAAGTAATTCCTGACAGTGGCATTAGCATTTTATGACCATGTTTTTCTGAGTTCATAAGTGAAGTCCAGACGTGGATTTTGAAATTTAAACGTTCAGTAACCCAGAAGAGCCATTCATTTAAAGTTTGTGGGAGTAGTTGTGGAACAGAATGAATTTAAGGCCAGCAGCAAATCTGTACTTGCAGTAAATAATGTATATTAATGCTAATCTGTTAAGCACTGTGCTTTATAATAATAATGAAAAAGGTACCATGCAAAATGTGGTGGCTTTTCCTTTTGTTTGTAATTTTAGCAAGTTTCTTGAAGAGTTTATCTCCCGTGGTACAGAGATTGAATCTAATCCCACCAAAATGGCTGCACTCAATCAAAAGATCCTTCCTCTTATCAGACTTCTTGAGAGAAAGTAAGTTCCATTTTTCTATGACAGACTCACAGTCTGTAGAGTGGTGATATCAGCTATGGTCTTGTATTATTGGGTATAGTGAGCACAATAGTCTTGCTGAAATACATAGAAAAGAAATAACTGACTCCTAGTCTATGTCCAAATTTTGTTTTACTGATCTGTCCTTACATGTTTTGTTATCACTGTAATACATGGACACAAACCTACTGGCTTTGTATAGCTCTTTACTTCGTAGCATGACCTTCTCTGTTCATATGTATCCTGGTGGTCTGCATATCATTCATCTGTGTTAAGACATAATGTTTTATTGCCTTTGCAAACCACTTAAAATATCTGGTCTGTATGAATGTGTGTGCATTCAGTTTCCTCGGTTTTCCTTGTATTTCTCTTGTAAATACATGTTTTTCTATAATCCTCTGCAGAAAATACTGATGATTTTGTCTTTTGGCAGGTATCCTAAAGCATTAGACTCTGTGTTGGAGAAGCACCTGGAAGATTGCACAGATGAGGCTGCCCAAAATCTTTTTCATCAATTTATTTCTCTTTCGTTAAGCTGTGGCAAGTACAAGGTAGGCAGGATTGTGATCCTAGCTCTTATATGGTTATACTGTCAGAAGGCTAATTTTTGACAGAGTTCTACTCTCTATTCCTCCTTATAAATGAAATGTCTACATCATTCCCACAAAAAAAGGAAAAAAAAACCCAAACCAACCGTAACTTGATTAAATATTTGTGGGGGGAGCTTGGTCAAAACTGTGGTTAAACAAAAGCTATCAGGTCTTTTAAGGTTTTTTTAATCAGAAGGACTCCTGAGTGTGAGCCTTTTTAAAATTTTTTAAAATTTATACATTGCCACCTGCTCCAGTTGCCACCAATAATTTTCTTCCTTAGGAACATGGCCACTACATACATTGTAGTAGTCAATAGTGGTGACACAGGGGGTGCTCAGCAAGGCCTCATCTTAGTTACGGATGTTGTCATTGGCAGAGGTGTCTGTTTTGCGAAAGCTGAGAAACAACTTGATCAATACTGTTGAGAGAAGATGGCTTGGTCCTTTTCCTTGCACTGATTTTATGGATGTTTACAGTCGGTAACAGGGAAGAATAGAGTGACCACAGAGTTCTTCCTGTGCCATTTCTGAAGAGCAATTGAAACTCAGCCTAACACAGAATAACCATTACTACAACAGATCTGGCCAAGGAATTTATTATAAGAGCTGGTTAGTATTGTGGCTGTTGTTTGCAATGATTGAAAGACTGAAAGCACTTGGGAAGATATGACAAATTACATAAAGAAGCGCTTCCTGAATTTTTGCACTGATTTAACAAGGGCGCAGGTTCTGTGTCTGAGTAACAAGTGGATTAACTGAAAAACTAGGCATGCAGAACAAAGGCATATGACTCTCTTCCAGCTTTTAAGGTTCCTGAGATAAGTGCACGCAATTGGGCTAGCAGGGATACCTTTTTAACAGTTCCTATCTGTGCTCTGTCACACTGACATTGTCACTAGAGCTTTCTCAGAATCCTTAGATAAGTGTAAGGCTTTTCTAGGACATAATGGTGTCTGTGACTTACTGTACTTTTCAAGCTATCTTCCAAAAACTGTCTGCAATAGTGAAGAAATTTAATAATTTAAACCAGTTATACAATATCATTGTAATGTAATTTAACTTTCTAGGTGTTGATTATGCAGGTTTTCTTCTGGTACAAAAAATTGCCATAAGAAGGTCTCCCGTTATCCTTATGTATATTTAGGGTATTTCCAACATGCAATGGGGTTACTGTGAAATCTGTATTTCAGTTTCTGGAAGACTCTGATACCTCCCTTCTGCTTAGTTTGAATCATCCTCAGCCTGCTGTGCGGATCCTGGCTCTTCAGCATTTGAAAGATGTTATTGAAACTTCAAAGGTTTGTGTCTGAATCTCTCACTTAATAGAACTGACTTAACATAGAATGTCTTCAAAAAGCTGTTTGCCAGACTTACCAGTTGAAGTTGAGTGGTATGTGAAACTGTGCCTGTGTCATCCTTACTGCTTTTCATGGTGTTTTCAGTAGGCTTCTGTCACCATTTCCCCATATCCTGGAGTCTGGATATAGTTCTTGTTGATTAAGCTGCTTCCATTTTCATAAAATCCAAGTTAATGAATATTTCTAGTTTTCTTTCTTTTGTTACTGAAAGTTAGTCTACCTGTGAGGTTTAACTTAGATGATATTACCATTTCTCTTATACTAGAATTCAGATATTTCATTAAAAGCCTTTAAAGTGTTCTACTGACAAATTATTTATTTTCCCTTTGACTCTGTTTTCCTTTATTTTTTCAGGAAGGCTTTGACCAGGCTTTCATAGAAGAAGCAATTTTTGGACGGCTCAAGGATGACAACAGAGATGTTGTGATGTCTGCTCTCAGTTCTTTGGAGGTAAGTGTGTCTTTTGGTGTGAGAGATTTTACCTGGTCTGGAATGTGTGTGTGTCTGGAAAGTATTCTGTGTAGTTGTCTTTCTTGTCCTTATGTCCTTATTGCATGACTTTTATCCTTTAACAGGATAAAGCTGCAGCACAAATTTAGGAGGCTTGTGTTGTTTGCCATCTCATGAATTCCCCCCAAATCTTTGCTACTTGATCCTTCCCAAGGTGTTGGCCATTAAAGTGAATTTATCAATTTTGATGGTTTTTTAATGTAGCTACTGAAGCATAATTAAATCTTTGATTATTATTTGAGGCATGCTTCCTGCTTATTCTGTACATTTTTCTATAAAAAGGCAAGCCACACTATCTGTATTTTGGATGGAAAGTGGTGAAGTCACAAGACATTGCTCTAGTGAGAGGTGCTCAGTTGAGTTTTTCCATATGTGAGTCATTTGGTCAGTTGATAGTGGCAAAGTCCTGAGCTGCAGCTCAGGTTTACTGGATAGGACTCTGGTATGCATTGTGCTGATTGTTTCCAGCTAGAGTAACAGTCTGTCTTTATGGCTTCTGCTGGTAGTAGTGGAGATTATTGGCAGTAGTGGAATTGGTCTTGTGTATTCATTCATTCTTGATCACCAGTAAATAGGAATAGAAGCACCTGAGTGCTCCTTTAAACTTTAGTGTCTTTTGTTAAAGTGCCTTATATTTTTGTGATCCAGATGCTATGTAAAGTAAAAGCAATTCTTATTTAATTATAAGACAGTTTGCATATCGTTTATCAATTTTACCAAACATTTCCACATTCAATAAATTCTCCATACTGTAGCATATCAACAGGGCATACTGGGCAGCCTTATTGCTTCTTTTCACCTGATAGTATTTTCATTACATGAACATCAGCAGTAATCAGTTAGTTATGTTTGATCTCTGTTTCCACTTGGTATAGCAGATGCATTTTCCATTATGATGCGGTAAACTGTTTGTATATTGTATTTTCATTCATTTTTCTTGATTATGCTTCAGACTTTCAGGGAACAAGTCAATCCAGAAGTAATAGTATCAAGTCTTTTGAACATTTTCGAGAAAGCTGATCTTTCAAAGGATGGAAAGTGGTATGTTCATGCTTTTTTTTTTTTCCAGTCTGCATTCTTTCTGTATAAATTATTATTTTTAAAGTAACTATAAAGAGTATTTTAACAACTGTGTTTCTCTGCAAATACTTTTTGTTATGCTATTTCTATGCTGAGTTACAGGAGACATGTTCAATTATTTTCATACCATTTCCCATTAATTCCTTATTTGTTCTTGCTGCTGTTTAGATGCAGAAAATCACCATGGAGAATAGAGATCAAATCAAAGAAATGTTGCTGATGTGATTGAGTAATGTGTTTTCAACATGATTTGTTCTCTTTTAGGTACAAGGTTTTGGAGCAAGCAGTAAAAATTTTAGTCACAGAGGAGATTCTGAAAGAGAAGAAAGAACTGCTAGATGCAGCAGTAATGCAGTTGTTACCTTTTATGATAATCACTAATGCAAATTCAAAATCTTCAGATTGGAAAATGGCTGCTTGTTTATCAGAGTCTGATCTCTGCTCCTTACATCCTTTACTGAAAGGCTGGCCAGAAGGTAAAGCATTTCTTGCGTAACTAATTTGATAAGAGAAAACTTGTGGCAAGTTAGGACCTCATCCTTATTGAACCTAAACAGATATTGAAGGAGGCAGACTGTTACTATCAGGCTATCATGCTGTAACTCTTAACTTTTTAAGAAATGGATTTCTTAAAAAAACTCTTTGAAAAGAGGTAGAAATTGTTTAGTATGTTTCTGACTAATTGTAAATATTATTGAGCCACCAATAGGTTAATATGTGAATTTTGTACCGAGATTATTTGATTTTTTTTTTTTTTTTCCCTTCCCTTGGAGTAGCTCTTGAAGAGGCAATTAAATCTACCAAGTCTGCAGAGTTGGTTGGAGTGGCCAATGAAAAGATTATTCTGCTTCTTTCTGGAAACTTGACTTCAGGGGACCCTTCCTCACTATTGCAAATGGTGAGTGTACTGTGTCAACTGAACCTTAAAGTTTTACTTTTCAGATGGTGACTGGAATCATACAAATGTGATATAGAAGAAGTTTGCATGGCTGCTCTAGGCACTAGTTTTTGTCATCAATCTGCTAGGCAAATATGTGTGTATGTGTGTGTGTGTGTATATATATATATAAAATAACAAACCACAATACCATACATATAAAACCAATTTCTTCCTTTACGTAAGGAAAAGAAGTGATTACCTTTTTTGGCAGATCATTAGTGTAACTAAATGCAAGGAATTTTTAGTTTCCTGAAAAAAATTTTCTAGAGAGTAAGCAAATATACCTGTGGGTAGTTCATAGAAACTGATGATTGTGCATTGCAATATTTCAAAGAGTACAACTACAGCAGACAGTAACTTTTTACCTGTGATAGAAAGTAAACAGCATTACCTCAGTTTTCATTTACATTAGTCATAGTGAAGTCCCACTGTCATACTGATTTTTGTTTCCTCCACTCTTTTTTCTAAGGTTGATGACCTGATACTCGTTGCTGAAACAGAATCTGACAGTGTGAGACAGAAAGTAACTGCTCATATAATTGGTTCAGTGCTTGTTCAGTGTTGCTGCAATACACAGATGAAGGAAAATTATTTTCCAGTGGCTATCAGAGTCTTCCGCTTCTTGGATAAAAAAATTCAAAGTCTCAGAACTTGTGAACCTGCAGAGGTAAGATGTTAGCAGTGTGGAGAGGGCATTTTCTTTGTACTGAAAACAGTATTAAGAAGGTTTTTTTTAATTGTTTTTACTGAAGGTCAGGTTCAGAAACTTTGAGAAGGCCTGAAAAATCTCACCTTCATTTCTTCTCAGAACAAAAACACACATTTGACAATAGTGCCATTAAGAATTACTCTAGTATTTTATGTGTGTTTCCATTGGAATTTTCTTGACTGAGTTTGTTGAGAAACAGCTGTAGGTTTTTTCTGTGTGTAAGAAAAGAAACCCATATGAGCAGGGCTGTGTTTCTGTGTGTACATCCCCTCACATATACACACATAGTGGCACATGGTAATTATTTGTTCTGACCTCAGGTCATTCCATTAATGATTTTTTGTATATGCAAGTATCTGAACGATACGGATTATTTTTCTGGAACAGAGCTAGGTGAGAGTGTTAAACTGACTGTCAAAAATGCTGCAATTCCAAATTCCTTTGAACAGATATTTTAGAGAGACTGATATTTTACTCTTCTGTTACCTTATTTATGTACACTGTAATTATGGTAGAAGGAGCTGGCCTAACTTTCAAAACTGCAGATGCAAGTTTTAATGTAAAGTCAGAAATGTAATTCACTCCATAAGGATACCTCTTTGGAGGTTGGAAATTAAATGTTGCTGAGTTTTAATGCTTAATTTCTGTTTTCTGTTGCATGGAATTGTGACAGAGTACATTAAAATTGATTTTCATTCACAGGAAACTCCCCTAAATTGGTGTGTTGAAACAGCAGAGGAAACTTTGGTGCCTAAGGACTTGTTAAGTGCATATATAGAAAAGCTCAATAGTGATGAGACTGCTCATGCAGAGGAGTCAGCTATGGTCCTGTTCTTATTAAAAAACTTCATTAATGGCCTAAAACCTCCCCTGTCCTTTTCAAAAGGTAGGTGTTAAGATTTTGCCTGTCCCTTACATCAATGAAAAAGGAAAGTTTATTTTTTTTTCCTTTAGAAGTTGCTGGAATCAAGATGTTGCTTCCTAAACCTTCTCCTTTCTTATTGACATCTGTAAAGATTACTTACTTGAGAACATGAAATCAACCAAATGTATTGTCTTTTAACTAGACATGTCTGTTCTCACCTTGTTTCTGAGGGTGTTCCTGTGCACCTGCTGTGTCTTAATTATAACCTGCATTTTTTAGAGGAATCTTGGTGGAATCCTGAATCTTTGCATCAAGATAGCCAAGACTACCTGCACCTCCTCTTGGGGCTGTTTGACCTGCTTGTCAGTGGAGCTAGTGAGGGAAGCAATGCTCTTCAGTACAGAGCACTGATGAATCTCTTATTCAAGGTATTATTTTTGCATTTGTTGCTCTGAATTATGAGTCATCAACTATTACATGGTTGCATTAATTTTATGGAAAACAGAAAAATGATCAACAGGTCATGCAATGCTGCTGGTGGCATTCAAGTACTGTGAGGAGATGGAAGTTACTTAACCCTAAATGTAATAATATGCTACATTAAATAATGTAAAAAAATGGAATAATGGAAACTAATGAAAACTAAAGAAAAAACCAAAACAAAACACAAATGTACTAGTTGAGGCAAAGATGAAAACATAACACTGATTTGCAGGACAAGATCAAGAGCCTTAAGTTTGAGCAAAAAAATTTGGTAAATACAGAAACTGAAAGGAAAACTTCTCTGAGAAATTTTGTGTTTCCTTATTACATCATCTCATGGTTTTTCTCATCCATATGTAAATAATGTCTGGACTTGTATATACATGCAGCATTTACTCAAAACCTTTTTCTTCCCAAAAGATACTGTTTCTCTGTTTTTGTGAGACAAAGTTCTCTTTTGGTGTACTCCTTTGAAGTGGGTGGGGTGGTTCATCAAATGTTTTCAGTAGTAGTTTGTCAAATAAATTAAACAAGTGCTTTTTTTGGTTTTTGGGTTTTTTTTCTAAGGTACATCTAAAAGATTCAGAGGTTCTCTTCAAATTCCTTTCCATTTTATGGACTTATAGTTATAACCTTTCAAATCAACTGAACTATGAAGTCAGTGCAATGCTACAGACTCAGGCTCTGTATATTGGTTATGCACTGCTTGAATCACACACAAACCAGAAAAAGAAGCAACTGCTATCACCATCATCTCCAGGTAAAGTAAAAGACTATCTGTCTATCTATCTATCATCTTAAAACTCAATCACAGTACTTTTTAATGTTGTGCAATTTTACTATATTTTACACCATGAAGGGTATCTGGAGTTATTTATGTTTAGCTGCACTGGGCTGAGATAGTTCTCTTGCTGATTCACTGGTGCAGTTGTAAGTCCAAGCTTGAAGTGAAGCCACTTTTTTAAAAATTTTAAAAGTGTTAATGGAGCACAGTGCTGTGCTGAAGGAGTCTGTTAAAGGACATTACTGTCTGTGCAGTGTTAGGGTGTGATAATCAGTAGCAAATATATGAACTCTGAGCTCAAACATGAATATAGGGACTGTGATGAAATTCAGAGTTATGAATCTGAGACTCGTGTTGGTTTTATGCACCCTAGAAAAAAGTGAAAAGCCTTCTTAATTCCAAAGTCATGTTGATGCCTCTTCAGGAACAGCTACAGTAAAATTTTCACCACTTACTTTACTCTGTTCTTTTCCTCCTTCCCTCCTTCTTCTTGCAGTGGTGATATCTTTGCTAATTAATTTGGGTAGTCCTGTGAGTGAGGTTCGAAGGGCTGCTCTCAACTGCCTCTGTTCCTTGAGAGGAATAAAGGAGTCTCTGTTCCATCCTGTCCTTCAGCATCTGGAGCAAAAGACAGAAGAGATTGTATCTGACCCTACATACATAGCACAGGTATTTTTTTAATTAAGGTGTACATTAATACAGGTTTTGTCTGCTGCTGTAAGTTTGTGTCTTACAGAAAAGAAATCAAATTAACCAGGAAAGTTAATTGTCTTTGTATCCTATAGTGGACTGATTTATAATTTTTTAGGAACTATAAAAACATTCAAATGATCTATTACGTGCAGAGAGCTGAGAACCTAAGAGGCATTAACGGTGGTTTATTTTGAGATTAAGAACTCTAGATCACAGTGTTATGAAAGCATCAAATAATTGTTGTTTTAAGGCATTTTTATTGCAAGAAAAGAACTTAATTTTCACTTTGCTAATGAACTAGATTATGGGAACTCTCTTTGAGGAGCTTGAGACACAGCCAAAGCAGAAATCCCAGAAGAAAAAATTGTTGGACGCTTTGGAAAACATACTTGATTGTGTACAAAGCCCCATTTTCCCATCATATATTGCAAGAAACTTAATGAAAATTCTTCATGAAATCCATGGTGAAGTAAGTGCTGCCTTTTGATTTTTTAATGGGTTCTGCACTTGAGTGAAATGCTGAAATCACATTTCATTTAGTAATAATGCTGTTAAATAATTCCATAATGTATTAGACTATTAGGTACTGAGTTGACACCTCCAGTAATATGCAGTAAAGCTGCAAAGTGTGGTTTAATGAAACATAAATGTTTGCATGCTCCTTCCAGGAATGTAATGGCTGCAAAATTTTGCATTGGAATTTTTAAGGAAACTCCTTTGATATTACTAAAAAAGACTGTTTCAGAAGAGATTGTTACAGAAGAAATGTATTACTTTGGTTAGTGAACATAGAGTTTTCTGTACGTAACTGCAAGTTAGTGCTGTGAATTACTTATATATATATTAACCCACTCTTATCTAGCATATTCAGAATTGTCCAAGTGCTGGAAAATATATGACTTCAAAGTTCAAAAAATGAATTAAATTAGAATTTTTATGTTCTGTTCAGTTGTATGTGTCTTGAAAAGACTGTGAACTGTATAGAGGGGGTGAGTGGTTTTGCTTCACATTTGGATGTTGTGGAAAACAGCAGTCATAAATGGGTGGAAAGGAGCAGATGAGCAGGTACTTGGGGTAATCTCATATTATGTCTTGTACTTTTCCAGTTGAACAGCTGTTACCTAAAATACTGTGTGCAGTGTGGTCTGAGAGAGGGGATGCTGCAGTAAAATGAAGCTGTGCTACTGGAAAGTTGTTAAATTGAGAATAGATAAAAAACTCTGTTACACATTTTCTCTGCTTGCAGATGGTTCTCTCTCACCTCTTGCCTGCACTAGACCGTTTGCTAGAGAAGGTCTTTAACAGACCTGAGGCCATGTTGAAAGATGAAGTCATTCTCCTGCATCTAATCCTTGGAAGGTTTAATGAATATTCAGCAACCCTCCTGTGCAAGAATCAGCAGAGTCTGGATTTATTTATCAAAAGTCTGCATGCTGCCAAGAAAATATATGAAGAAATTCCACCATTTCAGATCACAGCACTTGGGCAGGTAAGGCTTCATGAAATAGCTTTTATTTATTTTTATGCTTAAAGCAGCTGGAAGTGTTTGAGATTACAAGGGCTCTTTCTCTGTGAAGGAATCCATAGCTTTTGACCTGTCTTTTTTTACTGCAAGATTTTGATGTCTCCACAGTGTCTTTGAAACATCTGAGCAGGCTGCAAAACTTGAACTCTTAAAATTATCAGGAAATACTGCTGCTTGCTCTATTTTTTGCTTTTTGACAGGCACAAAATAGCAATACTGTATTTGCATGCAGATGAATTCCTTTATTGTTACTGATACTATTGTTCCATAGGTTTTAGGTTTTTGTCAGTCAGGCAAGAGCTTTACCTAATGCTTTTCATCTGAAGAAAAATTGTCAACAAAATTGTCAACATTTCTCACAGTAGGTGCTTTTTTCTACTGTTTGAACAAAGCTATAAATTCAGGCCTATATTGGCCAGGTGTTGGCATGTACTTCCCAAAGGCTGGCAGCAGCAAGTTTGTTCCCCGCACCAGTCAAGTTGTGTGAAAAATTTCAGAAATTCAATTATCTGTTGGATATTTCACGTGTGATTTACATCTTTAAGATTCCTGGATATATATAAACACAAGTTAATATGCAAATTTTTTGCAATACTGCAGGATGGGGTGTGTCATACAGAATCCAACAAGAATAATTCCACACCTTGTGATTTTGTTACCCTCTTAAAGTACACCTCTCTGCATCCTTTTTTTTCCCCTTTTGTAGATTACTAAGCCATTCTTTGCAGCTGTGTCGGATGCGACGGTGCAACAGAAGCTACTAAAAGTGCTGTTTGACTTACTCTTGAATTGTAAGAACCCACATTGTGCCCAGACTATCAGCAGTGTGTTTAAAGGGGTAAGTGGCAACCTCCAGAACACAGAAATATGTTCAAACCTGCTGCAGTGTGATTTTGTGTCACCTACATTCAGTAACGCTTGTTCTTCATATCATTTATAGTGGGGAAGGAATGGGAAGCTTTTTGTCAAATAATAGCGGTGTTAATGGTATGAAAAGTTTGTTAAATGACTGCTCTTAAAAGGTGTTTCTTTAAAAGCCACCTTTTATCAGTCATTTACTACGCTAAGTGAATGAATTCAGCAGATGTCACTTCTTCTCAGCTGCACTGATTTTCATTTTCTGCAATACGATAGGAGTATGTGGATTATATACCCATATATGCATGAAAGGGATGTGTTTTTTAAAAAAGGCAGAGCACAAGTATGTGATGTGACAAATTGTTCACTGATGCTTGCCTTGTTATTGTTTTCTTTCAGATTACAGTGTGTGCTGAGCAGATTGTTAGAGAACTGGAGCCTCCTGAGAAAACCAAAGGTCTGACCACTGTTCAACAGACTAGAAGGCAGAAAATGCAGCAACAGAGGTAAAATAACTAGAAACCCACAAGTATTATCTGTGCAGTTTGAAAATACCACTTGTCTTAATAGTTTGTACTGAAAATGCAATTGAATAGTTTGTACTGAAAATGCAAGCAACTGTTTCTTCTTTTCCTGTCCACAGTAAAACAAATCCAAGCTACTTTTGGCATGAGAAAACCAACTCATGTTGCTGTTTGAGAACTAATGGAAATACAGTCTAAATATATTTAAAAATCCACTATGTTTAATATTGACAGTTGCTGTTATAGAATCTTGACACAGTTGAACAAGATTCATTTTGGTTAATAGTAAGGTTAGTTTTAAATATAGATGCATGGACAAATTACATACATTTGGCTCAAACCTAGCAGATGTTCATCAAAGTATTCGTTAGTTGACTGAAAAACAGTATTTTGTTTCCAATGAGATGGTAATATACTCATTAATTTTTAGATCCTTGTCCTGTTTCTTCTCTCTATTCTCCTAAGGAAGTGTTTTGTTCACTGTACTTACTCTCTTTAAACCTTCTTTCAGCCATATTGAAACAGGATATTGAGTTAATTTTCCTGGTTTGACCTACAATACCTTTTCTAATTTTCCTTCACTTGACCATTTTGAATAATCATCACCTATTAGATTGACCCATCTGTAAACTGTACCTGTCACAGTTTATAAACACACAGCTCACATAACCCCCACTGCCTGCATAGTCAGTGTGTTAACCACTAGTAGTTCCACAGAAGCAAGTTTCCTGGATGGCAGGATCATCATTTGGACAGTTACCTGGTGACAGATTTTTTTTTTCATCACTTCCAGAAGTGTTTCCAAGAAACACTTGATTTTTCAGGTTCACTCTGAATTTTTTTTGTTGTTTGTTTAAAATTCGTTGCTGGTTCAGTCAAAAGCACACACATTGCCACCTCTCCAGGGAGCAGCAGTAAAGGACATACATTACTGTGTGAAAGAAAAATGGTCTTTTTTTACTTGGCTGTGTGTTTCCTTTGCAAATCTCTGGTTGTTTGTCTTGTCTTTTTAGAAAGCCTCAAGATGCAGAATTGGCACCAGAAACGAGGCAGTTCAGTTGGCAGAGGGTGATGCTTATTCTGGAGTTGCTGCAGCATAAGAAGAAGCTTCGGCGTCCGCAGGCATTGGTACCTGCACTTTTCAACCTTCTGAGCAGGTAATGGTGCCCCCACAACACAGCCCTGGAGCCTTCTCTCCTGCAGCAGGCTCTGTAAAGCATGGAAATATGGGCTGCTGTGTCTCTGCTTTGGTGCCATGTCTTGTAGCTTAGCTTGCCTTTTTCAAGTGAACTTCTTAATCAGAGGAGGGGAATGGGAAGTTGCTACAATTTGTTTCCCTTTGAAACAGTAAGATTTTTACCTGATGTATAGCTTCTCTTGTGTGAAAACTTTATCAGGCAGAGGGCTTGGGATTGCCAAGAAGGATGACACCTGTCCTAAAACTGGGATAATTGGCAGGACTCAGGTCTTCAGTAGAGCTATTATAATTCTCTAAGCTTTGAAATTCCTCCCAACACATTTGAACAGTCTTAGTCCAGTGCAGCCTAAGGAAACTATTGTTTTTCCTGCCAGCCCTATATCCAGCCACTTAAGAAAGATTATATGTAGACTGGGTGTTTGTCTGTCTTTCCTTATGACTTGCCTGTACATAGACTGGCACTTATACTCCAGGTTATATTCATGTTTTTGGCAGTGCTTTGATAAATTTCTTCTACTAGACCAGTTGATGCATTTGAAAATTAAAAAAAGAGAAACTTTTGGCAAAGAAACTTTGCCAAAACTTCTGGCAAAGGCTTTCTGGAAGCCTCAGTTTAGAACTTAGGTAGAATTAAAATTGCAATTTCTTATTCGTATCTTAATATGCAGTTTGGTCATTTTTCTTCTGTCTCATTTTTTTCATGAATGTATAGGTGTCTGGAACCCATGGCATCAGAAGAAGAAAATATGGAATATACAAAGCAGTTGATCCTCAGCTGCCTGCTGAACATCTGTCAGAAATTGTCATCAGATGGTAGCAAGGTACCAACAGGTAAAAATCACCAGACTCATCTCTTGGTAATTCTCTCACCAGGTCAGCATTAAAACAGTGGTCTCTAACTTATTTTTTTTCTTTAGTCTACACTGTTTTGTTGAGGAGAGAAAGATTCCTCTATAAGTGTATACAAGTTCCTAATCATTCCTAATCATTTTTTTTAGATGCATTAGGTATGGTTTGCAAAGTGAAAACAGTGCTTGAGCGTACTGTTTATTCCTACATGGCTGACCATTAATGTGTTAATCAGTGAATATTTTTACCTGCAGATATCCTGGACAAAGAAAAATTCAACGTGGAACTGATAGTTCAGTGCATCAGGATTTCTAAAATGCCCCAGACACATCACCATGCTCTGCTGCTCCTTGGTGCTGTTGCTGGAATGTTTCCTGTAAGTAGCACCTGGAATTTATGCGTCAGCTCTTCTCTTTGGTTTCCAAATACTGGGTAGAGTGAAGAACATATGCATCTGTTCTGTGATGAGAAACTTCCTCAAAAGAGCCAGAGGCAAAATGGACAAGTTCCCTGCTCTTTTAGGGCTTTCTGTTCCGTTTTAGTTGAAAGCACACCTCTGTCTTGATGTTTTGATTACCACCATTTATGGCTCGCAGTGGAGTGCAGGAGAAACGGAAGAAGCTGTCTGACACCAGCCCTGCCTCACCTTCCCACTGTGGTCACAGTTCTCATGCCTTCTTTTTTCTACTGCTTTTTTATACAAAAAGGGAAAACATCTGACCTGATAGCACATGCCTTCTTACAAGTTCCTATCTTGTACAACAGTGACAAGTGTAATTGTAGTTGATAATAAAACTGGGTTGTTCTGAATTTAATAGACCAAGAAACAGGCCTTTTCTTATATGGACTGAAATTTGACTGTACAGTGTTCTAAGATTCTTTTGCTTTGAAACTTTAAAACGAGCAAAATGTATCCAGGTCTATCAAACTCAGTTTGCATCTTTATATTCACCTCAATCAGTATTTTCTCCACACATTTCACAAGGTAGCATGTTTTCCAAAAGTCAAAACTGTGATGTTTTGGATAAACTTTGGAAGGATTTTGTGGTTTTATTGTTTGGGGTTTTTTGTTTCCATCTTACTGCCATCACCTGCTATAGAACCAGGCATTTATTTTATATTATTGGCTCTTAAAAAATTTTCAAGGTCAGAATAGAAAAAACCATTTTGTATCTCACATTTAAAATCTAAAACACTTCTTCCAGTCACTAAAACGAAATGAAAAATATGCCCATAATTTATTGCTCTAAGTCCTGACAAAATCTATGAAACTAACTTTTGAGCTAAGTGACACCTCTAATCCAGCCTTCTTAAAATTGGTTAACTGTGATTACAGTCTAGGCCCCCAAAAAAGCCACAACTTGAAATGAACATGGTTGGTTTACACGGTATGATTGTGGATATTGCAGATGCTTTACAGATACAAAAAACGGTGGGTGGGAAAATCACTGGAATCTGTGCCACAACCACATTTGTGCTTCAGCAGATCTCATAGCTGGTTTTACTTGTATTCATCTGGCACTGAGTTTCCACTCACTGGATACAAGGTGTTTTATCACACTAAACTCTCAATTTCCACACTCTAATTACTTGCTTAGATGTGTGTCTTGGTTTCTAAATAATATTTAGAACTCTACCCATCACACAGTAAGTAGCATTAAGGGACAGTATGCATTTAAAACTCACTTAGAGAGATTTTGAAAGATAATCAGGATTCTCTTGCTTTTTGGGGATGTTTTTATAGGAATCTAGTGTCATTTGTGGGAATGAGAAATGCCTTAAGGTATAATATGCAGAGCAGCATGAACTAATTTCATCTTTTCTTTTCCAGGATAAAGTTCTTCACAACATTATGCCCATTTTTACATTCATGGGAGCAAATGTCTTGCGTCTGGATGATACCTACACTTTCCAAGTAATTAACAAGACAGTGCAGATGGTTATTCCTGCTCTTATACAGGTACATTTGTCTACTTAATGGAAAGACTATTAATTAAGTAAATTATTTAGTATATTGGTGGTAGAATAAGTTGTCACCTACTCTAGGATTATTTTGATAGGCATTAAATTGTATGTAATATAATGTAATTCAGACTCCTCTGTCTTTCACCACGTTCATCGGACTGCTGCTTCTTTTCAGTCTTTGGAGTCCCTGCACTTTATAAATGGTTTAGCCAAATTTACCTCAGCTACATGGAGATGACCTGAAACATACTTTAAGTTCAAGCTTTTTGTCATAAAAATAGCAGGCAAATTGAGTAGAGGAACCATTGGAAGGAAGAATATGGTTATTAGTCCTATAATACGTCATGGTCGTAGGAATAGTAGACATGGTCAGAAAGAAGTGGAAGTGCTTTTATTCTTCCAGCTGGTGTCTGTGAGGCTTGGTTTTGCCTGGACCTATTAGATAAATGGCCATAAACCAAACCAAAAATAGATCCTTGTTTTTCAAATCAACATTCTCTTGATTCAGATTTCACTTGCACCTAAGAAATCTTAATTCTTGATAATAAGTAAACATGGAACATGATGTATAAATGTCATGTAAAATGAATTGGGGAAAAAAATGTCTTCAGTAATGGGCTGTAGATTTCCCAGATTGTTTTTAATTATATATGTACACAATTTTCATCCTCTTGCAGTTCCCTATTATATAAAAAGAGAGACAAATTGATTTCTTTAATTTTTTTCTTTAAAACCTTTCCTAGCAGCCCACACAAGTTTCTGTGACAAATTGTTTGTGGCAGATGATTATTACATGTGGGAAGAGACTAATGTTACTTGAGACCATGTAGGCCATGTATATTAATTTTCCTAGGCCCTTGAATTTAAGACCCTAACTCAGGCAAAGTTTTCTGAAGGATGTGGCTTTGCTTTCTCTTGAAAATGTTTTGTTTGTTTCAGTTGATGCCAAATAGAGTTTTTCTCTTTTTTTTTTTCTTTTTTTCCCTCCTTCTGTAAATTTTATTTGAAGCATCTTCCTTTAACACTGAAAAGGAATCGTATTACTAAAAACGTTATTTGGGAGCACTTACGCTTTCCTTGAGATTATGCATTTGGCAATGCTGTTATCTGGCACGTAGTGCTTTCTCTTATTTTCTGAAGTTGCATGGAAGACCTCGTACCCATCTGCAGTAACCTGTCTCCACTGCTGTCTGTGTGCACAGGCTGAAGACAGTGACTTGTCCGGGTCCTCAGGAAGTGTGGAGGAGGTGGTGATCAAGATCATTCGTGTGTTTGTGGATGCCCTGCCCCACGTGCCAGAGCACCGGCGCCTGCCCATCCTGTCCCAGCTGATCACTACGGTGGGAGGAGACAAATTCCTCTGGGTTCTCCTGGTGCTGCTCTTTGAGCAGTATGTGACCAAAACTGTGACAGCCACATCAAGCACAGACAAGGTTAGTGGGCTGAGGGGGTCAGCTTTTTCCTTGATCTCTTTTGTTCATGGTCTTGCCTTTAAGAAGGTTCTCAGTAAACCCCAGGTTATGCTGGAAAAGGTAGTGAGCTCTGGATTTGTGCTACAGCAGAACCTGATGTTGACTATGACTTGTACTGTACGTTCAATAGTGTTATGTCCTGGAGCATGAACAATAAATTAGATCATATTGTACAACAATCCTTGATCTGAAGAGCTGATAATCTGATTATGTAGTGCTTCAGTAGTAATGAAGTTGGGGTTTTTTTCTTCAGTTGTGTTTGTGGTCATCTTTCTCTACAGACCAAGATGAAAACCCTATTAAGTTTTTGGGTAGGCAGACCCTGAGATCAGGTGAAAGCATAGTTTATGGGGAAAACAGAAAGAATTATTAAAGGAACATTTAGTCTTTGCTGCAACAGTTTAATCTCTCTCTACACCCTCTGGAGCTATGTTCTCTCCAAGAGTTTGCTGCTTTTACTACTGGTATTGTAATCCTGGCAGTGTCCACCTCAACACAGCATTTTCACAAGCTCACTGAGGAGTTTTTGAGTATTTTTATTATTATTGATAGAAATATTCTTTCTTAATCCTTGAAATATTTCTCTTTTTTTCCTGAACCATTAACAGGATGCTGTTCTGGAAGCAGACACTGAATTCTGGATTTCCATCTGCTGCGAATTTAATGTACGTTCACAGTTCCAGAGTGTGATGAAAATAATCCAGTACCTGACAGAGCTGCCAGAGAACAAAGAAGGTAACCACAAAACAGAGTCAGCAAGTGCATGTAAACCTTCCTAATATAAGAGGCAAGGGGTAGTGGTTTTAAGCTAAAAGAGGATAGATTCAGACTAGATATAGGGAAGAAGCTTTTTACTCTGAGAGTGGTGAAGCTCTGGACCAGGTGTCACAGAGAGAGGTGGTGGATGCCCCATCCCTGGCAGTGTTCAAGGCCAGGCTGGATGGGGCTTTGAACAGCTGTAATTTTACTTTGTTTCTGTGGTCAGAAATGAATTTTTTTTTTTTTAATGCAAATTTGTTTTGTCAATGTCTTCAACAGATGATCCTGGGACAAAAAAGTTAAGAACGTGCAAGACAAAGCCAAAAAATCAGGATGGGCAGCTCTTTAATGTGGAGTCTCACTCCGACAAACAACTGCGGCACTTCAAATTCTTGTCAGTCTCCTTCATGTCACAACTTCTGTCCTCTCAGAGTTTTGTGAAAAAGGTAATAATGGCAGTGTGCTTCTAGACTGATCAGAGTAAGTGATTGTGCCATATTTTAATAGCTGAGATATAATCTACTTTGTTAGTATAACTTTATATTCCAAGGGATGGCAATGTCCAGTGTGTGTTGTTGACACCTTTACTGACAGAGTTTTGAAAGCACTCAGTAATGTTATTTATTTTCAAGAAGGCTTTTCCAGCCTTCCAGACTCCATTTATGTGACTGGTGCACGGTAACCAAGTGAAATTCTGGTCCCAGTGTACTCTCACTGGCTTTATGGAGCTTGGGATTTCACTCACAGCCTGTGTAACTCCAAATTCAGTGTGGGATTCTTGTTAATTGAAAAGACAAAATGCTACAAATTTCAGGCTCTGACTCTAGTTGGTAGTCCCAGTTTTTCAGCTGAAAATCATCCACCAGCATGAAATGTATTTGCTAATGTAACTGCATTGCCCAAGGTTTTTAGATTTCCTTCTAGAAAGATGGCTTAAGTAGAAATGTGGGGCTCATAATTACCATGTTATGGACATTTGATTCAAAAAAACTCAAATGTAGGTATTCTGGCATTTGAGTTCCATATTTTCATTCTTGCTTTTTAAACAGATAGTTGAATATGAAGAAACAGAAGAGCTGCAGGAGTGGGAACAGAGGTATGCTTTATATATGCCCTACTCCTATTTTTAGCTTTTACTGCAACCCTGGAATTTCTTTAAGTGTACTGCCATTAGAATACATTATACTCTAATGATACTTCTTTAATGTCCTCTGCAACAAGCAGTATTTATTATGTGCAAGTTACTTGGTTTTGGTTTGGTTTTTTCTTTTAATAGAATGTGGAACTTTCTATTTCTGAAAGATTGCTCTACCCAATATCCACTCTTTTTCTGTATTTTTGATAGAGGTTATTTACATGCTATTCATGTATTCATGCTGAATCACTATTCATGCTCTTCATGTCTGAATCACTAAAGGAATTCCAGATTTTTAGCAAAATATAATGAATGGTTCATTAGTAGAAAAAAAAGGAGTCATTGTTCACAGGTGCCTCTGTATTGGTGTAAGTACCAGTAATCAAAGATCACAGTTGTAGCCATTGTGCTGTAAAAGCCAGTGACACAAAATTGAGAGTTTCTTTTGCAGAGGCCTAACTTTTATGTTTGTTTCAGGAGAAAAAGGGTGTAAGATTTATTTTAAATGCTGTGTTCTCTGAATGCTCATTTTTAATTTTTTTCTGCTTCATTTCCTTGTATTTTTATTGTCTTGTGAGATTTTGTGCTTTCCAGTAATAACTGGACTTCTTTAGTCTCCTTGATACTTATTAAAAGTTACTTCCTTTCTGTCTAGGCTGTTAGAAGAAGTTCTTCACTATATAAACACTGTGGCATCTTCAGTGGAAGGAAATGTGGACAAGCCAACGGCCAAATTTTGGAGGGTCCTGCTTAGCAAGTGCTATGACATGCTGGATAAGGTATGTTTCACTAGCCCCCATGTTAGCACTGGGACATCGCTGCTCTTGCTTGTTAATATGATTATAAACTTAGTAGAGGTTCTTGTTGCATCAGTACTATATTTCGTTGGATGGTCTGCAGCCTGGTACATCAATGTTTAAACTTAGCTAACAACTTGAATAGCTACAGCTAACAGCTTAAAACAAGCAGAACAAAAATCAGAATGCTTGTTTCCTTTAGTTTAATATTCTGCTGGCTGTAAGCAGTCATTTCCCTGTGTCTGGTGGAGAACCATGGCTCTTGGCAGCATTTCTCACTGTTAACTCATAAAATGACTTAACTAATGCTGTTGCATATTTCTACATGCAATTAAATCCGTGCACTTTTCATCTTACTATTTTTTTCTGATTAGAAATGTATTTGTAGAATTTGAGTGGCTATCTTGTTGCGTAAGTCAGAATATACTTCTTTTTACAGCTTGGATTTTTTTTTTTTTTTTTTTTTACCTGTAAAGCATATTCCAGTTTTCATGATGTACATGCAGAGAGCATTGGCAGAATTATTTTAGGTAAAGAGGGATAGCTCATGAGAGCAGGCAAAAGGACTTGCTGGGGGAATCTCAGAGCTGGTGGATAATGGCTGCATAGCAGCCAGTGAACACAGACCAGCTGAAACCTGCTTTGTTGTTTTGCATGCCTCACATTGCTGGCTTGTGCTCTCTTCTTTGATCCTGAAACCCATGAAGAAAGTTGAAGAGAGTCTTATCAGGAGGCTACCATGTCACAGTGTATGCAAGAGCATCTATGGTATTGCTTTGTTTTCTTTTAGGTCAATGCCTTACTGCCAACAGAAACCTTCATCCCTGTAATTGGGGGACTGATGATGAATCAGCTGCCGTCGGTGAGACGCAAGGCCATGGACCTCCTGAACAACAAGGTGCAGCAGCGCACTAAGTGGCAGAAGAGCCAGGTGAGGCAAAGGGGTTAAACACAGTTCCTTTAGCAGAACTACCCAGAGAGTGATGTGCAGGTGCTTGACTCCGTGTAAAGATGCCAGGTACCTGTGCCAAGCCTGGAAAGGGCTCCTGAGCAGTGACACGAAGGCTACCTGCCCACAGCTACCTTGCAGGTCCTGAGTTTCTAACTGTATGTCTGATGTGTGTGTTCTCCTGTCCTCTCAGATCCTGCAGCTCTTAGAGCTGGTTCCTGAGCTCATTGCCATTGTCAAGTGTAGAAGAAAGGAGGAAGAGGAGGAGCAAGCCATCAACAGGCAGACTGCTTTGTTCAGCCTCAAGCTGCTCTGCAAAGGTTTTGGCACAGAAAATCCAGCGCCATTTGTGCCTGTTCTGAAAACTGCCATTGATCTCATTTCTTCAGAGAAGGAGGAAAAAAATGTGATGGGAAGTGCTTTGCTCTGTATAGCTGAGGTCACCTGTACACTGAAAGCCCAAGCAATACCTCAGCTTCCAAGGTACTGTTGGGTTCTTCTTAACAGAAACAACTGCAGCAGAAATTAGTTATAGCAAAATGCATTACTGAAGGAGTAATGCATTTTGGCATAATGCCAGATGGCAGTCTGCCCCGTGTGTGTTTTGTGTAGACAAGATAAAAAGTATTTCTAGTGCTTGAAGGTGCTTTGTGGTCCTAGAATGAAGAAACTAGTGGGGAAAATCACAAGACTTTATAATGCACACTGGAGTTCCTGAAGGAGTCTGCTGCTGTCACTAGAGAAGCAACCTTTATGGCTTTAGAAAAATCAGACCAGAGTCTGTATTTTTTCTGTAGAACAGATTGCATTTAAAAACATGAGAACAAGTACAGTTGAAAACCCTTGACGCTACATTATTTTATTCTCCCTATTCAAGAAGAATCCAAGTATCTAACTTACTCCTTGTAAGACTGTTTCATTTCTTTACAAATCTAAGTCTCTTATTGTCATTAAATCTTTAAACTAAAGATAGGGCTTTGAGTAATGTGATAGAGTAAAAAGTGTTTATCTAGATCTTTAAAGATTTCTTCTGACTATTCTGTGATTCTAAATCTAAGCTAAATTAGCATCAAAATAAAGTACAGCAATGAGCCCAGAATACTGAGTTTTCTCAAATATGCATGTAAAAATTCTTGTGAAAATTGTCCTTGCAGGCTTAACAGATGGATTTATTTGATTGGAAATGTACCTCCAAATGGTCAGTTACTTCACCTTTCTCTGTTTATGTTTGCTTATTCACAGGCTGATGCCAGCACTCTTGAAAACTTTAAAAAGTAAGAAGGAGCTGGTCTCCAATGAGATTTACCTGCTGAGTGCTGTCACTGCTCTGCTAAAGGTTGCAGAAACGCTGCCACACTTCCTTAGTCCTTACCTTTTGGAGTGCTTGTTGCAGGTGAGCTCTGTGACTCCTACAGGTGTGTAAAGGGGGGACAGGACCTGCCCAGATCGCAGAAGAAGCTGTAGAGATTACTTTTTTCCTCTGAAACTGAAGTACATGTACCAACTATGTGAAAGCTCGTAACATACTACTCTTCTACTCACTTTCTTATGTGGGTAACTCAGATAAAGAACCTAAGAGCATCTCCTTCTCCTCCCTCAGATAGGTTGTATTTTGCCTCTTTGAAAAGGGAGATGAATTATGAAAGATCACTCTGTAATATCCAGGCTCCTCAAATGTTTATCTGACACTTGCTGGAGTCATTCTAACCCTCTGCTGCTGACATGTGCATTTTTCAGTGTTTGTGTTCTGAAGACAGTGAGGGTTTGTACACAGACAGCTTAATGTAAGGTGTTCCAAGTGGTGCAAACAGAAAATTCCTGTCTGACATTTGCAGCAGACAACTACTATAAAGTAAGTTCTGAAGTTGCTAAGCAGGCCTAACTTTTGTTGGAATTCCTCACAGGTTGTCCGCTTGGAAAAGATTGTGGCCGAGTTTGGTCCTTCTTCCCAGATAAGTGTCCGTGTAGCAGCACTGAAGAGCATCCTAGCGACAAGGCTGGCCCCACGAATTCTCCTGCCTGCAGTTACCAAGTGTTACAATGAAGTGCTGCATACCCGCAAGGTAAGGGGCTTTTTCATCCTTTAGTGCTCTGGTAAAGAAGGAGAAATAAAAAACAAGCAGGCCAAAATTTGGTTCAGCTGTGTCCTCTCCCAGTGTCTTGGCCACCACCAGGTCGCTCACTGTGGCAGCAGAGTGAGAAACGAAGTCTCACAAGGACTGTTCAGCAATAGCTGAAACACCACTGTGTAATCAGCATTGTTCTGGTCACTGATCTAAAACACAGCACCGTGTGAGCTGCTCTGAAGAAAATTAATTCCATCCCAGACAAATCTACCATAGTTTTTATATTATAATCTTTGGTCAGTACAACTTTTTTCTTTTTTGTATGGCTGCAGTGATTCAGGAAAGGTAGACCTGGAAGAGGTCCAGCAGTTTAATGTCCTTTGCGTGTTAGATGATGAATGCTTGAGAGATCATCCCATTCATAAAGGACTTCCTTTATGTGCTAAGAACATGAATGAAAATTCTCTCCAGTATGGCAGATGGTAGACAAAATGCTTTTCAGGAATCCTACTAACTTAAGCCCCCAAAAGTACTGGGAAGAAGCTTATTTATTTTATTGACAGTATTTCAATTTAAATGCATGAAGTACATAAATCCAATTCCCTAGTTATGTTTCTCAGTTACTGTCAATATCACAGTTGTCTTTGCATTGCCTTGCTTTTGTTTTGGCAGAACTGTCTGGGTCCCCTTATGAACATTTTGAAGGAGCACATTGCTGGTATGGAGAAGGAGCACCTGATCTCCCATCAGCCTGAACTGACAGCATTTTTCATGAAAGTCTTGGACTTCCGAACAGAGCATGCTGAGGTAGCTTGATTGGGAGGGTGAGCGGCAGCTGCACCTCTCTACATGCCAATTCTATCACTTGTTTAAAAAAAGATTAGTAGATTGCATTGTATACATTGCATTGTGCTCTGAAATTCTGGGTATTGGATATTCTGTTCCAAATTGGTTTTATGGTAGAAAATGTGGTAATTAAGTATTTAGTTTGAAACAGACAAAATTAAAATGTGCTTTGAAAGCTCAAATTCGTACATTTCAAACTTAGAACTATGTTTTCTGATTTTTCTAGGATGATTTAGAGGAAGTTGGTAAGATAGAGGCTTACATTATTGACTGTCTTATCAGTATGGTTATGAAACTTTCTGAGGCTTCTTTCAGGCCCCTCTTCTTCAAGGTAAGAAGTCTAAATGTAGTTCATCTGCATCAGCATGTTTGTGTTTTCCAGTGCACGGACACAGGGAACAGCTAATCTGCCTTTCACTTTCAGCTCTTCGACTGGTCCAAAACAGAGGCTAGCCTAAGAGACAGGCTGCTGACATTCCACCGAATAGCAGACTGCATTGCAGACAAGCTCAAGGGCCTCTTCACCCTCTTTGCTGGTCATTTAGTGAAGCCCTTTGCTGAAACACTGAACCAAGTCAACATTTCTAAAACTGGTAAGTTGTCAGTTAGTGGCTACAGAGAGGCTTAGTCTTGATTGCTGAGAGGTTAATTTTAACTGCAAAAATTTCAGTCTTACAGGATTTATTTCACAGCACACATAATTCATCTCTCTCCTTTTTCTTCCTCTGATAAATGAGAAATCTTTCTCTGATGGAACCAAAGGACATTTTTCATCCATGGGCATGGGGCTGCTATTACAAGGTTGAGACCACATGAAAATTTTCAGTGTCATTCCCAGTGAGTTTCCTGAGTATGAAATTGTGTAGAAAGAGGGAAACTTGTTTCTCTTTTTACTTTTTTCTTTTTCATTCATTGACTTCTCTTATATGCTACCTGGTGTATTCAGACTCCTCTGCTTTCTTGGGCAAAAAATAGATGTTATTTTCTACGGGAAACAATTTGCCCATCCCAGTTGCAGTGACCTGAAGAAATTCTCCATATCCACAGGAATGGGCAAGCACTTCTCCTGTAGCCTGTGGCTATCCTCTTTAATTTCCATCAGTAGCAGACCTGCTGGGGCAGTAGCTTAAAGCCACATACTGTATCACATCCACTTTATTGTTCTGAGTGATGAGTACATAATTGCTAAAGCACATCCCTTAGCTACACTGACAGACTAGCAATGTTTCTGGTCCTCCTGGGGGAAGTTTTGTGCTTTCATTCTATTGATGGTATTTTTTTTCTTCTCCTTGGCTGGTGTGTAGATGAAGCTTTCTTTGACTCTGACAATAACACAGAAAAGAGCTGTCTACTGTTGCAGTTCACCATGGACTGTCTGCACAAACTCTTCCTGTTTGACACCCAGAAGTTCCTGAGTAAAGAAAGAGCAGAAACCTTGATGCAGCCTCTGGTCGATCAGGTATTGACAAATCCATAAAAACAATTCATAGCTGTTTTTTTTTTTTCATAGTTAAAAGAAATCAGGTGTCAGTCCTCCCCCTTAACAAAAAAATGGGGGATTAGTTCATTGTCTTTGGGCCACAGACAGTATTGATTTCTTTGCCTAAGGCTCTGAATTAGTGATTTTTTTAATCCTTTTTTAAAATGTCTTCATTCTATAAGGTTCATGCACGTTACTGAGCTATTGCAGACCAGTGCACTCCCACTGATGAGCTTTGACTTAATTCTTGAGTACCTGAAAGCCAAAGCTAGAAGTGTTTTTGGATGGGTTTATCTGAGCCTGGATCTGTTTTACTTCCACAGCTAGAAAATGTGCTTGGAGGAGATGAGAAGTTCCAGGAAAGAGTGACAGCACACCTGATACCCTGCATAGCTCAGTTTTCAGTGGCAATGGCAGATGATTCTCTTTGGAAACCCCTGAACTACCAGATCCTGCTGAAAACAAGGCACAGTTCTCCTAAGGTTGGAAGCTATCAGAATTTGAACTGGTTTTCTTTGTCATGCTAGAAAATGGGAACAGTATCCCCAAAATCAGAACTGAATTAACCAAGTCATTGCTGAAATACTAGCCTAAATTAAAATACTGGTGCTGTACCACAGTACTCCCAACTTGTAGTGATGAGTGCAACTTGCTCTTCTGCTCTCACTGTAGGCAGTCAATATTCCATGTCTTCCATACTGTGAGGTTTGGGCTTTTTGTAGTCCTGGTATCTGTTGGAATGAGACAACAACTGGTTCTGTAGGGAGACAGGGCCACTTTTCAGGGGTAACTGGAAGACAGTTACCAGCTTTCAGACCTGTTTAATATATAGAGTTTTGTCAAGATTCTCCTCTTGACAGGTTATAGATATTAAGGGAGTGTACTTTGTTTTTCATAGTGCTGAGCTAAGCCCTGATACAGTGGAAGTGGCATCGTGACAGGGAATTGAAGTCCATGATATCAAATAACTTCCAGCAACATTACCTGCTTCTTGGAACCTGTTTTTTGTTTGCCATTATATTAACCCAGATGTTAGTATTTAAATTAGCTTAAAACTAGTTCCCCTCAGTAATGAAAGCTTATAACCTTAAAATGAATGGGAAGAAGGCAGGGATGGACAAAAACAGGGAACTATACTGTAACCTTTTTTTCCTTACATAACTGTTTTGGTTTAGGTCCGATTTGCTGCCCTGCTTGCTTTGATAGAAGTTGCACAAAAACTGAAGGAGAACTACCTGGTCCTGCTACCAGAATCTGTTCCATTCTTAGCTGAGCTTATGGAAGGTAATGTTCTAAACTGGCATTAGCAAAGGGTGACTTATTTCAAAGACTCAATTTTATTACTGCTATAAATCTTATGAATTTGTATATGGTAGCTTATACTGTGCAAAATGCAAACTAAAATGGATTATGTCAAACACACTCATGAAGTTCAGTTAAATTACAGTGGTTTCTTAAGTGTTGTAGCCTGAACACATCTCCCCATGTCCAAGTTTTAGATCCGTGTTAGTAGAAAAAGTTTGCCTAGTTCAGTGACAAAATATTTCTGAATAATTTCATACATGGTGTTTGAGGATGGTTCTAGCCTTGATGAGTGATGAAGCCTTCCTCAGATAGCCTTGTAATCACTGCTTTACTTAATTCCTGCTTAATTTCCTTTTCTAGATGAATGTGAAGAAGTTGAACAGCAGTGTCAGAAGACAATTCAACAACTGGAAGTCATTTTGGGAGAACCACTCCAAAGCTACTTCTAAGTTTATGCTCTTCATTTTCAAATTTTGTCTGAATTGTGTTAGCTGTACACACTCAGGTGTTACAGGCAAACTGTCGTAACAATTTTTATCAGAGACAAGATTTTAACTTTTTAATAAAATATTTTAAGAATCTGGCTTTATCATTTCTGAATGGACTGGGGATTTTTCTTACAACTTTTCCTTTACTGCTCTTTTCTTAACAGTGAGAAACTGGAACAGGCTATAAACAAATCCTGAGTGACAACATGTGAGACTCACTGAATTCTGCTGTCCTTGGGGTATACAGTTACTGTTCCAGTGGGGGGGCTGTCATGCTCCAAGCATGGTCCTCACTGGACCAATACACTGCAATCCTGAGAATCTGTTTTTTTCTGTCATCTATAGGGAAGTAAAAAGTATACTGAAGATACTGAAAAAGAAGTTCCAAGAAACTATGATTCATGTAGGAACTAAATTTGTCTTAGATTCTTTAAAGACTGCTACTGATTAGCTGAAGTTCAAGAATAAATTGTTTGCTATGATAATGCATTTACCCAAAAAATTACTACTTGTTTTGCACCACGAGGTGCTAGTTCATTACACTGGTACTAAGAAAGGCACTCAGACTCTGTAAAATAGGGTTTAAAATGCAACAGGGTAGAACTGACTATACAGAGGATAATCTTAGATCCCACTGGGTGCTGGGAACAAGCCTCTGTCCAGGGTGCAGCATGCCATGTAGATCCCATATGTGGAAAGATTACCACATCAAGCTTTCACAGGATTTTCTTAAAACCGTTAATTGTGTCTGCTGTCAAACAAAGAGGACATTCCTGTGAGAACATCTGCTGAACTCTTAGCTAAAGGCAAGCACACACAAGTGGTGTTATTGCCACGAGGAGCTGCCCACCAGCTCTTCTGTTCCAAGGAGTTTATCCTGCAGCCAAGGGGTACGTGCAGAAGAGCACAGCACTGTCCTGAATGCCAGCCCAGCCTCAGAGCCTGCGCAAGTTAACTGCTCTGTGGATCACTAATTCCGTGATGTGGAAATGGTTCTCCAGTCAGGGTCACTGCCAACTTGGAAATACTGGTAAGACAATAACAAAACAAGATAATAGACCAAAAAGGGATCATAGCTACTTAGCTACACTTGGAGAAAAGCAGAGTTCACATATGTTTATTGATGCTTTTTATACATTAAATCTGCTCATTTAAAGTCTTTTAGTGTACATCTTATTCTTGAAATTGCTTCAGTATTAGCAGTCTTAAGATATACAGGGATATCCTTCAGGCATGTATTCACAACTGGTGGTAACTTATTTTTAAAAAGAATATAAAAAGACATTTGTATGGAAAACTGAATTGGGACAGTTTATTTCACATAGATAGTATTTTAATTCAAGACTGAAAAAGGATTCATTCTCTATCTACTACTGAGTAGACGAGTGCCATCTCAGCTGAAACCCTATCTGGACTACCTGGATTCAGACATCTTAAAAATGACACCGACAAACATCTATTTCAGACCCTAAGGATTCTTAACCCAGTTAGGAGCCACTTCAGATCAAACAAGTTTCCAAAAGTTCTTGTAATTGAAACCAGCTAAATCACTCTCCTGTGTTTCACTCTGGGCCCTTGTAAGCAGGAGGTGACATAACCTTAGGTGTCAGAGAAGGTGCTATTGCAGCAGCAGGCTAAGAGATAAGATCAAACTTCTTGCCTTTTGCCAGAAGTAAGGGGTCAACTGTTTCCTTAATCCAGCCTCACTGTAAAGGATATAGGTGCTAACATAAATTAAGACACAGAAAATTATAAACCATAATTGTCTCTTAGATAAATTATAAACATCCCTTTGGACGTGGATAACTATCTTTGGATCCTACTCCAGTCTCATTTCTACTTCACAATATTGAACGGATGGTATCGAGGAATGTCAAATGGTAGTTTAATTTAAACACACTGAGTGTAGTTGTTAGACACAGTATGATGCAGCATTTTCATATTGCTAGGTTCAATAATACAGGAGATTTATCTGAGCAAACACTAACTTAGCTTGCCAAGAAACTGTAAACTAGAGAAGGATTTAAATTTGCAGTTAACATTTCTGGTACTTGCCTAACTCAGAGAGGCAAATGCAAAAGCCTAGCTAGATTAAAGGAAGGCTCAGCTTGAGTCAGCACCTGTTTGTACTTGACAAGGAGGCACTGTCCATTAGAAGAGGTTAAATTCTTTTAGTACTGATTGAAAAGAACTACCAGCTCCTCACATCCAACAAGTGAACATCTCCCGTGACTTCCACTGTGTTGATCTTTTCAAGTTGTTTAAAACGATGCTTGTACTCCAGAGTGTGAACACCATTAACAGCAACTTTGAAGTGGTAGGCATCACAGAAAATAATCAGCTGGAAAGCAAGGAGAAAAACAGTTAAGATTTAAGCTGTGAACCATGTGAAAAACAATCTGATGACCTAGCACAGACCTGGGCAAGATGTGTTTCTGTTACAGAGAATGTTTCATGCAAAAGTAACATTTAAAATCAAAAATGGGGCATCAATAAAATTCACAGTCACAGCATAAGTTAAATTGCAAGGGACCCATAAGGATCATCAAGTCCAACTCAATTTAATTTAAATTTACTCTTAGCACAGGTTGAATTTTTGCAATTACTTAAAAAGAAAACTGTTACTAAATAAAGACAAACCTCTGCTCTCTATGGTCCCATTTAATCCTAAGTATTTTCAAGACATGAAATGCAGGAATAGCAGTTTTATTTAAATCAGTATTAGTAACAGGACATTTAAGCACCAATGTTAATCCATTTGGCAGATTTTTCAGTTTGATTGCTCTTTCAGTTAATCTTACCTCAAAGTACATCCCTGGACTGAAAGGGAAGTTAGCCACTTCCTTTTCTTCTTCTCCCCAGCTGTCATGAAGGTAGGAGTTTCTTACAAAAACTTTATTTTTCATTCGGGGATTCAGATGTAAAGCAATGTCCTTTGAGTCACTTGGTCTCAGATTTATTGCAAAGCTGAAAGATATTTTTAAAAGTTTACTGTGCCAAGGGTTTACAGATATGACAACAGCAGTCAATGCCATTTACCAAGTCCTTAGCCAATACTCAGGCTGTTTGGGAGCCAGGGCTGTGATTCACCTGAAGAACGCAGCAGGCCGCCAGCCAGCATGCACTTGTCTCCTCTGCACAGAAACCTTTGCTGGAGGCAGCAAATGTGGGACATGACCCTGCTTGATCCTGCTCATCACTCACAGCTTTCTGTACATGTCTCAGCAAGAAGCTACTGAGCCAAGAGCTGCTCCCCTACTGCACTAGGAAGCAGCATTCTCACATGAACATACAGAGCTGCCTGCTCCCCCACCTCTTTCACTCAGGCAATGGAGAGTGGAAGGCTTTCTTTTACCTAAAGACACCATGTTCTTTCTGCCAACACACTGGTTGGACTCTAAGGAAAAGTTCAAGGATTCTCTCCATACATTTAAGGTTGCTGGGACACCATCCATACAAACTGTTATTTTGCAGGCAGCAAAGCTCTGTCCAGGCTGACTGAATACTCGGCCATCACAGACTTGTTTAGGAAACAGGGTTCCTAAAGGGGAGCTCTGGAGAAGGGTGATCAGAGGGAACAGTCATTCAAATTCAAATGAATGCTTCATCCTATGGCAAAGACCTTACTGCATTTGAAGAAAAAAATGTTCCCTCCCCACCCAAGTTAGCTCCAGCTGTCAAACTGTTGCCCTCTTTGGAGATTTATTCAGTCCAGATAGGAAATACTGCAACACTTCCAAGCTGTGAAGTTCTCTTTTTCACCAAGAAAAAGAAGCATCTACAGCTGTGTGAACCGAGCAAAAGAAATAACTTACAAACTCTGTATAAATATATATGTTTAAAAGCATAAACAAAAAAAGCAGACAATCTACATGTTTTAACAGCCAAAAGCCTCTTCATGCTCATATGCATCTGAGCACATTCAGCACTTGAAAAGTGCTAATAAATTTTTCAAGCCAAAAGAAGGAAAAGAAATGCTACTCTCTAAGTATTAATTATCCCATTCAATCTGAAGTCCATCCACACTTTGTGGATAAGGATTTCAGACCTTGGATTCCAGTATGAACTCTGAATGCCGTTCAACTGGAGGGAAGAAACATGCCCTGAGGAAGCGGGAGTGCAGTACACACACACAGTGTGAAAACATGCTTCTCATCTTCATTTCTCGTTAATTGCTTCATTTTTAGACATGTTTTGGCAGAGGCAAAACCACCCTTAAACTAAAGGGCATTTGTTCAGACATTTGCTCAGCTCCATTTTGACTGTGTTGTGCTCCCCTCCTCCTGAGCTTTACTTCATGTTTGGAAAACGTGGTCTTTGCAACCCTTTGTTCCTAATTTGCTATCAAAATTATTGCTCCTAGTCCCCTAACAGCTTTCATGGAATCACAGAATGGCCTGGGTTCGGAGGGACCTTAAATCTCATCTTGTTCCAACGCCCCAGCCATGAGCAGAGACCCTTTTCACCAGATCTGGCTGCTCAGGGCGCCATCCAACCTGGCCCTGAACACTGCCAGACATGGAGCATCCACAATTTCTCTGGGAACCCTGTTCCAATGCCTCACTGCCCTCCCAGTAAGGAATTTCTTCCTCATATCTAACCTAAACCTACTCTCTTTCAGCTGGAAGCCATTCCCCGTTGTCTGTCACTACATGATCTTCTAAACAGTCTCTCTCCATGTTTCTTATAGGCACTCTTCATGTACTGGAGAACCACAATTTGGTCTTCCTGAGGCACGTTTTTTCCCAGTCTGAACAATCCCAATTCTCTTAGTCTTTCCTCTCAGGAGAGGTGCTCCATCCTTCTTAATCACACATCTCATCACTTTGATCACTCAGTCATTGTCCGTTAGGCACCTTCATGTTTATACCAAGGAGGTTTGACAGGGCAGCATTTGAGCACACCAGCAACTCGCCTCACTTGTGTTTCACCTATTTCTGCCAGAGCCTTACTCTTGGATCTCTTTAGAATAAAAGCTGTCTCTGTACATTTGCTCACCCTTCCTGCAGAATGGAGAGCCCTGAACAAACACACGAATTTGTGAATGACACAGATTTAGTAGGTAAGACACTCAGGTTTTACCTTCACTTTTCACAATGGAGCTGCTCTTTTAAGTCCTCTCTAAAGCCGTAATCCTGCCGGTTCCTGAGGAAACTGCACTGTAGTTTCAGATGATTCCAGATGCAAAGTTACAAATGAGTAAGGATATACAGAGGAAATGGAAAATTCTACTCATTCACAAGAGCACCTCAGTTAAATAACAAGAAAAAAAAACATCAGTAACACATACCTCTTTGGGTTTTTATTCACTTCTCCTTTAATGGCAATTGTGCATCCTGGATGAAGTGCAGTATCAAGTTTCCCAACATAAGGAACACCCTGGAAGTACACCCCCAAAGTACACAGTAAAAATTTTGACTGTGATTTACTTTTTTCACTTTTTTTATACAAGCTGAGCTTTGCTATGACAGGAAGAAATTTTGGCCTACAATTATGAATCTGCACTTACAACTGAAGTTATTTCTACCAGCATATTGCAGGATCCTAATACTATAGTGCAAAAGTTACACTGAGATAAATGCATCAATATATTGTGTTTTAATTTAGACTACCACCTTGGGTTCAAAACAAACATTATTTACAACTACTTCTGCCAACACTAATGGTGGAAGGAGGGGAAGAAGGAGAAAGAAAAAAAAGAAAAAAGCATGAAACAGCCCATAATAGTTTAAATTCATATCACGTATTATTCAGACTTATACGTGACTTGTCATCTCTGGAAGTATCAGTTTTCCCTTAAAGAGTAAGACTCATGCTAAGGTGTGTTGTTGTCCCATGGTCACATAAGTACTAGAAGTAAAGTCATTAAATGTCCTGTCCTCCTGGTAGCAGTTCATAATAACAGACACTGCAAGTATTTTATTTGTCTTTTTTTTATTGTGTTAGAAGTTATTTTTACCAGGGCAAAGAAGGGAATGGAGAAGCACTTCACTTTTACATTTTTGCTGAAGTCCACCACTTGCAAATTTCAATACTGAGTGTTATTTTTGTTTTGAAAAAAGGACTGAAGAAAGCAAGCTGTCAAGTGACAAAGCATAAAATTATGGCACTCTGCAACTTCACCTTCTCCACAAATTCTATTTGTATATATTCCTGGCTTCAAGCCCTTTTCAGTTTGAGTGCAGTCCCTGCTCCAGTGTGGATATAGTCCACCTGCACAGGTTTTTGCAAAAAGATGAGCACTCATTCCATCTATACTCCATGTTAGCTGGGTGCAAGTTCCACCCCTGAGGTGTAATCCTTGCATCCAGCTACCTGAAGTGTACACAGGGATCTGTCAGCAAGAGGAAGATGCAGCAGACAGGATCCACACATTAACATAATATGACTGCAGAATACTTTTGCTTTGCAGGTATTCCCTAAGGCAGAGAAAACAAAGCCCATGCCTATGTGAAAAAAACTTCAAATGTGACTTATCTTTAAAACTTCAGATACTTCACTTTTAATTTATTTTAATTTCTTTGATTATGGTTGTGGATGCTGTGTTTATCTTTTGGGTTTTCTAAATGATTTAACAATACTCTCATTTGTACTAGCAGCAGAGAAGAGGACAACCCTCTACAAAACCTCACTGATGATCTTTCTCCAGCTGACTGTCAATTCCTTCCTTCTTGTCTTTTGTGCATGTCTTTTTGTGAATAACTGAAGTATTTTTTTTTTTATTCTACATTTGCCACAAATCTATAGGAAACACTTACCAATTGTGAACCATTTGGCATTTCCCCCTACAAGAGAAGAAAAGAACATTATCTAGCTCATCAGACAACAGGGAGATTCATTCAACCTTTCACAAACATACGTACATTTTCTGTGCTTATCTTTGTTACTCCTAGAGACGATGGCTGAGAGCCTTGTAAAGACTGCAGAAAGAGAGATATTTAGGTGTCATTGCTAACATCATATCATTTTAGCATAAAGTTGGTTTAGGACAATGTAAGGAACATCATGCTTTGAATAGTGAACTGTTAAGATGGAAATCTAGGGCTATGTCAAAGAAAAAGCTAGCCAAACCCCTACAAACTACAGAAAAGTTCTGAAGATCAACTGCTGAAGCCAAATCAAGATTTCTGAAGATCACCTCATTACAGTTTGAATCTTCACTAAACAGTCAGAGCAGTGTCAAGCCCTCAGGATGTCAGGGTACCCACAGAGTTTTCCTCACTGGGATAGAAATACCAGTATGGCAAGTCCACACAGCGGGGTTCTTAGGATTCTAAGCAGACCTCTGCATCCTTGTCCCTTCTCATGGGAAGGACAGACAAGCAACATAGCCATGGCAAGAGACATTTCCAGCTTAGCCCTAGAAGACTGTGCCTTCAGGTTGTTTATTTCAATACAAACCTTCAACTTCCTCCTCCTCAGAAAAGTGCATTAAAAGCAAAGACTAAAAGGAAAGAATCGCCTTTCTCCATTCCTTTCTTCCACAAAGCATACAGCATCAGCAGCCACAGATTAAACCAAGTGTATGTTTTGTGTTTGGGTCAGCAATCAACCTAAAGCACCAGCTTGCCCTCAAGCTCTTCTTGGAGTCAGTCCTCCAAGATCAGGATACAGGCAGCTTTTGCAGGAATATTATTATGGCAACATGCCCAAGGCCAAGTGAGGGAACCCATAAAAATCTGCTTACCAGCTTTTCAAATGATCTTTAAACACAGCAGACCTATGTTGAAAGCTCAGACTTCATTATGCTCAGCTTTGCCTCCTACCAAAACAATTATTAGTCTGCTGCCCTGAGTTAGACCTGATATTTGGCAGCAAGAGTCAAAAGCTTTGCCCACAATGTAGCGAAGACTGTGCCATAGAGACCCAGAGTATTTCACAGGAGGAGGTAAACTACCTCAGTGAGTGGTAGAAAAGGGAAAAGGCATTCACTTTCTGTATCTCCCTGGAATTTATCACCTTCAGTTTCTGTTCTAAAAGTCTAACTCTTCCAGAACAAAAGGATCTCTACTTCTGCACAGGGAAAAACTCCCTGTTAGTTTGCTATCAGTAACAGAGCTGGCCATGACACAGCCTCCACTTGGAATTCACTACAGTTTGGTCCACGTGCAAGTTAAGCTACAAAGTTTGAGGAAGAATACCTCTTCTCATCCCCATAAATGTACACCTCTGACTTCATTCAACAAATTGGTCAGTTAAGCAGGAGAAACAGGGCTATGTGCACAAGGAGCTCCAGCTGTGGCTGACCTTGGCATTCCAAAGCCAAGCAACAAGTTACAGCCATGGCTAAACTTGTCACTTAGAAGCACTGAATACTCATGAGTTCATTCTGGAGCTTTTGCAACTTCTGAAGTCTAAGCCACTCTGAGACTAAGCGTCCAATCAATTCTTATACCATCTATCCTGTTAACTTTGTAAGCTGTAGACTTTTGTCACTTTCTTGCCCCTAACTGCAAGACTAAAACAGGAAGACAGAAATCCTCATGAGAGTCACATGCTGAAATGTGGGGAAACCAAAATCTCCTTACTAACACTGGACTGTGCAGCTGCTTCTCCTTCCTTCCCTTTCACCATAAGAGCCACTATGCAGTTTAGCAGAACAGAGGAAATGAATGAAGCAAGTCAGTTTGTTGTATCTATACAACTTACCTTAGAAACAAACTCTATGGTTCTGATCTGCACTTTGCCATATATTCCAAGAGTATCTATTTTTTCAAGGCTGATTCTGTGGTTGTAGAGCAGCAAGTGTTTTTTGTTTACAGTCACCTAAAGAGAGAGGAAGCAAAACACAAAAACTGTATTAAACATCCATTACACCAGCCATGTATCAAAGTGTATGCACACATCTCAGGTTTACACTGGTTTGTTACAGAAACAATTTGGTACAAAACACTCCTAGGAGTGTCCTAGAAATATCAGATCAACTAAGTTCAGCTCATCCATGATTCAGTCTCTCTTTCCTTCACTATAAGGGAGATTCATTTGCCAACCCTAAAATTTGCATTTCACACCTCTATTTCTAACACCTGTTCATTTACCAATGTGGTATTATCAATGTAATAGAATGTATTACTGAAGTCTAACAGAGCAAGACAAATACACCTCACATGGCCCCTCCAAGAGGACTGTCCTACACTAGCCACAGAACAGGTTTATCCCAAGATTAGCCCTTTGCACATACACAGGGAAGGGTGGAGCAGCCATTAGCTATGGCAGGAAGTTCCTTGCCTACTCATCCAATTTAGAGCGAAGCAATACAAAATTAAAGGTCTGATTTAATTAGCACCTCTTTAAAGAAAAGCTCTAAACTTTTCTGTAGGTAGACTATACCTAGGTAATAGAGACACCTCCACTATTTATTTCAATTATGCAAAATACCTCTACCTCATTGGCCTGACAATGGCTGCAGATGAAGAATCAACCCAGACTCACCTGGAATTTATCCTTTAAAATCATGATGACAATCTCAAATGACTTTCCTTTTTCAAAGGGCATCTCATAAGTGATCTCCTCCCAGCCCCACTTCTCCCTTGCCAGTGTGTTGCAAACAATGCAGCCAGACCTTTTGAAGCGGGGGTTGAAATGGAATGCCACATCAGCTCGAGGCTTTATGCTGCTGCCACACTGTAAATCCACCTGGAACCTAATCACAAAAATAAGACAAACCACATTCAGCTCAGTCTCTCAAGAACTCACCTAAAGGCTCAGTACATTTGTGTTTTACTGTGGAGCCTCAGAACAGGCAGATGCAATGAATGTCATTGGATAAGAAAAAATCCCCAAACAAACATTTGTCCTCCTCTCTTCCTACACAGCTGTGAAAGGTTCTCCCATGATCTACTGCAGTGAATATAAATGTTTAAATTTATTTAATGGTCATCACTCATATCATGTAAACTCCTCACTTACTGTGTTCACTCTACCTCCCATCACCTTCAGCAGAATACATCAAATGAACCCTGGATAAGGTCAGGGAACAGAGCCCCCTTACTGGGCACAAGCACTAGTCCATACCTCCTTATCCCAGTTTAACTTAATTCCTACCCACAACACATTCAGTTATCAAATTTGTTAGTCTCAGATTACCCTTTGAGCCTGCATTCAATCTGATGCTATCACACGGATTTAGATCAAGCCTTTGTGTCCCATCCTAAGTAGGAGCCCTGGAAACATTTCATCCATTACATTCTTGGTCACATGGTGACGCTGCAAAACATGACAACACAGCCTCTACCTGTCTGCATCATCAGGAACAGTCCCATGTATCACAATCAGCTCTCCAGGAACAAGGCCACCATGTATTGTCCCAACATACGGAATGATCTAGAAGAGGGAAGAATAAAAAAAGAAGAAAGAAACATTCCAATACCATTTTGTGATGGAGGCAAATAACCCCAAAACAGTTTAAAAATTAGTATTCTGATTCTTAATTATATGATGCTCTACAACATTAAAAGAAACACAACTAGCTTTTAATATAAAAGAAAGCACAACAGAAAGGGAAAACCTGGCATATTTTCCCCTATGAAAACCAAGCTGTTCAAATAAAATTAAAACTAAAATTTCCATTCTCAATTCTTAGCTCTCAAATGAAGAGTCGTAATATTTTATTGCCTCGCTATTCATAGAGCATAAAGAGGATTCACTTCAAATTAGGTCATTCCCAAGGGCTGACTACTATCAGCCCCTTGCTGGTACCAGGAGGCAACTTCCACAACTCCCCTGACCCCAGACTACAGGAGCTGCCTTTTTACTTGTTCTTGCCCCATTAGGGAAAACAGTGATAGGAAGAGACCATGTCACAGAGTGTCTTCTTAGTAAAATTTACACAAACACAACAAAATACCTCATCCTAATGAGCTAAGAACTGCAAAGTGCACTGACACAGTCCTGTTCAGGAGTCTTGGATTTTATGGTGTCTGCAGTATGCAGTCTGGCTCAAAGCCTATCTTTTCTTCCTTATCAATAGCTGGAGAAGATAACGCATGGATGCTACACTAAACTGAAATGGCAGCATGGTGAGAGCTGTTAAGCCATAGGGAGGGATATGTCAACCAGGATAAAAGCCCTAAACACCCTGGCACAACTCACTGGCAAAGACTCAGACATGCTCACGGAAGTCCTACCCTGATCATCCAGCATTTCAGGAAGGGATGGGAAGCACCTTTACATCAAACTGTGGAAGTTCCCAGCTGCCTGGCCTGAAACTAAAGCACTACGTCTGCATCTCATCACATGTGTGATGTGCTTCAGATTGAAAAAGGAAGTAAATGGCAGAAAATGTTGCTTTTACTCTGGTTAAAAGACAGGAAATTTTGCCAAGGTTGGTTTTGGTATAAGATTTTAGGATACCTTTGAAATGAAACATCAATTGCAAACAAGAGTTCCAGTAATTTAACAACAAAAATAACAAACAAATTGGAATTACTACTCCTGAAAGGAATATTGGACCTTAAAATGACAAGTTGAGATTTTTGTTTTTAAAATATATAGATCACTGCATGAAGCAGACAAATATGAAAAGGATATGTGTTTGCTGACACATATTTTTGTTAATCTGTGAAGAAAAAGGAACAACAACAGAAACTGTCTAAATCCAGAGTGTTGATCATTTCTGCCAGCAGATACACATCCTTTTCTGCTCACTCTCCAATTTCCTTCTCAGCTACCCACCCCCTGCATAAAACGTAATTCAGAGTCATCTTCTGCATTGGGAAAAAAAATAGAACTTGCTTCTAAAGCAAATTGTCAGGTTAAGTCTCATCATTTTTATTGGCTTTAGCAGGTGCAGTAGAAGAGGACCAAAATGTGAAATTAGGTGTTAAAAGTGAAAGAAATGTGAAATATCCTTACTGGTAGTCTCTTGGTTCCTTAAAATACAAACTGCACACCAGAAGATAATTTTTATTCAAACAATAAGAACACTAATAAAAAAGAAAAAGTGTATCTTGACTGTTCTCATTTTTACACTCTGCTCCTGAGGGGCAGTAGCTCTACAGCAATAAAGTAGTAAATTACTGGTTCGGTCTCCAAAGGCAAACCAAAGAAGCACACACAGGTCAGGGATACTGGGACACAACCACTTTAGTGAAGCAAAGTTCTATACTCCTAGAAAGGAACCGTGGCAAAAGCACTTCTTTATATTCAGAAGGATGCATTTATTTAAAAGAAAAGGTGGCCCATCAACGCTTCAGCAGCTCAGATGTGGAACCTACAAGACCAGAAGAGAGCATTTTCTGGGTGGAACACTACAGACTTAATGAGACTTTGTAATCACAGAATGTGCCTGTAATTTCCTCATGTCTCAAGATGCTCTTCTGCTACTTTTTCCTCATCTATTACAAATATGGCTTGTCACATGACATGATCTACCATCATCCTGTCTTTCTTCCAGACCTCCAAAACTTAGCTCTAAAACCAACTGGTCAATGTCAGCTAGGTTTGAGAGGTCTCGAAGATGATGTTCTTCCTCAAAGAAAATGCCAGTTTTCATAAAACAAGAGGACATATTATGGTCTTACAGAGGAAAGGACTGCCATAAAGGCTTTTATCCAACATGCTGGATATCAGACAGCTGCCCCATCAGATAGGACATGACATCATTTCTTGTCAGTGGGTGGAGTAAAGGACATACAGGAAGAAAGCAGATTTTCTGGATGCTTGAGAACAGTACAGTAATGAAGAAATACATCTCAGACTCAAAGCTGTAATAAAGCATGAAGTTTTGCTGCTAATGGAACAATGAACTGAAACAACAACACTTTCATAGCCTGCCCTGCTAAAGAAGGGCTGAGGTTGGAGGACACCTCTGGTCTCTCTAACAAAATGCCTTGCCCAAAGACAGGTCACACAGAGCAGGTTGCTCACTGCCTTGTCTGAAGGGCGCCCCAAAGTCATCAGCACAATCTTTCTCAACTCTCTCCATATTCCAATCCCAAATACTCATTCTTTTTCCCACAACAGGCTCTTGAATTCTCCTGCTAAGTCTTTTACCCATCATACTGATCAGTCCCCTTGCAGCCACCCAGTTTTGCTGGACTCTGAGTCTCTCTCCGACACTACTCATTTGTCCTAAACATCTCCTACCCCTCCTCACATCTCTCCCACCAAGATCTCCACCTACCAACTTTCATCCTCCCTTTCCTTTTGCACTTCAGTCCTTCCACCTTCTAGTTAATCATACAACTTTCCTTCCTGTTCCAGCTGGTTTCTTGTGAAGGAGGCTGAAACCATTCCCCCCTCATCCCTAACTCTATTCACTTTGCAAGCAGTGAATATACTGGGAATAAACAGTCAGATTCACTGCGGGCCCAAGAGTGTGACAGTGCAAAGCTGCAGTTGATAAGGAACTCCTGTGCAGGTCTGTGTTACTGTACATTCCCCCAATATACTTCACAGATTTTAGTATTTTTAAAGGGGTCTAGCACAGAATGGTAAAATACTATTTCCTACAGGTTCAAATGAACTATCTTTTTTAAGACACAACAGAAAACACAGCTTCAGGTCACCCCTTTAGGGTAAGCCAAGTCAGGCTGCTGTCATGGACCATGAGAATGCTAGAACTTTTCAGAGAAAGTTTCCAGACTGGAAGCTAGGCAAACAAAATTCTGTCAAATCCAGTCTTTGCAATTGCTGAATCATGTCAGCTCAAGTCTTCTGCAGAAAACAGGATTTATTATGAAGTGAAATATGAACTATGAAAAAAGATTCCAAGTTTAGTTGTTCAGACTGAAGTTACAGGCACCACAAAATATACATTTCATGAGAGCTGCCAGGCACCACCCGTGTTTACAGAGAATTAGGAGTGAAAATACTTCTTATCATACTTTCACTTTCCAGCACATTCTGCAAAAATGCCAGATATCTACATAAGCTGTACATGAAACAGATTATCCTCCAAGGCTGACAGAACATCTGTCCTCTTTTGGAAGTCCTGTCCATTTGTTTACAGCACAATTTCCAAACACCATCAGCTCTTCATGTCACCTGTGACGTTCTCCCTCAAATACCTGAGTGATGCAGAGCTCTCAGCAGCATCCCTCCCTGTGCCAAACAGTACAACTGACATAAAACAGCAAAGGAAGACACTGTTGACATGACAGAGGAGTTACCGGGTTACTGATTGTCTTCTGTGATGCATCCAAGGGCAGTTCACGTATTTCTTTTTTCGGTGTATCCAAGGTCAGTTTATGCATTTCCTTTTGTGTTGCATCCAAGGATGTCATCTTCCCTCCTCCAGCTAAAGTTTGTCAGTTCTGTGTGGCCACTGCTGGAGTGTATGTAAAGAACTCACTGATCAGGCAACACCAAAGGAGATATCCCTTCGAAAAAAACCCAAAAATTTTAATTAAAGAGAAACAAGGCGACACAACATGAAGTGAAACCTTCCAATTCCAAGGTACAACTATAAATAGCACAAGAAATGATGCAAACATCTTTCCAGTAAATCTGCTGGAGTTTTGAAACATGAAATTAAAAGGCTTGCTTAAAGCACTGAGATGCCACACTGGCAAACAATGTCAGCAGCAGCGTGCTATCCCCAGATTTCCCATGGCAGCCAAGCCTCAGTGGGTGGCCTTGCCTTTTCCACCTTTATCTTACATAAAGTTAAGATATACCAGGCAAAGACAAAGAAGAGAAACAGAGGGTGTTTTATATTTCTTCCTCCAACACATACAATCCCTGAACTCCACACGTAATTACAGGAGTTTGTAAAACTAGAATTAAACACACAACATTAATAAGAAATAAAGTTTGTGGGTATACTCAGCTACGCTGCAACTTCTTTAGCAAAGTGATCCTTTAACAAAGGACCAAAATTCAGGGCCCAAGTGAAACCACCAAGTATTATTTCTGGCATATTCTGGAGAAACAAGGTAGCATGCAAGCTGCGTGGTGATGACAAGCAGACAGGGAAGAAGTCAAAGGTGAGGGCTCTAGCCACATTACTGTGTGACAACAGCAAGCAGTGTTATGAAAAAGAAAAACCCCACCAGATAAAACTCCAAAACAACACAAAACCAAAACCCTGAGGTCTGTGGCCTGTTCCAAAAGGGTTTATCTTTCACAATAATTTAACAATAGCGTGGTCCATTTTGCAACATCTGGCTTATCTTGTTGAAGATTTGGATGGATATTAACTGACCCACTTAAGACCAGTATCTAGAATACAATTCAGAGAACACCAGCTGCCAACACTGCACAACTATTTTGCCCTTTGACCTTCTCAAGGGATATGACCATAAAATCACTTTTGCCTGTGCGGGCAAACTTTACTGATTTCATTTTTAGAAGAAGAAAATAAAGATCAAATCAAACAATAATTTTGCCTTTACCATTGTACAGTCCAAGAGCAGACCCCATGAAAATGAAACCTACAAGCCAGTAGCCTGCTATCTGAACTTCCTGTGTGTGCAACACCAATCTAGATCCTGCTAGGAGAGGATCCTGGCACAGGATCTTGGCAGAGTAGGTGGCACTATGACAAAGTGATGAGTTAAGGGTTTTCTTGTTTGCCGATTAGTATTTTATTGGCAAGGTCGCAATAATAAGGAAAGATGCAATTCGGGCTCTGTTTGTCAAAAGCAGGACATGCAACTGCAAAACTCTCCTGTATTCTTCTGTCGGAGGAACCACTGCCAGGGTACGTGTTACACCAAATCTGCTACACGGCAAGTTAAGGTTCCCTGACTGCTTTGAGAACTGGGATACATAGGCTGCCCTGGCCCCTCACACATTGCAAGGGGCTGGAAATATCTTCCACAAACAGGAAACCATAGAGGCCAATATGAGCTATTATGCTTCCCACCGTGACACAGAGAAAATGTGTCCTTCATGAGTTACCTTCATGAAGGCAACTTCGGCCAGTCCTTACAATTAAAGCGAGATTTTGCACCAGCGCGAGCAAGGCTTCTGCAAAGACAATTAACGAGATGCCTTCTGGATATCTGCAAGCAATTAAAGTACAAAACACCGGCGGTGTCCCCCCATGCCCCGCTATAAACCCAACACTCGCGAACACCGGAAGGACACACGACCAAGCAACCTCGGCCACTTCTGCTTTACAGCGAGCAGTCCCGGCTCCCCACAGCCCCGCCGGGAGCAGTCCCTCTCCCCGACACGCAGAGGGGCGGGCAGGGAGGGTGTCCCTGCACTCTCCGCTCCGNCGGCGCAGGCTGCTGGCCCCGGCGCGCGCAGGCACCTCCCCTTGGAGGCGGGCGCTATGGCGGTCTGCGCTCGCACCTTGTGAAGTAAATCGCGCTCCTTCCCCTGCCAGCCGCTCGTTTCCAGTGTGTGTTGGGCTTCCTCTGAAGGTCCCGTGTCACATCTCCTGACGAGGCACATCTCACACAGAGTCATAGAATTGTTAGGTCCTTTCCAACTCTCTGGTGATTAAGTCTAACCCCCCTGCAAAGGCAGGGTCACCTCGAGCAGTGACACAAGAATGCCTCCAGGTGGGTTTTGAAGGTCTCCAGACAGGGAGGCTCCACGACCTCCCTAGGCAGCCTGTTCCAGTGCTCTGCCACCCTCTATGTAAAAGTTCTCCCTTACACTGTTGGGTTTTAGCTTATGGCCATTGCTCCTCACCCTGTCACTGGGCATCACCGAAAAGAGTTTGACACCATCCTCTTGAACTCACCTGTGAGATACTTCTGTGTATTAATGAGATCCCCTCTCTGCCTTCTCCAGACTAAGCAGGCACAGCTCTCACAGTCTCTCCCCCTAAGAGATAC